>JANZLP010000002.1:38828561-38838679 GCA_026930925.1 Chelictinia riocourii | reverse complement strand
GAAGGGGGGAGGAAAAAGCCAGATTACAAACATTTACACATGCATAGTGGAAAAAAAATTAAACAAACAAACAAAAAAGTATTTTACTAAATTCACGCATTTTTTTAAAATAGTTATTAAATCTACTAAGCACCAACATACCTAAAAATTTATTTTCAGCTTCATGATTCATTTAAAAAACCTATCAAATTAACTTTTCAAACAAGCTTATATTACTAGCTTGTCCAAAAATAAAATGTAGAGTTTTTTGTTTTTTGGGGGTTTTTTTGTTTTTTTGGGGGGATTTTTTTGTTTTGTTTTGTTTTTTTGTTTGTTTTTTTGGTTTTTTTTATTATTTTTTTTTAAAGTATACCAATACTTTTTATCTGAATGTTTCCAAACAATGGCATAGGTGTCTGCAAAGAATGCCTTTACTTTACCCTACAGTGGATGGAAAATACAATACCACATCATACAGAATCTAAAACTATAAAAGTCTGAGAATGCAGCATCCCTTCACAAAAAAGCTGATAAAACTGAAAGTATTTAGAAGATGCTGCACCTTTATTAAAAAAAAAAAAATTAAATGAATTTAAGCAGAAATAACATACATTTTTACATTAACTGGCCATTTCTGGTACAGAAACCCAGCATAGTATGCTAATGTTATTGAATAAATGTAAATGCTACTTACAATCTTCTTAAATACAATTTAGACAAACTTTTTTTTTCCTTTTTTTTTCTTTTTTCTTTTTTTTTTTTCCTTTTTTAAAATTGCACAGGTAACCTCTCAGCTGCTAGTTTAATGCAACATATCATTAACATTACACAAATTAAAAAATAACATGTGTGTTTCCCTACAGAAAAGCTTCCAAAAAACCGACCCACATCAAAAAATGCAAAATAATGGAATATAATTAAAAAAATTAGTTGCAAGTCTAGCAGCAAAGCAATTAAGTGAGGATATATTTACTAATATAAACAAAGGGAATATTTGCAACTACAGGTGAAGCCCCAACTATCTTAGACCTACTGACACAAATAAAAATTAAAGTCTCTCTAAAAAAAATAATCTGATTATTTAAAATAGGAGTAAAAGCCATTGCTACCTGATGAACTACCTAGGCTAAGTTCCTGAAACAAAGACAAAGGGTCGCTATTCTTTTTTGTCTGCTCAGGAGGAGGTTTGGGCTTTGGCGGAGCCCGCAGAGCACTTGCGTAGGACATGACAGGCTTGCTCCCACCAGCGTTCTGCTGGGTGCTGCTGTTCGACTCGACGATCTGCTTGTTGGGCATGAGAGGTGGGAACTGGCCGAGATGTTGTAGTACGCTGTAGTTGAAGGAATTGGATAGCTGGATGTTCTCGGCCTTCAGGTGTTCCTCTGGGGGCTTGACTGTCTTCGGTGGAGCTGTGAAAGGAGCAACCAGAGTTTGTCTCAATGAACAGCTCTGACTTAGGAAACCTACCTATAGTAACCTCAAAGCAAGTCCTGAGGAGTACTGAAACTACTTCTCCTAAACTTCTCCCACCCGATTTTCTGTGTTTAGTCACTCTGGGTCCTAGGAAATTTCCTATTATTAAGTTATCCAGCTTCATTTCCAGCTACTGGATCTTGTGTTATCCTTGTGTCAGCAGTGCCAAGAACACTGACATTATTAAATGCATTCTCCATGCGTGCGTACCTACAGAGTTCGTAACACTGAACCTGCAATTCTGCACAGGCGGATTTAGCAGATGCACTGAAGGTAAGCTGCTTCAGAATGGGATATACTCTAATTTAAACACTTTATCCACTGAGACAGCACAAAGAGTATTTCATTCTTCTTGCTTTACAGCTTAATAGGCTAAAATTAAAATTTACAGCACCATATATAATTCATTCTCAAACAGCAGTTCAGACTCTTGAACGCCAACCAACCATTGATATTTTATTCTGAATGCATTCCTGCTAATTGGTATGGTCTTGCTCCACATTTAACAACTCGTGTAACTATCAGAAAAAAATGGTGCTTTAAACCGTAAGTATAAAACCACTTTCAAAGTGAATTTCCTGAATCCTAAGGAGATATCTTGCTTTTGTCTGGAGAATTCTGCTGTCTTACATAGCTAGAGAAACTCTACACTGAAATGCAGGTATATGTTCTATCTAAAATAGGCGAGGAGTTGGGCAACAGATATATTCTGTAATTATTTCAATCTTTAAATGTATAACGTTATTTTTAAAGTGCACATACAAAAATGTACCATCAAATGAGTACAAAAATAGAAAAACATAAAGTACATAGTTAAGTTTCTCACTGGAAGGGTCACACACAGGCTTTTGCTTTTGATAAAGTACACTGGGGGCAGGGGAGGGTGGTGGTGGAAAATCCAACCCATAGAAGAATAAATATGGAAAGAACATAAGAAAACAGTTTTGCTAGGGTTGTTACGATTAAAAAAAACCCCTAGAACTCAAGCAAAAAAGCCTCCCCAAAATAACTACAGCACTTGAGAGAAGACAAGTAATGACAAGCAGGGCCAGAGGTGAAAGCTATGTGTGGTTGAGGTGTCTACCAGAAGAAAAAATGTGGAATAAACACCTTGAATAAGAACTTAAATCATTTTCCTCTTATCAACAGAAAAAGCAATGCAAATCAAGTCCTCAAATTGCAGTTTTGGAAAGTGCCTGCATGTAACAACACTGAGCAATTCACAGCAGCTCTCCTTGCACTCCGTAAATCCACGCCAATACAACCCAATACTTGTGCCGCGGCCATTTCTGATGTACAGGAAATATAAGCCCTTGAATGGTCTGATGTTATGCTTGCTCACTCTCAGGCAAGGACTACAGGCAGAGGACTAGTTCATAGCATCTCATTCTCATGGGGTTTTATTTCACGGATAAAAATCAATAGTAACCAGAAACACTGAAGTTACTGGTCATTAACCCTTAGCACTATAAAATGCATTTGGGCTTTAAATATGATCATCATAGCCAGTGAGCTGTAAATGCAGAAAAGCACAGCAGCCATAAAAACGGAGATTTGTTTGCATGAACTATTATATACAGGGCAACGCTGCGTATACATTTATCTACAGAACACAAACCATGCTTAACTACAATAAAAAATATTTTCATAGCAAATGCAGATACTAGTCAAAACTTGCCTCTTTCATTCAGGATTTATTATGTGACAGCAAATGTATCGTTATGGTACTTTTTACATACACCCATTTCCTCTGAGGATTTTACTCGCATGTTCTTAACCTCTACATTAAAGCAATGTGGTATCAGCTGATCCCAATGTAATCTTGCCAGGGTTCCTGAGCATCTATTAGATAACCACAGAGCATAGAGAGCAACTTCAGAGATGGATGCCACTCTTGATGACACATAATATCATGCATTCAGCTCCCTGATTTTCAGTAAAAATATAAATAGATTGAAGGAGGTGCCCTGAACTTGAAGGTTTGAACTTAGCACAAAAGGTGCTGCCATAAGTATGGTTTTGTAAAAGAACATTTCCATGCTTTGTAAATGAAAATGCACATTAGGAACTTAACTCTTGAGTGCTGTCAGTGGTATAAACTGCTTTGTTTCCATTCAGTCTACACCACATGTTTCTACTTCATAATTGCTATACTATGAAATTACAAGATATTTCAGATTTATAAAATTTGTCCAAAAGCAATTAGATCTTTTAAGGGCAATAAAACCAGCCTATAAATATTTTTTCACATTATTAAGTGTTTTTAATATATGCACTGGAGGATTGTTCATATTTTTATTAATTTTTATTTTAGTTATCCTTAGAGATCCTTGAAGCAAAATCATGGAGAAGAAACTGTACTATCCTGGTAATTTTGTTTTTCACAAACATTAAAATATGGAGAAGAGAAGAATAGCTGCACTGCTCCAACATTCTACTTGCAGCTCTTCTTAATCACTGAAAAGTTAATTTAGTTTCTCTCTGCTAAATCAATCAGGAGAGAGATAGCTACTACCACCAGGGAAGCCAGGTTCCAGCGCGATTCTTCCACGGTGAGAGTTTAAACTTCATCATTACTTTGATGAAGTACCAGAATTTACTAGGAAATACATTGAGATTACTAATCCAGTTTATGTTGTTTCTCCCCCAGACAGTAATATCAACAAGAAATATCATGGATTCTGAAAACAAATAATCTATCTTGCAAATAAATCCCACCAGTTACCTTGGCTCCTTTTAGCAAAAACTCAGTTGCACTTGAAACCACTGCAAGAGAATATGTGGGTTTACTAGAACTTTTGTGAGAAGACTAAGCAATATTGCTTTTTGTAGATGAGGAATACTCAACAGTATTCTTCTTTGGACATCAGTAATGTAAGCGAATGTTAAGGCAGCAAACGAAAACAGAAATATTCTAAGCAAACCTTTAACTACTGAAACAATGAATACTTCAAAAATCTTTGCTTAAATTAGTTTCAGAATTTTCAGAATTTGCAGAGACGGCAGAAAACATTCTGTGAAAATTAAAAAGTAAAATAAAACAAAACAAACCCCCCAAACACAACCAACAACCAAACAACCCTTTCATTTAGACTTGCTCACTCCACCCTGAACAGTCCAGTTAATGGAGCAGACAAAGAAGCAGAGCAGCAAGCGTCACCTCTGTACCCACCTAACAACTCCCGGGGTGGAACTGCTCTGTTGGCTCCATTGCATGGAATGTTTGGGTATGGGGCAGAGGAGGAGGAGTTTATCCACAACTCAGGTGATGAGTAGTTGAAAGATGACTGGTTACTGTGGTCCTGAAGCTCTTTACACTGACCAAGACTGTCTTGAGGAGTGCTTAATTCTTCAGAACAAGCCTGGACTGAACTAGAGGAAATTCTTCTTTGGTACAACGGCCTGCCTGGTCCTCTTGGTTCATACTGTGAGCAAAAAAACAAAACAAAAAAGAGGCCTTTTGCTCCTTTTATTCAACTGCATGTATCAAATACTATTTTTCCACCCAACTTTTTTCCCTGCAGTGCCTTACAAATAGAAAAGAAGTCCTTTGCATTTAGAAAAAAAAATCTAATACATTTCAAGTTATATGTTGTATTTTGCAGTCACTGATAATGTATTTTAATCACATAAACCAGACACAGAATTTTAAAGGAAGCACAAAAAGCGTCAGCTGAGATTCCTTAATTTTTCTCAACCTTTACATCCCACACTCCCACGTAGGAGATGTATCACAGTGAGGAGGAAGATACTCAGCATTTACAAATGAAGCAAAGGAAGCACAGAAACGTACAAGAGCAAGAGAAAATGTTCAATTACAATGTAGAGAGGAAAAAAAACGTCTTTTGGTTTCTAAAGAACAAACGACTTGTATACCAGGATCTGTGGAAGCCTGATACATTTGTATACTGGATTTTGTGTACATACACACAAAACAGGAGAAATAATGCAGAGAATCTTATCTGAAACCACAGAAGTGACTTGCTTCCATAAACCCTGTAGATCATGTAGATGAAAATGGCAGGAGGTCCATTAGTTAACCTGTTGGCTTGAAGAGTTCAGATTTAAGGACGCTCTAAACTTTCTCAAAATTCAAAGTAAGTCTGTCATATTACAGTTTATATATATATTTAAAAATAAACACAGTATTTGCTCCCTTCTGCACTGTATTAACAAGAGCACAAATAACAGAAAAGTCATAGAAGTAAATCTGTATCTGGTAAAGGGAAAAAGTAAACATCCTAATGAAATGTCATAAAAAATTAGCTAAATGAACATCAAATAACTTGCCTGCAATGCCCCAATATTGTTATTATGTCATCCACAAAAAAACAGACAGGGAAAAAAAAGAGTGCATGAAAGAAAACTGTAATATCTCATTATAGCCATCACACGATTATGAAATATCAAGGGAACAGCACTTAGATATCCTGTCACTCTACTCTCTTGAGGATATTCTTCAACAACAGAACCAACAAAATTAAGAAATTACTGCCTGAATCACAACCAAAAGTATATTTTTTATTGAGTTTAATGGGCAATTTTGGTAAGCAATCAGGAAGTTATCAAAGTTCTGGACACTTGCAAGTCGAGGACCAGACAGAATAACTTAAGTATTCCCTTTGATACGCAGTCCAAATCCGGTTTGACTAAACACATGTAAAAGCTTTCAAGTGTCAAGTCAATGAACAGTTATAAAGGGTGATTGAGAAAAAAGTTTAGTAAGGATACCAAAAGTCACAACATCTCCCCTAATACCTGCCTTATATGCGGGATCTCTGTTAAAAATACACCTAAAAACCTGTGTGTATTCAGTGCTACCGACCAGCTGAACTAGCAGTCTTGGAAACTTTACAAGCAAGTCTCTCTGTCTCGTAACACTTTCACTGTATTTGGCACTTCTGTCACACATTTTGAAAGGAAGAAGAAATAAGAACTAAAATTAATTTGCACTAATTACATAAAGTCTCACTCTATTTGTCTTCAGATAGCCGGAGCTGTTACAAACTCTATAGGAGTATTTATCAGTTTATTACTGCTGAAAAGCCATTGTTCCTATGTCCCGCTGCACTGATGGCATTATCTGTTGTCACAAAGTACTAGATTTTATACAAGGTGGTATGGTTAATGGACCGAGACATAGAATTTCTAAATGTCTATAAAACCAAACCTTACTACAGCTCTAGCTGGGCCTGAGGACTCCATTAACTTCTCTGGATCCATATAAGACAGAAACTTGTAAAATGCACTGGAATTCAATTTTAGTTATTTTGCTCAGGCACATAAACTAAGTAACTTCCATTTTTGGAAGTCAAAAGACAATTAAATATGTATTATGTGGGATAGCGATGAGCAGGGATACCCCCACATCTTCTATAAAAACCTTGACAGAAACGCATCGCAGGACAAGCTGCTTAACTTTATGTGCAAATATTGGATTACACACAGTCAGTGCAAGACTATCTGAGAATATTAATTCTGACATTCCTGGAATACAACCTGGCTCCAGCATACTCCATGTCTACATATCATACACTCCTTAGCACTCCAGATTCCAACAGGGATTAAAAACTCCTGCTCAAAACATGACCTGTCCTAGCCATATGTGCTTGCATAGTCTGCATCCCATAACACACACCCTTAAGAGTCCAGAACAAAAAAGATCAAGAGGGACAGAGCTAGCTCTGGTGTGGCAGGGTTTGTGATGGACCCAGATTCATGCAGCACAGCTGGATATCTCTGCAGTGATTTCCAACAGTTTGAGCCCCAAAAATACACAGGATGGCTTTACACAGAATTAGCTCAGGCCAGCTGCAATTTATTAAATCAGGTTTTGTACCATGTTGAAAAAACTGTACTGCTCTGGTCTCAAGTTCGTATGAAAAGTAACTCAACCATATTCAGTTTAATACTGAGCCAACTGGCTGGCTTATTCAAGCTGACTTTCCAGAGAGTCACTTCATGAGTTTTCACCTGGGGTACGGTTAATTTGCAGTCCAGACAAATGGCGTGCAGATAATAGAGCAATGATTGCAAGAAAACTCTGAGTAACATTCAAAAAGCCAAGACCTCCCGCTTAGTACAGAAAATGTTATACCTGCAGTGATGAGAACCACGAATACGCACAGGATGAACAGAGAAGACGTAGAGAAAATTTTTACCTCACAGAAATTCCCAGTGTGAGCTTTTAACACGCAAGGTATTTTGCACTCATAACCACTTCAAAATAAAATTTGATATTAAAATGACATGACAGTTGCATACGCAGACAAAAACACCTACCTCTTCTAAGCTGTGGAGCGAAGAAGCAGATACTGCTCGAGATGCGAGTGGATGAAATGGCTCCTGACCAACTGCATGCTGATGATTCTGTATTTGTATAAAAGGGTTTTGTTGCGACCTATGGGGCAATGGAGGTATACCATAATGAAAGCCCTGCCCCATAAGGTGATTCTGCTGTAGGTTAGCGTAAGTCCACGATCCATCAGGTTGCAGGTATTTCAAGGGAGATGGGGTTATATGTTCAGATGGCATTGAGAAAGGGGGATTGTATATTTGGGGTAAATGCTGCTGAAATGCTGGGTTACTGGGTATTTCAATGTCTCTGTTGTTTTCAGTGAAGTTAGGAAAGTGACCACTGTGGTTAGAGTTGCAGGAAGGAGAAGGGAGTGCTGGTGGGCTTCTGGGCTGAACTTGTCTGTATTGCAACAGTCTTGACTGAGGGGGTGGCATTTCAGCTAAGTCCCGACTTTCACTTTGATCACGGTGTGACAGTTCTCTGAGCAAATCCTGGAATCTGTATTGACAGAGCAAATGTATCAAGAAAAAGAAAAAATGTTTTGCTGAAATCCCACTCTTTTTGAGGTGGAGAAAACTCAAAGCACGAAACACTGAATTTAAATATACTCATCATTGCGCTTACTGACCCTAACTTCAAAGGATATGACTGTGAGCAATCAGAAATTAGGCACAAGAGGATTAATTGGATGAAATACCTACCTGAATCATCTCAAAGTTTTAATAACTCTTGAGATTTCCTTTTCAGTCAGAAGAATAAATTTTTGTTATCTCTTAAGAGACAACTAAGGTAAGGATTTCCTGCTTTATTATACAAAGTAAAAAACTTCACATAGTTAAAGAAAATTTTAACCCCTTAAAAGGCAAAAACCAGAACAATCGGACATTCCCCTCACTTGCACAATATACTTGCAAATTTGTTCAAAATGTCAAGAATATTCAATTCAGCACTTCACAGAGTCAGATAAGAGAGCATTTAGATGCTTTACCATGGCTATAACAAACCAGATGGAAAATAAAGCATAGTGGGAGATGACAGTAAACAGAGGCAATTTAAAAATCCAGCCTTTACAATACACATGATTAAAGCTGATGACCACTGGAACCATTTTTCTGTTTATGTTCAACAGCTTCCTTTCTTGCCCCCTAATGCTCCATCTCAAATATAAGCTTTTTTTTTTTTCCCCCTGCTTTTAAAAGCAAAGGCTTTTTGAAAAGGAAGAAAAAATTCAGTTTTATTAGGAGCAGTGTTTGGGGAGGGGTTGGTTTGTTTCTTTTCAAGCACATAAATCTGAGACTGGTGATACAATTTGAAGAATTTACAACTTAAATAGGCCTTAACTACACTCAGACACCTCTTTTCTAAACACAAGGTTGTTACTCTCTACCCATTCCTTATTCCATAAATATAGCACTGAAAAGCTCCATAAAAGTTTTTATTCCACTACAGCTTTACTACCCAATATACTAACAAAATAAAACATAACACATAATAAAAGCATAGTTGTAAGTCAGCCTGCCGACTATTTTAACCTTCATATTAACAGCAGCAAAAAGCAATACCTTTAAGTGTCTTGCACTTGATCACCATGTTACAAATAGGTGCCCACTGCTCAATTTTATACAAGCTCTGATGACTCAGTAAACAAATACCTTGAATATGTTGCCTCTGTTTCATCTTCTGTATTACTGGCAAGTTTCCAGTTTGCCCTAACTTGCTGCTGTTGATGCAATCCAATTGGTTGCTGAGGAAGATGTGGTAGATGAGGATGGTGATGGTGTTGATATGGAATAGTGCCTTGACTGAGATAGGCATTATGTTCATTCCATTGCTGTAACCTGGCTTGTTGTTGCTGCCTTATTGTTTCCAAAGCTACATTTCCATGCATGCGATCTATAAAAATAGTTTTAAAAAAAAAATTTATCTAATGCCCCTTTTTAAAGATCTTTATGTCAGAAAAAAGAAAACTTTTTATACAGTATATTCCAGGGCCTATTAGATACTAACTGCATTGCAGTGTATAACCTGGTTATTTAAATCATATGGAAAATCATATAAACATGAATCTTCTAATAAAGTGCTGAATATTCAAACATGCCTCAAGCAGCAAATTATGCTCAATGACATTACTTATGGAAACTAACCCAACAATGACCCAGTTCAGAGCAGTATGCCTGAAAAGGTAAATACCTCCTTCATTTTCACTTCAATGTAGTTATAATTGCACACTCTGAATTTAAATAAAGAAAAGTCACCTACCTAAAGTGTCCCCTAAGGGCATTCCTGATGGATTCTCTTCAATGAAGTTGTTCAAGTGGGTTGGCAGAACAGGGTTGTGCTGTGCAATAGGCCTCAAAGGATTATTGAC
>JANZLP010000002.1:38425041-38435753 GCA_026930925.1 Chelictinia riocourii | reverse complement strand
GAAAAAAAACCAAACCCCAACACCCCACCCCAAAGGAGAAAGGTCTCAAGGCTATTGGCATGCCAGATGGGAAGCCTGGGACAAATACCATGCAATGTGGACATGGCAAATACACTTCAGAGATAACTAGTTGTCAGAGATAACTAGTTGTCAGAGATAACTAGTTGTCAGAGATAACTAGTTGTCAGAGATAACTAGTCAGCAGTGTGGGCATAAGCTAGACTGACCACTTGGCTTAACCTGGTGTGATCATGGAAAGTGGTACAGCCAAAGCAGCATTAGCTCTTTTGGCATGCTGCTGGGGCTGTCCATAATTAGCAGGAGCTGCTGGATCCTGCATGGAACTAGAAAAAACACAGCCTGTCAGGTTACAGTGGAGACTGAGACAAAATCTGTATGTTCTGCTTTCTGCAGTTATCAGCAGAAAGGTCATGTTTCCTCAGTCATGGATGTGTTTTAATTTAATGCATCCTTGGTAAGATTCCAGAGACTCCTGTCTTTTTGTATTTAAATTGTCATTATTAATCTCCTTATATTTCAGTCTTTCTTCACTAATGCAATTTTGTTGAATGGGTGAATGAGCCTAAGTAAAACTAGATAATTCCACTACAGTAGTTACATGGTGGAGAAGTCCTGATTTAAAGAAAGAAGACAGAATTTATAAATACACTCTAAGTCCTTCTAATGATAAACTGGCTTAAATTAAGAGGTTATGCAAGATTGGAAAACAATATTAAAATGTAATTGATACCTTCAGCAGGTGATAACCTTACAAATCAAGTGCACAGTTTGTATGCCTTTTTAATTTGGGACAGGGAGCAAGGGGATCGTTATCTTAAATAGCGGGGGTTATCTTCAAAGGGGGGAAGAGAAGGGGACGCTTGTGAGTAGTGGATGCAAAGGGCACCTGAACTGTGTCTTAATCTTGCAGCTCTCTTCTGTGCCACCATTTTATTTCTGATGTGGCGGTGCAGAAAAAATGAGTCCTTACTCATTACAAAATGAAGCCGTGCACAAATTTTGGTCCTCACATAGGCAAAGAGGAGGTAATTGCCTTTGTTTAGTTTCATTTTTGTCTGTGTGTATTGCTTGCCAAACCTTGCCTACATGCAACAATGTGAATTTGTAATGTGTGGGTTTGTTGCAGAATAAATATATTACCTAAAATATTGTTTTGGTTGAAATTAAATTTAAGGTGTCTTTTGCTCTAAAAATTTGCTTTGTAACATTACTCTTCATGGAAGACTAGGAATCAATATTGATTAGGAATAAAGCAAGCAGATACTGCAGGGCTCCCTGAGTTAGTCTGTTGAAGGCCCCAGTTCCTAAGCTTCAAAACATGTTGTTGTTGAAGATTTGGATTATCTGGCAAAAACTGCTAGTACTACTACATCTTTTTTAACTTTAATCTTGACAAAAGTTTGGTTGTGTCTAGGTTAAGGTCTGTAAGTTTACTTCACTGCATACATAAATAGGGCTTGAAGACAGTTGTCCAGAGGTACAGTAGTGCCACCTCAAGAAGTATGTGCCACAGCACGTATTTAGCTTTTTAAGCAATCATTTTATTGTTAAACACAAAACAAAACATCAAAAAAAAACCCCAACCCCACAGGAACACAAGTATCATAAATTATCAGATTGGACATTTGCAAATTACGATATTGGGAACAAAAGCTGCCTAAAAAAATCTGTGGTTTCATAATTGTAGTACAAAAGCTTCAGGCATAAATATCCATTACAATGAAACATGTAAAAAAAAAAAAAAAGTAATCCAATTTTGCTGAGGGCAGTAGGGGCTTTTCAGGGTGCTGAGCGCTGCTTTGTGCGAGAGCTGCATTTGACTTCTTACCACTGGTGTTTGAAAGTAGCCAATAAACCAAATGCATAGTGCTTCTAGCAGTTAAATTTTGCCTGGTTTTCTGTGTGTGTCTGTGTACATGTGTGTGAATCCCATGTGCACACAGAATACATAAGAAGGAGTAAAATCATACAGGAATTTCTTTCTTTAGCTCTATTAGCAGTTCTCCCGTTAGCAGTGCAAGTGTGGCACTGGCACTGTCCTGCTTGCTGTCCCAGCTGTGCGTGAGGTTAGCCACCCTGCTGCCGCCGGACAAGTGTCACAGTCCGTCCATCTCCTACTGAGAAAAGTTAATGACAGCTTCAGAGTTAACTTCTTTTTCTGTCTTAACTTGCATTCCTATTCTTTAAGCTAACTTCTTTCAAGTAAGATGTAGAGAATTACATGTGTGAAAATATACGCTGTTTCTTTGTAACTCTTTGATTTGTGGGAAGGAAAAAATACCCAGAACGTGGCACAGCTTAGTCCTCCAAGTTGTACCATTTCTCTTTCAAACATAACTAATGTGCATGCAGATGTCTTATCTTTAATAATTCTTTTATTATCTTAATAGTAAGTCTTCAGTCCAGAGACCGAATAGGCACGGGAGGACAAGTTGTGGATTGCAGTCGGTTATTTGATAATGATTTACCAGATGGGTAAGCCAGCATCACTGTGATGTAAATACAAATACAGATCATACCACAGACTTTTGCAGTAATGGAAGTCAGGGTTAATTTATTTTTATTCTTGCACTTAGAGCTCTACAGTTTTGAGTTTAGGAGCAGGAGATAGGTCAGCTAGGATACACAGAATAGTTAAGAACTTGACCCTTGTCTTGTCTCTCCTTGGAAAATGGGAGGTGGCATATATGAGTAAATGCGTTAAAAAATATACTTGTCTAAGAAAACGTATGGCTTTCAAATTATAGAACTGATAAACTAGTAGAATGTTAAATCACAGCCAGCAGATTGAATTCATCCATATAGTAGTTTTGTAGCAAGGTAGTGAACACACAGGCCTGGCTGCCTTCTACAGCACCGTGCTGAGGTATACACTACTAAAAAAATGGATCACCGCTTCTTCCATGTAAATCATAGTGAAGAAAGCATGATTGGAAAAGGTAATGGAGCCTGAGTTCTTGCTGTATTTACCTGCCAAAGGCTGGGTTTAGGATTTTGATTTGTCCCTGTGAGAGTTAATGACATCATTAACACCTAAACCAGTTTTGCGAATACAGAAAAATGTTCTGTTTTAGGTTCTGGTGCTGTCATCAACTTTTTCAGAGCAAACACAGACCTTCTGAGTGTGATTCTTGGCAGGTAAAGACAGGAGAAACTGATTTTTCAGATGATGAATTTTGAAACGTAAATTATCATCTAAGTCCTAAACAGCATTCTTTTGTTAATTTGGAGTCTGGAGAAGTAAAAAAAAAACCATTTTTTAAAAATGCTTTTAAATTTTCACTTCAAAATGTTCCTTGTATAAATATTGCTTACTTAATTGTGTAACTGCAAAGCTAGCTGTATAGCCTCGTGTATTTTGGAGTGCAAAAGTAATAATTAAAAAGTCACGTTATTTGAAGGTGACTTTTTAATGAAAGCAAGTAGTATGTGAAGGTACTATGAAAGCACTTATTAGAATCAGTGGTCAAATGAAGTTAAATGCATTATTAAACATGATGTTTTCAAGAAGTTTCTTTATATGGCTGTTTGCATTTAACTAGAATTCAAATAGTTACCGAACATGAAGGTGTGATACTGTTAATTACATGTCTGGTTCCAAGGGGAGAATGTGTAAAATCAATTCTGAGTTGAACTTTCAGTTGTTTCCTGTTACCTTGTTCAGCTAACATGATTCATAATAGTGTAAGTCTTCCTGAGTTGGAATTTATGTTGGAAACATTTTGTGCCCTGGTTTCCTGGAAATACCACTCATGGCCTTATCTCTCAATGTCTGAATTCTAGGTGGGAGGAGCGGAGGACTGCTTCTGGAAGGATCCAGTATTTAAATCATATAACACGAACAACTCAATGGGAGCGACCAACACGGTAAGAAGTTATTGAGGAGACTCTGCATATGATAAAGTTCGCTTGCTGACCAGGAGCGCTAGGCAGAAGCCTTTCTAAATGGCTGAATTGCGTATTTGGTATTCCTCCGAGTCATGCCAGAAACATTGTATGCTTTTCTTCCCTAACATCCTACTCCATCAGTCTGCCTAATACTTAACCCAGAAGAATCACTTCATTTTCTTGCAGAGCTGCTGTAGTAGAACTCTATAAATGCAGACATTACAATGTGCAGACATAGTAAGGGATGAGGAAAAGAGAACATGAATAGCTGACAGACGTTGTCTATGTACATGCTATGACCATGTAATCCAGAAATTTTAAAGCTGATTGTTACAGAGCATGTTTTGAAATCATGACGATCACCTTCTCTGATAACCATAGATGTGTGTTGCGAAGCTGTTCCTCAAACCAGTTTTGCTGTTAACCTGAATTGTAGACAGTGTCATTGCATCTTTTTCAGACTTTTCTGCAGACCATCTGTGCCTGCGGACTGTCTCTTCCATCCTCAGTAAATATTATTCTAGTCTCTGTATGGATATATTTGAATTAAAATAATCTGTACTGTTAATGCTGCCAGCTCTGATATATATTTGCAGTTTTCAAGTGAGTGAAGGTACTGAACAGCTTTTTAATTTACCTATCTGTATTTTTCCTGGTGTGTTAAAATACCTATTCTAAGCTCTAGACGCATTTCCAGTAGAAAAACAAATGCAAAATATATAGTTTGTTTCTGGATTTCCTGCGTCCTTATCAAGCCCCCTTTAACCGTTTAAAATCCTTTTGAAAGCAGCATTGAGATATGAAACCACGTAATTCAGTGTTTCCTCTTGCAATTGAGCTCTCGGGAGCAACTGTTTTTTATCTTGCTTAGCCCTTTTTCACCATCCTTGCCTAATAACCTTCCTTAAAAATTAGAAGGAATAACAAGGCCTGATCACTTCCTCAGCCCTATGAAGGCAAGGCAAGAAAGTTTGGGCAGTATGCTGCTCCCTGGAAAAAAAAAAGAAAATTATTTTACTCTCCGCACTGTTTATTTAAGGTGGGAACTGCTCATGTGATAATTTGATATGATCTTGATCCTGCAGCATCATATACGAAGTGTCAGGTCAGGCCCTAATATAGGTGAGGAGGTTTACTAATTACTCTGGGATGAACCAGTGAGAGCAGAATAGAAGCTTTCTGCCTGTCATCGAGGTATCCTGCTCGACAAGTCAACTGCTCAGTTCTGCTGTCCACAAAGATTTCCCAAGAGCCCTTAGATGAAGCTTCCATAAAGTGTGTTGTGTAGTCCCGTGTCCAGTTAGCAATGCAATTTTCACATTTTTTTCCCCACAGGCCAGCATCTGAATACTCTAGTCCAGGCAGACCACTGAGCTGTTTTGTGGACGAGAACACGCCAATCACAGGAACGAACGGTGCGACCTGTGGGCAGTCATCAGATCCCCGGCTGGCAGAGAGAAGAGTCAGGTCACAGAGGCACAGAAATTACATGAGCAGGACACACTTGCACACTCCTCCTGATTTACCTGAAGGATATGGTACGAAAATTAAAATTTCTTAATTATAGGTCTTCCAAAAAAACTGGGAAAATGGGTTTTGTCGTCTTCTCATGTGTAAGATCCTTTGGGTTCCTTCGTTTGGGGAAATCAGTCTGTGAGTTTTTGTATTGCATTTTTTGTTCTTATAGGTATTAATTTATTTTGATTTCACAGAGCAAAGGACGACTCAGCAAGGTCAGGTCTATTTTCTGCATACTCAGACTGGTGTTAGCACGTGGCATGATCCAAGAGTACCTAGGTAAGAAACGATGGAAGTATCCTTAAGGTGTCAGATGAAAATAGTTTAAGCAGTACTCTCCTCAGAGTTTTCTCTAGTATTATATCTCTGACTCTTGGCCCCTAATTTATCATTTTAACAAGTCCTTCATCAAAGTAAATTAGTCTCTCTTCCTCATTCTTCAAGTTGTTATTTTAATGCAAGGATGAAAAATCAAGAATTAAATTACAGTGCTGTTTTCAAAACAGGTATCGTTAACTGATTATAGATCTTGCATGTGAATTATAGCCAAGTCCAGGTTTTAATACTCTGCAAAATAATGAAACAAAAAGTAGGATCTGAGCGCTTGCAAAAATTTCGGTTTATCGAGATACTTCAGTGAAAACTGGGTTGGTTGTTTTTTTTTAAATCAGGCTTTTGAAGTTAACAAGACCTGAGAAATTGGCAGCATATATTTATGAAGAACAAACTTGGTGACAAGTAGGCTAGACAAATGTGATAATTTTTGGTGGAGGAGCAGACAAAGGGGAAAAGCTGGAAAATCTAGTAGATGACCCTTGGATGTTTAGACACACTCTTTACAGTGAACTACAGTCTCATCATTGAATTAGCTTAAATTTACTTGTCTGTGAGAATTAGTTGTCCCATGGTCAGACTACCAAACATAATTTACTCAAGGAATGGCAAACTTGGTACATTTTTAAGAAACTAATTGGAGGCACTGGGTCACAAAAAGCCTGGAAGCTGAAATGGTGAGTTGTGCTTGAAGTGTGAGGATGTTGGGGTTTTTTAAAAAAAGGAAGAAAAAAATGAGGTTTTTTACATTTGAGTATGGTAGCAAGCATCTAAAAATGCACAAGCTTTTTTACAGCAGGATTCTTGTTAGGGAGCAGAAATGAATTTTATTTTTTTTTTAATAATGCTCTAACATGGATATTCCTAGAGCAATCATACACACTTTCAAGCATCTCATTAGCAGCATATAAATGGGAAAGAAATTGGGGGAGAGGGGCGAACGGGTAGAGAAGCTGAGAGAGACTGACCTGTGATTAAAATACTCAAACTGCTATTTCTGTTGCAGTTATCTCAACACTTAGGAGAAAATAAATCCGAAGGGTCCTTTTAGTTTAGTGTCCTTATTTACACAATACAGCTGTGTACATATTGTACATGATTGTACACGTGATTATTTCTGATGTGTTTGAAAGGAAGGAACAATAATAGAAATTATTGTTAGCTTCTGATTGTTCTTTAAAAAAACGCAAGAAATCCTGTTGAAAGTGATTACCTGCTAAAGTCTGTGGATGGTGTTGTAAAATAGCGTGTGGGGTTTGAAATTAGCCAGTGTTGGCATTTATGAAGACTGTAGCAACTTTGTCAGTTGCTGCTGGTGTTCATTCCCATGGAAATGGATATCCCAGGAAGGGTAAAGTGCTTCATGGCTGTAACTTCATTGCATTTTCAAATGATTCTTTTGGTTTTATTACTGCTTTAGTGTACAAGAATATACTTTGATGTGTTATCTGCAGACTTGAGGGTGCAATACAGCTGGTAGCTGTGCCTTAGGAAGTCTGTGAGTTGCGTATTACACAAACCCAGAAACTAGACTTCTCTAAAAACAAAAATGTATTAAGATCTTATCATGAAGTTTGCAGTGTAATAGTTCTTTCTATATGAAATATAAGTTAGCAGTGCTCTTAGGTGTGGCAGCAGAAACTGCACGAGTGTCTCTGAGAACAAAATCTGGTTGTTTGCATGATGGTAGAGTTTCTCATTTCTAAGGAATACTGTATTTTTACACAGTCATTTAGTAAATAAAGTTAAGCCCTACAGTTCAGCAGCAGTGTTTATATGGGTAGTATCAGCAGAAGTTCAATCCCGGAGCCTTGTATTTCCATTAGCGGCTTCTCAGCCTTTTGAGTCCCTGCAGACAGCATCTTTTTAGCCATTTTGTCCCTTGGCTCTTTCCTCGCCTCAACTCACATGATACTGGGAGATTTGAAGACTTACACCTTTAAAAAGAACTGCACTTGACAGTGTGAGGGATCTGAGGTGTGAATTGCATACATGAAAAATCAGTAGGTGTACATTTTTGGAGACAAGTATTTGTTTTCAGTGAGCCTGTGGAATGAATCCGCATCTTCCTCATTTCAGCAGAATTTTCTTGAGACCCATTAAGCTATCTCTGCATTGGTCAGGGCAGAGCTGAGTCATTGTTCATATAGTATTTATTTGAAATATTTTGTTAAGAGAGTTGTTTGCTTCCCACTAGCACTTGGGGTTTTGGGGCAAAACCACCTGTGCTATACACACATATCCCATGCGTAATTCTTCATGGAAAGTATAACTCTTGAGATGTATAGTTTTGTTTTGTAGGAGTTTTTAAAGTGTGATTCAGAGTTCCTTACATGACTAATGTTGTTTTAAAAATGCTTTCTGTCAGAATTGCTGTAGAACTACAATTCCATTTTGGCAAATATGGCAATGGTCTTTATTTTTGTTTTAAGCCTGTATTAATTTAACATCTGAAGTTAGTTTGTAAAAATGAAGGTTATTTGATAAGAATTTTCTTTCCCCACAGCATGTGTTCTGGGGTGTGTGTTTTTTTTCTTTGGTGGGCTTGCACCTTGGGAGTAGAGATTCCAGCTGAACAGATCAAGTTTCTGAAACAATACATTTTCTCAGACTTCATGGAATTGTTCTGTTACATTTACGCTTGTTTGGCTCGGAGGCCAAATGCTGAGGTATTTTTCATTTTATATTTGTTTTCACAGGGATCTTAGCAACATCAATTGTGAAGAGCTTGGTCCACTGCCTCCTGGATGGGAGATCCGAAATACAGCAACAGGCAGAGTTTATTTTGTTGACCATAACAACAGGACAACGCAGTTTACAGATCCACGGCTATCTGCTAACTTGCATTTAGTCTTAAAGTAAGTCTAAAGTCTCCGGCACATGTTGAGTGTAATAGAGGAAAGAAAGCGACTCTTGAGGGGTGCTAGATTTTATATGAAGATGTGTTCTGCCGTTCAGTAGTATTGAAAGTATAGTAGCGGTGTTCTTTAACACACTACCAAGTTACTCTGTTACGTAGCAAAGACGACAGGTTTGATTGTTCTTGGGGGGGAGGAAAAATCTCTAGCAGCATTTAGGCAAGAATGTGGCTATTGTGATGCTGAGAGTTGGGGGCAGCAGTGGGGGAAGCAAATGCTATCCAGTGGAAAAGATTGGCCCGTAGAATTTTTTCTAACAGCAAGAGAGACACTTTCTTTCCTTTTCTCTATACTTCATACTACTTTCAGTTACAGAGAATTTGTTTTCAAACATGAGGTTGCATTCAATAGCCAGTGGTGTGAAATTCTGAGTTAGGTGAGGGTGCATAAGTGCCCAACTATTCTCCTGGAATAAAGGAGAAATAATTCAGCTCCTACCTTCAGTTTTAGAGTAAGACTAGTTGAGATGTTCTCAAAATAAGACACCAATAATTTAACTCAGAATTTTTACAAAAAGAATAAAATAAAATAGGAACTGTATTTTTTCTGCCTTATCACATTTTCTTATAGCACTTCTAAAAAGTGAAGGGGAAACTCAAAAGAATTGTGGCTTTTGTTTTTATTCCCTAGGCACTCATTTCACACTGGGGAATTTTCTACTAAAAAAATGGAAATAAAAAACAAACTTTTTTTTTTTTTTTTTTCCATAAACGTGGCTAGCAGTTTGTCCAAGCTATTTGGGAGTTTGTATGGTTTCTTCTGCTAACACCTTTTAATACTCTTGGGAAACACCGGTAAAGTATTGAGTAGGTGTTAAGTGGAAGAAACAATGAAGAGTTGGTTAGATAGAAAGCCATGCAGCCCTGGGCAAGGAGTAAGTAGGAGGAATAGTCCTTTTAAGGAAGTGAATCATTGGGAAGAAAAGCTAAAGAAAAGAATAATGGGAACAAGCACTGAAAAGACAAAGATGAGGAATGGAAAGTAATATCCAGCAGGTCAACATATCTTTTGTGTAATGCGTAAAAGCTGGCTAGCCTTTGTCTGCCCAATATACATTTGAAATTAACACCCCAAGAGGGGAAGAGTCTCCTTATTGAGAAATACGTATTTTGTTTAGAGAAATGATTGGTTATGTACGTGTATATTACAGAATTTCAGTAAGCTCCCATCATCCAGACAATTTTGGTTGTGGTTTTGTTTATTTTTTTTAATTTAAAACAAAGAAATTTCTACTAATTTTAGCTGAATTTAGATTGGTAGTTTCAAATGAACATGATCTTGAAAAAAAAACTTGCCAGTGGAGGAGCGTGTTTGTGTTTTGAAACATAGAAAAATTCATTAAATTAATTCAGATGTAGATATTTTACCTGCAGAAAAACTTCAGACCCTCTTAGCTACAGCAGTGCAATTTTTCAACTGTAGAAAATTCAGTTTAACCAGACTATATTTGAAAAACTGTCCTTCACAGGTAGGTTTATTTTTAAATGGCAGTAGGGTCATAGTGGCTAGTTCTACGTGTATTGTGGAGGACAAATACATAGCTAGCTTTGTTATCTGGAAAATCCAATTTGGCTTTCAAGTTCCAGAATCACAGAACCATTGTGCATTTCTTTAAACTTAAAGTATTGCTACATTGTGCTTAAGTTTTTCATTTGTACATCTGTCTTTCATTAGGGAAGGATTTCAGAAATTCAACCGACGGTGTCATCAGCAAAGTCTGCTGCCTGATAAATCTTTTCTGGTGTTCATTTTTTATTGCACCAAACAGGATATGTGAAAGCTTCTCCCCACCCCTCCTTAAGCCCACCTCTTTATTTGTTCTTTTAAAAAAGAAACAACAAAAAAAACCCAAAACTAGTTTGCCTTAGGCCTGTCATTTTTGTAAATTATCTGAGAAATAAGTTTAGTATTTGGGTGGGATGGGTGTGATAGTGTTTTAGGTTCAAAGGCATAATAAAACGTTTAGTCTCGGTGATTCTGACTTTTCTATTGAGCTGAGTAAAGCAGTTTGTTCTTCCAGTGATGACATTATAA
>JANZLP010000002.1:38004625-38015412 GCA_026930925.1 Chelictinia riocourii | reverse complement strand
TGTCTGCTCTTAGCAAAGACTTTCCTGTTATATTACTCTGTATTTAGAAAAAAATATTTAAATGGATTATATTTCATTCTCCATTACTGGCCTGCATGTCAGTCCTTTTCTTTCAGGATCCCACAAAAGAAGGATGAAGTAATTATATTATCTCCAGAACTGCAAGGAGGTTTATAATAATCATACACATGCAGACCTGGTTTCTCTGCAGGTTTTCTTTTCCAAAGTTACAGACCTATCTGCTTTGAATAATTGTTCTTTCATACAAGTCCTTACTGTGGGGTCGAAGCAGTGCTAAATTACAGCAGTCCAACCCTCCCATGCGAGAGACTGAGTTGAGGGAGGTCACATGCAGGACCCTGCTAGATACAGTCCTTAAAAAGAGATTTCAAAAAGAGCAAAACTCACCTGGTGGCAACTCCCAAGAATATTTCTGCAAAAGTAAAATTTCCATCTTTCTCTTAAGATCTTCTACAGCCCTTTGGACAACATTAAGCTTCTCATCAAGAGTAATTTGATTCATTGTCAAAGGTGAGCCTTTGTACCTATGTCTCTCAGGAAAGTCACCCTAATAATGACATAAAAGAATGAAGGGCAAGATGTAAACAATAGCAGTTATTTTATCTAGCATATCAGATGATTTTATAAAGCCAGAGTGGAAAAATAGCAGCAATCTCTCTAAAATCTTATTCTTTGCATTCAGATCTCCCTTTGTAGGATAGTTATCCGAGAGAACTAATCTGAAATCTTATAGAAAATATTAAAGAATAGTTTATTCTTAATAAAACAAAATAAAAGAATTTGTTTTCCCCAAGAAAACTAAGAATGGGACTACATTTTTAAATATATATTACAATTTCCTTAAGTATACACATGTATACACAAGCCTTCTCTTTTTAAACTTTCTTCTTGTTCTAGAACCCTAACCAAAAGTTTTAAAATATACTAATATGGGTTCTAGGGTAAAATACCCACAAAAAGGTAAGCATAATTTGCCTAAATTTAGAAATTGTGGAAATCTACATCTGAGCTTGTTCTCTTAGTCTGCCTTTATAGTCTGTGGAAAGAAACAGGCCTTTTGAAGCCTTGATTAATCTCATTTGCAGGCAGGCGTCTCAAGTAGGCCAGATGACTCATGCTCCAAAAGTACCCGTTTCTCTTCATTGCCTGTAACGGGACTCTGGATCAGATATAAATACATGGTTACACGAGGTGAATTCCTATGTAGGCCCCTATGACTTGGCGCCGGAAGTCCACTTCTTCCTCCTGGCACCGTCAAACCCAGGGAGCCCCACTCCAAATTCCTGCTAGCTAATTTGCACCACTGGAATTGTTTTCAAAACCAAAACGGGCTCTGCAGAACTGAAAGTGCTTTAACTGCCTCTTTTGAGAGCCCTTGACATATTTTCCCCAAGAAAGTTGTTAGAAAGTACTTAATAACTTTGTGAGTTCTTTAACTTGCATATATATGTGTATATACATATTCTGGAAAATAAAAAGATAATAAAGGATCTTAACTTTAGATTTGACTCAGGACTGGATTTAAGCAATGCAGTCCCCACTTCACTCCAGCTCACCAATGTCCTTGGAACAAATCTAGCTCTGAATTGCATCCCCAGTCTATGCCTTTTCTAACACTTCTTCCCTCTGAATTTCTCACTCCAAACTTTCCCTGGTAACAGCAATGTCTGTGGATTGGTATCATTGTCTCTAGTGAGAATAGTGCAGTGGGGACCTGAAAGCGCTCTGTACATGTTCAGCTATCCAAGACATTTAGCTTAAGAGTTTCTACCCATATTACGCCACTTCATTTCATCACTTACCATTTGGGCTTGGATGTCTGTGAGCTCGTTCACTTCAATACAGAGCTGGTGAATAGTCTCTTCAATTTTCTGCTGAGCTGCTTTTTCCTCTTGTTCAATAAACATCAGTGTGTTTCTCTCCTGTCTTTCAAGGTATTCCTTCATGCAACAGAAATCTTTAGTAATCTGGCTTTTGATCTGAGATGTATATTCCTGAAAGGCAGCAGAAAACATGGAGCTCATTGTGTTAGAAAAGAAGTGTGGAATTTGAGAATCTATTGCCCTATCTAATATGCTCTCTGACTGACCCCTGCAGACCAGAAACAGTCACCTTTATTGAAAGGAGTAAAACATATTTGACATTTGACAATATATCCTGCATTACCTGCAATGAGATTTTGGGCATGTTAGGTATCTTGACTATTTTATGGCCAGCAGTCTTTGCTTGACAACTAACAAAGATCAATATCCCTCTTTATGATTTGTATTTTGCACTAAGAGTACCAGAAACATTCAGGCTACTTCTGGGTTAGGCAGAAAAAGGCCACAATGCACAGCTCCAGCGGCCTTTGTGCCAGCCAAGACAGGAGTTAGTACAGCTGGTGCCATAGTTCATTCTCATCAATAAAAACAGAGTTGTGACAGCAAAAGAAGGGTACAAAAAGGCAGATTCCTGCTCTGGACTGGAAGTCTACACTGGAGTCAATCATGTCAACAGGTGGCAGTGGAAACAAGCTAACTGCAGGTAATGAATGTACAATGTGTACCTTTGTTTTACTAAGATCTTCCCTCAAGCGATGGATGGTCTCTATAGTCATTTCTAGTTGCTTGGAGATGTCCCATATCTCTTCCTCCTTTAAAGTAACACATTGGACCATTTATCCATATAACCCTCAAAGAAAGCATGACTAGGTTAAACAGCAGGATAATAAAAATCCCTATATCATCACTGACATTACTTAAGCACTGGACTGGTTGAGGAGGGGTCTGGAAGACAATTCTGAGTGGGAATAGTCAGAATGAAGTCAACACACAACAGTCATCAATTACATGTTCAAATATAATTGTGAGCTTCAGCTCTTTGGTTGACTGCAAAGACTGAAGACTGAAGACTTTTTAGATACATATCTGGTAAGATAATGAAGGTCAACAGATTCTTCTCATACCTTCCAAGTTTGGGAGTTATTTTAAGTGGAGATCTAGACAATGAACCACTCCCATTTTGTGCTATTCAGCTGGACGGAGCTGTAGCACTGTATAATGTTATGTGTCCCTTCAGGAGTCTCCAAGGCTTCCGTTGGTGCAATAAGTAACACTCCGCACAAAGTACACTTATTACTATCGTACGTCAGCTGAACGTGTACAGCTATTAGTTCTTCTAATTCAGCTATGCAGTCCTCAATATATCAGACAACACCAATGAACTCCAAACATTGCTTCAGCTAAACCTCTCTGCTCAACATACACAATATTGTCATGACAATGTTAACATTAGCACGGGAAATGCAAAGTATCTGGGGGGGAAGGGGGGGGAGGAGCGAAAATAAAGATAAAGTTCACTCAATCCTAGCCACGTCCCCACATTCGTGACCCTGGTGAAGTATTTAGAATTGCGGCCAGAGCTGTCCCGGGGCGGATGCCGCGCGGGGGGGAGCCCCGGGCTGTCCCGGGAGATTGGCGGGGGCGGAGCCCCGGGTTGTCCCGGGAGATTGGGGGGTGCCGCGGGGGGGGGAGCTCCGCGCTGCCTCCGGCCGTACCTGCTTCCCAGGTGGCCCCGCCGAGCTCCGGCCGTTGCAGGCAACAGCTCCGGAGGGTTCCGGTTCATCCCGTGTTTCCAGCCCTTCTTCCTCCTGCAGGATTACGCTCACCAAAGCGGCCAGCTCCCGGTTGGGCTGCAGGTCCTTCAGCTCGAAGTCTTGCCGGCAGAGCGGGCAGCCGGCGCGCTGCTTCCCCTTGCAGTACTGGATGACGCAGGGCCGGCAAAAGCTGTGGCTGCAGCCCGTGAGCCGCACGGGGTCCGTGAAGTACTGCAGGCAGCAAGCGCAGCTCAGGTCGACGGCTCTCAGGAGCCGCCCGAGGTCGACAGTGGCAGCCATGGCCCGGCCCGGGGCGGAGCAGAGCGACCGGCGGAGTTTCGTTTTCCCCGGCACCTCCTCCGGCGAGGCTCCTGACGTCTGCCGGAAAGGCGGGAGAGCTCCGGGGCGGGCGAAGAGGGAGCCATGAGCATTCTGGAAAGTTGTGAGCATTTTCACTTAAGGGCCAGACCCTCAGGTATCTTTTGGTTTTAGATACCTGAAAACCTTTTCAAAAGACTTCATAAAAAAGGAAGGGAAAGATAGCTTTACCGAATAGTAGGATAGCATTAATTTTTTAAATGTACATAAATTACGTTCTTCTAAGTGACAGCAGAACCTAGTATATCAGACATTTCCCTAATCATCTGAGTCAAAAGCTATAGATTTTGTCTTAGTAGAAGTCGCAAAGCATTACACCACTGGTAGATTCTGTTATGTTATTTAAACAGTGCTAGACTCATAGCTATGCACAACCAAATCTCTCCAGCACTGTAATGAGCAAGGTCAAGTTGGTTAGTTGAAGTTCTGTTTTTTAAATGACCTTTATAAAAATATTTAGCCCTAGGGCTTTTAATTTTCTTGGTACATCTACCATATTTCTCAGCTTTTGGTATTAAAGCACACTGGAATAATTTTATAAAAGTAATTTTTTAGTTTGAGTGTTCCAAAGCAGACCGTCCAAGAATATATGATTCACAATACATGTCCATTAATAAAATTGTACTGTAGCCAGAAAATAGGTGTGATAGTACTTTTCTTTTAAAATTATACCAGTTCATCACCCTGAGTAATTTCTAGGTTTCTGTGGTGAATGTTTTTTCTGCACAGAAGGCCTGAGAGTTTGCTGGCTGGCTGAGTCTTTCCTCCAGTGCATTTTCGGTCCTAACCACTGTGGGATATGTGTTAGAAATCGTTTCCAGAAGCAACCTTTAATTTTAGGAGGAAAGGGTGAGAACCCTGCTCACTGTAAGACAGAGTCTGATCCAGATATCCATTTCTTTTGATGACAGTGATTACATGACATGGCTGACTGTAATGAGAAGTTGATAGCCATGACTGTAGAATTAATAACTTAAGAGATCTTCCATCCTGCTTTGCTAAAAGTGAGATAAATGGTGCTGCAATGAATTTTGGCCTTTGAAGGTCAGTGTCCACCCTTGCCATTCATGTTTTACAAGAACAATATTAACATTCATGAATGTTTCCTGTGATGAAACGAACTCATGTGATGAGTTTGGTTAACAAAATGCCAACTCCTTATCTTCTGCGAGTACTTATTTCACAAAGCAAATCAGTTTGTTTCTACACGAGTATGGAGCTCCTGGACTTCTGTGAACGTCTGTGAACATGGTGACCTGGGACAGAGAAAGCCATTTGCAGTACAATGTCATTTAAGCTCCGGTCAGAGAAGTCTGATGAACTTGATGCTGAAAACAGCTGCTAAAGCGGGTGAGCTACTTACACTAGGCTTGCTGATGTTGCCGAAATTGGTGCAGCATAAAACTAGTGCAGTTTTTTAGAGCTCTACAGAGTACAAGGCTGAGAAATCCAAAGAAACTCTCAGTCCTATATAGGATTTATTAAGCTCATTAAAATAACACCCAGTCCTAAATGAGCCACAGCTTTACTTACTCTCTGTTGTGGCTCTCAAAACTCAGAGTGTGATTCCCTCACACAATAGCAGCAAGAAGCCACAGATCGAAAGCAGCTGCCACCATGTTTGCAAAGGGGAACGTGCTCCTAAGAGTCTGCAGATTCTGTCCCAGAAGTGCTGCAGCTACCGGTTTACCCAATTCAGAGACGTCTCTGTTTGAGTCAGAGGTTCAAGTAACCTTCTCAGAAATGGAGCTAAAGGCTAGTCACTTCAAAAGAAAAAAAAAAACCCAAACCCAAAAGCGACTGTAAAACAGCCTTGGTTCATCCTCTGTCTCCCTCAGTTATGCTGTATCTGTCACTGCAAAGCCCTATTACACTACTGTGTCATCAGAGGCGGAATGAAAAGGTAGGTCTTGCTATCAGTTCTTCTGTGAGATCTAAGGCTTATCACGCAGTTCCTCTGCTAACCCTGAGGCTTACTACTCAAGTACTTTCCAAATCTTGAATAAGTGGTGTATCAAATACTAAATATCTGTAGGCAATCCCCAGATATCCCCTCGATGCCTGTAAAAGCATATTCATTTAAATACACATGCAAAACATACCTTTGTGATTCTCAGTACTAAACAACATCCTCAGTGCATAACCCTGCACTTTGAAACATCAACTGGCATTAGACTGCAACTTTTGATTACCAGAGATGCTTGTGATCTTGGAATGGCTGTCTTTTGGTGGTAATAGGAGCAAAGGCAGCTGGACATGAAGAAAGAAAGATGTTTAGGGAAAGTTCTGTTACGGCTGTTCCGAGCTAGAAATTTTACAGAAGTGTTATGTTAAGGCAGAAATTATTTCAGTTACCTAAGGAATTCTTTCTGCCTTGTGGCTTGGGGATAAACAGCATTAAAGAATGTTGTCCTTGGTTTGTCGACTGTTCTTTGGACACAACTTGAAACCGACTGTAGAAAATCAAGGGGATTATACTCTAAGATCTAAGAGAAATGCAGATTGCATGTCCAAAATAAAAGAGTAGTTTACACATCTTAACTGATCAGTAAGCAAGACTTTTGCCCCTGTATACTGAATAGGCTACAAGAGCAGCAATTAATAGCACAGGAGGAAAACTGCATCATCATTCATGGTACAAATAGAAGGTCCAGTTCACATTAAAAGGAGACTTGCATTTGTCTTCTAAATAGAGCAGGTTGTCAGTGGTATTTGGTATGAGTGGATGAAGCACAAAAAATAAGAGCAGCACAGTTGCAGGACAATTCAAATCACAGCCCACGGTAGCTTGTCAATAAGTAGTAACTATGCACACACTGCAGTACTTGATACAACTTCTAAGAGTGAGAAATGTGGTATCACTGACACTCACTAGAAATACTCTAAGTAATGTCATGTCAGAAAGCCAACACGTAGGATGGTCAAACAATGCAGGAAAAAGATCCAGCATCCTTTGTGGTGCTCATGACAAAGCTAGGGGACATGTTATTCAATTGGGAGAAATAGCATTCTTCCATCAACTCTTCTAGCAATTCTTTGAAGCTTGCTAAGGTAGCAAGAACAACAGTACATACAAGATTATGAACTACAACAGGCAGTCCATGTGTTGAGCCATGCTGTTCTCCAGTGAAAGTTCATTCTATCAGTGTAACAAAAGACTCCCAGCTTGATTTCTTTTTCAGTGTAAGTATTTTTTTGCTGGGGGAGTGGGTCAAGTCCAGGAGCAGCAAATCCACAGTGGGTAATTGAAATCCCTGAGTAATAGTTTAATTCAAGTTTTAATCTTTATGCACAGAGACAGCAGGTCATTGTTAACTAGCAAGAGAAGCAGAAAGATTAAGCATGTACACAGTGCATTACCTTGAGAGGAGAGTGAAGGAGCGTAAGTATCTTTTACTGTGGAATCATTTGGCTTTAAAGAGCTGTCTTCTCATATCTATATGCATGACTTCATTGCAAATTCATTGATGTCTGAAAAGTGTCTGAAAACCATCACGCAGCATAATATTTATAACAACAGTGTTATGTTAATTGTGATTGTCAAGGATATGAACAAAGCAGTATCTCTAATTAAGCCAGCTGATCTACCCGCAAAGAACAGACAAGATTTCAAATCTGAAACAGGAGCCACAATCTTGGAGCTAGTAGTTATAAAAGCAGTTAAAAGGTGCAGTTCTGCCACTGCAGTGTACATGTTTTACAGGGACCTTTGAGTGCATTTTTATTTATTTGTAATGAAGAAACATCTAGATGTCCTGAGTGTATGTCTCTGCAAAAACAAGTTCTCAATTAGTCTCTTCAAATAACATATTCAGTTTTGAGCAGACTGCTCTCATAACACCTCTTACATATTCATGATGACTGGTGTGTATTTACACTGGATATTGTAAGCAAATAAAATTCTGGTCTTGCTCTCCTCCAGGTGGATGTGAATTCACTTTATCTTTGCTAGAAGAGGGAAAAATATGTGTAACTATGGTAGATGACACTGAATCTGGATATATACTACACTGGAAAGCTGGATTTCTTTGTCTGTAGCAGGGTCTGCACTGGTGTGGATTGAATACTTAAAGATGAGTGGAATCATATTCCTGAGAAACATCAGGTGGTAAAACGCGACTGCGCTTGTGTGTGTGTGTGTCTGTAATACAGTTATAACCACACCAGCAAAGAAAATATTGCCAGTACTAAGATACTACAGAGACCTTAGCACCATATTGTACTGTGTTGAATATTTCTTCCTTTGCTCAGCTCTAGTTTTATACCATTTTAAAGCACATTATTGAGAGTGGTTCCCATATCCCCTAGTAGTGATTAGTCAGTCATGAGTGAGAAAGTTTCAAAAGAAATTGTGTATATATATACAATAAAATAATTTTTCTTTTTTACAGCTGTAATAAAAGCAGGGAAAAAAGAGAAAGGAAAACAAAACCCAGCCAAACAAAAAAATTAAATAAAAACAATGAATGCTACTAAAAGGAGAAATAAAAGACAAAAGTAGCAATGGCAGGTCAGGATTCAGATAGAGCCTTCAAATCATACAGGAAATGTGAAAAGCATTCAGCACCAGTATTCAACCAGCAATATGCATAAAACAAAAAGATATTAATCCCCGGATGATGCACATCTCTCACCCGAGGCAGACTTGAGCTAACAAGAAAAGTCAAGCACTTATCATGAAAATTACGTGAAGGATTATAAGACCAACATCCCAATCATCCTTAGAGAAGAAACACAAACCATAAAATCCCTAATGCCAGTTATTTAGTGAGGTGTAGGTTTCATTTTCTCTCTCACCTTCTTCTTTTCCTTCAGCTTGACAAAGATAACTTGTCTAAACAACAGAAATACCTCCTGTGCTGCACCAGTTCCATCCAAAATCTATCTAGGTAATAATGTGGTTTGAAAAACCATCACAGAAACTCATTGAAAATATTACTGAACATACACCCCAGAGAGACAATATGGCTTATGGTTCACATCAGGGAGATGAAAATCAAGCTAAAATACTGGGTAAGTGTCATGCCGGGGGTCTCACTAGTATTTTGTGGCAGACCAAGGGTGCGAACCCAGGCTAATGTTCTGATAAGTACTTGACTACACAGACTTTGATTTAAATAGCGTTAGTTACAGCAGAGGTAGCTGTAAATCCTGAACTTGCAGCCAGGAAAGTGAAGCAGAGACAGTGGAAGTGATTTGCATATAAGTAAATTTGTGGAAGATCTGGCAATTAAACATATAATTTCTAAGACTGAAAGCAGTGTCTTAATCACAAGACCATGCTTTCTGAGCAGCAGGGAACTTTTTTTTCTTTTTTTGCTTATGTTCTACTCCCAGATAAGTGCTATTCAGCAAGAAGTTGGGTGACATTATCAATCTGGAATGTGCAGAAGCTAAAGTTTGCCACACACTTAGCAGGTATTTACACAATGGTAGTTTATAGCTAGAATCAGTTGAAAAATTCAGTTTGGAAGACACCTATGGCAACAGCCAGGGTCACTGGTATTAAAAAGGTTTGAATTTGGGACTGGCTAAACCAGGAGCAAATAAGGCTTTGCAAGAGAAGACAGCAAAATATTTATCAGCTCATTCCTCGAAAAGTCTTTGAAGATTTTTTTTTTTTTTCCTGTTCTGTTAAGTCCTTAAGTACACCTCAAAGCTTGCCTCTGGCGCAGCTACTACACAGGGGAGAACATCCCTGATTCCTTCAGCTTTGAAGCTGTAAAGTCACAGCACCCTTGTTCAGCTGTGTGGCTTCCTTAAATGGGCTTAAAACATACTCTGTGCTGAAAACTTAGCCCAGGTAAGAAAAAGCCAGCAACTCTAAAACAAACTAGCATTTTGGGGTTAAAAAATATGAAACACATAAAATCTTTTTATACAGAAAAAAAAAGAAGGCGTAAGTCCTTTAACCTGGTAACCTCAAACCACAGAGAAGCAGCAGCTTTTGTTGACTTTCCTTTCTTCTGATGTCTTTTCATAATTTGTTTTAACATTATGTTTACCAATGTTCCTAAAAAAACTGGTTTTCAAACTGTCTTACCCAGTACTTTTTCCTCACATAGCTGTTCCACTGAATTTTTGATAGGCCATTCAGACAGCTGTTTATATCACCTATTTCTTCTCTGAGGAAAAGGCTTTCACCCATTCCTCCACATATAAACAGCACACAGAGAGGTGGTGAAACTGATTTAGACACAATGAACGTAAAATATTACAGAACATTCTCACTTTCTTTACAATGCCGGATACACAAAAAATATTTGTACTCCGCTCCAGCTGCTGCCTAACTCTTGGCTTCCTCCAGTCACATACGTCAACCTTTCTTAAATTGACTCTCCTTACATCATTCCCAAACTTGTCTAAGTCCATTCTTTGGCTTCTCAATCACTTATAAAACCTTCTGGGATTTACAGACTAGACAGATCAGGCTCTTCAGAAGACATAACTAAAGGGAAGTATGCTGAAGAGAATCCTTTTCAAAGCCATAGTTTGCTTGCTTGTTCAGGAACAGGAGATTTGAGATTGATTTCCACCTTTTTCGAGGACGAACTTAAAAACTGCTTCTTAGTTACAGTTTTTTGGATGCTGGAGGTGGGGATGGGTGTACTTTCAATTATCTATATTAAAACTGTCCATTTTGCATGCTGTCGTTAAGAGCGATTGTGTGAAAGTTATGCTTAAGTTTATTATTTAAGCATTTAAGTGAAGGTGCAGAGCTCTACATTGCAACGATGGCTTGAGGCTTTTTCTCTCTCCCTCTAGGAATGCTCTCCATATGCAGCTCACTTGTACGACGCCGAGGATCCCT
>JANZLP010000002.1:37845504-37859788 GCA_026930925.1 Chelictinia riocourii | reverse complement strand
GATAGGTGAATTAGCTTCTATATTTTATCTGTCAGAAAAGTGTGGAATGACCGTCTGGCAGTCATGGGGGCCGGGCTGCGGCCCTGCGGAGAGCCCGCTCCCTCCTTCTGGAGGCGTTTTCTGCCCTTATTTTCTCCCCGTGTGGCTTTCTGTAAAGGGTTGTGGCTGTTCGCTGCTGGTTCCTGAGGTTCCCCCCCAGGGAGAAAGGAGGACTTGGCCCCTTGCTGGCTTAGAACGAGGATAGTACCCATCCCGTCTGTGCATCTTGGAAATACTAGTAATGCTTTATAGTCTGTCTCTTCTTTCCGAAAGTGAGCTGCTCACCCCAAATTGCTTTGGAGGTGTTTCAACTCCAGTTCAACTTCTGACTGAAAATGTCCTTGGGGGGGGGGAACCCCCCAAACAACAGAGAGGTGAAAAGTTGCAGCGGTGGTGCAACCCCATGACAAAACGTTTGCTGGAGGCTCTCATTTTAAATTCACGTGCAAATCCCTTCTTTAAAAAGAAAGGGATTTAAATACTGTATCTCTGTAGTACAGGCTAGGAGAAGTACCTGCAACTTTTTGAAATTCCTGGACGTTGTGGGAAAGGAGTATTTGTTCACACTGATAAGAGTGAACAGTTTGGATCTTACAAAACATCTTGCACTTCAAAAACATTGAATCCCTTTTAACCATTGCTGGATTTTTTTGTTTTTGTTAATATTTTAAAGAGACTTAAGTTATGGCTTAACAGTTAAGTTCTTGAAAAGAACTGATTTTCTACAAGCTAAGAACAAAATTCTTTGGAAAAAAAGAGTAGAACCAAAGACAGCACAACTATCAAAATAAAAATTATGTTCATGATTTTTGCCATTCTAAATTGATTTCTTGAGGTCAAACAAGGAAAGAATGTCATGTCAAACTGCAAGATCTAAAGAAGCAAACAAAGGATGAAAGCACCAACAACAAATTAGAGGATTTTCTTTCTAATTATCTGGAAGAGACATAGGCTTCTGCTGTGATTTTAACAACCAAGCATGATTTCACTTTCTCTTTCTTTCTCAACATCAAGTTTATCTGTTTACAATACAAGTCTCATCTTGTGCAGAACACACTTTCTGCTGTGTCGGTGAGCTCCCAGCTGTAGTTGCAGCTGTAAAACTAGTGGGCATACGGAAGCCTTCTCCCTCCCCTTGATGCTGCAGTGTACGAGTGTGTCGCTAGCTCTGCGCTTCTGCCTTTCTCAAAGATTTAAGAACTTGGCATTTCTAGGTTCGAAGATGTTCTGGAACCATTGCAGCATGCATGTGCCACAGTGCCCTTGGCATCATTTAGGCAGTACTAGTGATGCATGTTAATGTCTCTCTGGGCCCAGGATAACTGGAATTATAATTACGAATAAAAAGAGGGTAGTATATTCGTGCCACCTAAAAAAACTTACGTCCTGCTAAAGGCTGGAGGGACTATACAAATTAAGAGGAAAAGTTTCATAGATGACAACCTCTTTTTAAATTTGGGAAAATGTGTCTATTTGTAGGATACAGTACAGAAGTGTGGGAAGGCAAAGTGATCGGTCTGAGACAGACATTAAAGGCCCTTTTTTTTTTTCCTCTTCCTTGCGTTCCTGTCCACTGCCACTAAACATTGTTGTATCTGTAAAGAGGAACCCGATCGCTTCCCACCAGGTGTAGATCTGCACTGTAAAAGTTGAACTCTTTTCAGCATGTGAAATACCTTAACTTTCTCTACTTTGCAGAGGAGGCTTTCTATCCTGTGCGGACCAGAATACACACAAGTCGGAGGTGATAGCTCAAAGGCAAAATATTTTTTGGCTGTATCATCGCTTCACTGTGCCTTTAAGCATTGTGAGCTGAAAAGGACCATTGTCCCTGGAGCCATTTTGTCCTATCCTTTTAGGCAAACCTGTGCTCCTTTGCACCAGAGAGTCCTGCTGCTGTTTGTCATCTGCTTCCCCAGTATGAAGCCTCACTCCATCCCCTGTATTTGGTCTCTCAGGTCTCACTGGCACAGCCCAGGGCCTTTTAGGGTGAGCTGGGTCAAATTAGGTCAAATAGGACATATAGACAGTAGAACTGCCACAGCTTTGTCCACCTGCTGCATCAGAATAAAATGTTAACGAGTTTTTAGGCTGTGTGAGATGGCATGCTTCAACAGAGGGCAGTCTGCTTCAACTGGCTTTAAAAAAAGCTAACGCCAACTTTTTAACCATCTCTGTTGGGTTTGCGACATGAAACAGGATCGTTAGTATTTCTCTGTTTGAAGCCCAGGACCATTAAGCACTTCCTCCTTCTCACCTGAATTAGCAGGTTCTGGATCAGAAGCAGTGGCCCTAGCAAATTAGCAGCCACAGCCCAGAGAAAGGAGGTGACCCAGTCTCCTCCATGGCCTCCCCCAGGAAAAATACAGTGCTGTGGGCCAACTGGTCAGCCACGTAAGGGGGCTGTGGGAGGAGGAGAGTAGAGGGTGAACAGGAGACAAAAGGGGTCTTCATGGTCTTGCAAAAGCAAGAGCCCAAGCCACACAATGCAAGGAAGGAGGGACATTGACAGGCTACATGTGAGCACACGGTAGATGGAGACTCCTGAGCAGCTGTCAGCTTGAGACTTCTGGGGCAGGACAGAGACTCCTCCTCTGCCCTCAGGCCTGAATGGACAGGACTGGTACTGTGCCATAATAGCCCAGGATGGGGAACAAACTCCATGAAGTGGGTCTCAAGGCCCACAAGGCCTGAACTAAGCATGAGACTGTGAGGAGGGGCTGAGTGACAGTGGCTGGAGATTCCCTTCTGCAGGGGTCAAAGGCACCCATCTACTGACCAAAGATGCTGTCATGGAAGATGCTTTACTTGTTTGGTGCCAGATTTGGGATGATGTAGAAAGGCAGCTGAAGCTCACCTGTTCTTCCAACTATCACCCCTTGTTGTTCATTCATGTAGGAACCAATGGCATTGCCATGGGAGACCTGGAATACATGAAGAATCACTATAGAGCTCTATGGGCAAAGGTGGGAGTCCAGGCAATGCTCTCCTTGATCCTAAAGGCAAAAAGGAAAAGCCCAGGTAGGAGTGGACAATTCCTGCAAATAAATGCCTGGCTGCATGACTGGTATCCTAGGCAGCACTTTGGCTTTTATGACCATGGGACTCTTGAGCAGTGAAGGCTATTGGAGAGATCCACCTAACAAAATGGAGCAATGAAGAATTGTCCTTTACATGAAAGGGCTGCTCAAATGTGTGGAGCTCATTTCTGAGATGGGCGCTAGGCTGGGTGAATGCTTGTGAGTTGGCATTAGAAGACAGAGCAATAAGGGTGGCATTGTAATGGGAGGTTATTGCAGACCACACAGTGAAAAAGTAGATAAGGTCTTCTGTAAACAGCTCAAGGAAGTGTCTAGACCACAGACCCTAGTTCTCATGGGAGACTTGAACCTCTCTGAAGCTCAAGGAGGGAAAGGCAGAAGAAAGCTGATTTTTGGAAGGTGGCAGGGACAACTTATTAACACAAATGCTAGATGGGCCACAAGGGATGACACTCTCCTAGTAGCAGTGGTTCTTAAGGATGTTCTGGTAAGTCTTAGTGAGATGAATTAGCATCTAGTTATATATATATATAAAAAAAATATGTACACACACAGAGTTAAAAACAATAACACTACAGTTCACATCCACATTACATGCTTCTTGCCTTCAAATTTATTCCATGTGTGTTCTAGAAATGTGGTTTCAATCATATGCACAAGTACACACGGAGAGCAAAAGATTCTTAAGCTGAATGTAAAATCCAACCACTTTCCTTTTAAAAAGGCTGCCATAGCCCGAAAACAACCTCGTCAGTACACAGAATCACTAAGGCAGATGCAGCTGTTCCAAGGTTAGGAAGATAAGTGAGGCCGAGCTCAAAAAGCAAGAGAGCAGAAATTTTCTACCTTGAAAAATATTTTATACTGATTTTGTTTTCTCCATATGATGAATGTGAAACAAATGCCTTTTCTTTAAGCACTCTGATTTAGCATTCATAGATTCCCTGTACTTGATTTATAGACTTTATTCTGTACTATTAATATTAAGGAATTGTGAGATATTTCGCCCTCAGCAATACATGGAAAATCAGATCACCAGTTGTTGGGTTACCCTGGGCTACTGTTAGCCAACTCCTCCCATTGAACCAAGAATAATGCAGAAGAATTGTTTGATTATGCTTGTGGAAAATTTCCTTCAGATATTTGTTATGTTTTACCAATTATAACAAACCTAATACTTTGTTGTAGGACAAATAATGTGCAATTTGTTGATTGATATTTATGTGGAATTTGTTCCATATCGTGTAAGGCCATTGTTGTATTTACAATATAAAATTAAGTGGTTTTAATTATATTCATTAGGACCTGGATAAATGACCATGGATTCTTGGAAAAAAATATTTTAAATGCAAAATGACATTATGTAATTAATATTGAGTTTCGTTTCTATCTTTTTCATTAGAAAAATTGATAAAAAGCTGAATCATGTGGCTCTTGTCTACAAAGCTCAAATTTTGAAATGTTGCACGGATAGGTATTTGAGGATGATTCCATTCAAAATATTCTGTATAGTTATTTAAACATACTTTTGCCCAAACATTTGGGGATTTAACCAATATGTTTTCTTTTGCACAGTTAAACTTGAGGAGGGTAGATTCTCAGATGATGTAAATGTCAGACCTTTAATAAGTGGATGGATCACCAGCTCTCCAGCCAAGGTTCCTCTTCACTGTCTGGGATTTCAAAAATAGGCTACTTAAATTAGCCCCTTCAAGTCACACCTAGCAGTCTGATAGTGTACAGGTTTTAAGTCCTTGGCATTCAATAACTTTTACCAACTTAATTCCTAATTTGTGAAATTTTAGCTGGGTTTTTTTTTTTTCAGTATGACTGATTGTTTATTCTAACAGTCTAACCTTGAATTATCAGTGCAAATTTTAATATACCTAGCCAAACTCAATGCAATGCTAAATGTAGAATATCTCAGTTAAGAGAATTGAACCACTTTAGAGGCTCTGGCGTAAGATAGAACAAGGGACAACAAGAATGCCTTTTACTCTTTAAAGAAGAGAATTTGAATGTTAAAAAAAGTAATTGAAGATCACAATGTAAATCTAATGCCGTTATAAAGGGCAATGTACTGTACAAATATCTGAAATGTTGCCAAAAACCCAAAAAGCTTAGTTCAGTCATTGTTAGGCCTGAACCTGTAAGTGCTAATTACCTTCTGCCTTCAGCTGAGAGTGCATAATAGGAGTTGATAGGCACTTGGCATCTTGCAAGATCCTAGTTCCCTAGGCACACAGAACTTGAAAGGGTACGGTTAACATTTGGTAAATTGAAAGTATCAGCTTCTGGAAATATAATTTCCATCTTAGTCTGGTTTTGTTTGTCAAAGAGAACTTCTGACCTACATGTACTCATGCTGACCTGCACATCCATGCCGAGTCGTTATAGAGCCATATAGCTCGACATAGTTAAAGATCCTTTTGAAATAGAGGCTCAGTCAGCTCAACAGTCACACGCAATAGCTAGATATTACAGAAAGTGGAATAAAGTTTTGTCTCTGTTAGAATATTTGTGCTTCAAAATGTCCACTTTCCTGAACACAACTTCAGATGAGAAACTGAGCAAATGTAGTTGAGGTAAAGTGGAAGATGAGTTGAAAATAAGATTAGGTTTTAAGTCTTGAAACCCATTTCCATTGCAGGCAATACTTACTTTTTCAAGTAGGGTATACAACTCCACCAAGGGCCACTGGGAGGATTAGATTCCTTCTAGGGGAGGCAAATTGTTAATGAATATATTACTGTAAAAAGGTCATTTCTCCATGGTTTTTACTAATGTTTCTGTGTGGATGTTTTAATTTTTATTTCTTCCTTCTATGTCCTCCTTGTCTATGTTTTGTCTCATGACTGTTCTGGATTGTCACTTGCGGTAGGTTTATTTTGCTATTTGGATGCACCTAGTCTAAAGCTCTGATACATATAGTCCTCTGACAGCTCTGGCTCCTCAGCTGAGATTTATATGTAGTAGCTTTGATACACACATCAAGAGGCTGAACTAAATTGATTGGGTATTTTTTTGGTGGGGTATATATTTGGGGGGAGGCTAGACGGTGAAAGAAAAGAGGTTGTCATTCTTTCTGTAGTTAAAATATTAAGTCAAACTGTACTAGAAAGCTGAAGTTTAAAATTGACAGGCACATAAAAATAACTTGCTAATTTTATTTCCTTTTTGTATAAATGTCACTATATCAAAAGTACACGAAAGCAGTATATATTTTTAATGTCTTAGTTTCTAAGTGTTGCTGAAATGATTGGTACCTCATGGAACTTGCTGTGGGCTCTCGCATCATCTCAGTGCAGTACCCACGCTTTAAGTTCTTCGTGCTCCATACCAAACTCTTTTATGTGATCTTACTCCAGATTTCTGTTGGTGCAACTGAATGACAACTAGCACCAGTGTTTTTGAGTTCTTCCCATTGCAGTTTTTGTCTTTATAACTTTCCAGTCTCTGCTAATGCCCCTGGTTGCTCCTACTACTTTATTCTTTAGAAAAGAAAAAAAAAAAGCCCCTAAACACCCAGCTCCAGAGACACTATAATAGCTGCTGATTTATTGGGTCTGAATTTAATGCACTGGTACAGCAAAATTCTTGGTTAAGCTCAGCCTGTGGGCTGAGGAAAGGGATAGACGTAATCATTTCGGTCATGAACAGTGGCACTGAAAAATTACTAAGACCTAGCCCTATTGCTTGGAGAATAATTGTTGTGGTGGTCTGAACATTTTATTAGGTCACAAAGCATTTGTGGAGAAGGAGATTTAATAGCTCTTTCCTTTCTCATTGCATCAGGCTAAAACACTGTCACTAGTGAAAGATTTTTGGCTTACAATGAATGTGTCTGTTAGGTGAAATAGGAGATTTGGGATCAGGTATATGCATTACACCCTGGAGTATGAGGAATATCTTCTTGGCTCTGCTGCTGACTTCCTGTGGCCTTCAGTCAGCCACCTGACCTCTATATGTTTGGTCTTCCTTTACTAAGGCCTTCCTTTTACATCAGGGTTATGTACTGACTGAATTTATTATGATTATTAATTTATTATGAATATTATGAATAACGTTCATGTATTAGTACTGGTGAAACATCAGGGTGTTATAAAGTAACATGATACTGAGAGCTGCAATTGCACCTAACTGAACTTCAATATATAACGGTTTTCTTAGACTATTTCACCTTATGATTTTAGCTGTTGAACAGCAAACACCCTTGCCCTCACGGAGACAAAGTATTGAAGGAACAATCTGTTTAATGGTAGGTGCCCTGAAGTATTTCAAAGTAGTGTGTGTTGACCTGGCAGCATGAAGACAATAGCCAAAATGAAGTCAGTAATATCCACACTGACGTCCAGAGAGCCTGGATTTCACTCAGAGGAACCCAAGCCTTTATTGCCAGAAATAATCCAAGAGAGACAGGAGCTGTATTGCTGGCAGTGGTCTTTTCTTCCGCAGTGTTTGCTCATGTGCTTGTTTGTTTTCGCAGTTGAATGCCTAGAGAATAGTGAGTGTATTTATGCCACAGTGCCACCTGTCTTGGTCTCAGCATGCCAATTCCCATTTGTTGGCATCTTCAGCCCATGGTGACATTAATGCTCACCGTGGCTTATGCACAATGCAATGAGACACCCTAATTCACACTCAGAAAGACAGCATGTTCTGCAGAGCCATGACAGTGTAGAAAATTAGTCAGAAACAATGGGGACAAGTCTTTCTTAGAAAACAAGCCCAGTAAGTGTACTGTGGCAGTCAAAATGGATTGACTGAGTCCCATTTGTACGGTAATTCAACTTCAGGCTTGACCAATTGTCCTGCTTTTTTCACCTGCCTCAGAAGGCAACCGTGCAGGGTGCATAAAACTTCCTGAAAAATGTGAAAATAACATGTTTATGAAGATATGATGTTACAGATGAGTGTTTGCGTTCTACAGGGCTTTCCACAAAACTCTTTTGTAGCTTAGATTTATATTAGACTTCAAAACCCTGAAAATATGGAAGTAACAGCTGTGAGCCACAAGGCTGGGCTTATTTGCATTCCTGTCTCTTCCTCAGTCACTCCCAAGAAGACATAGGAGCTTGCTTTGCATGCTTCACGAGTTTCTTTGTCCTCCTTTTTAAAAAATACTTTTCCTGTAAAATAATTCATTTATTACTTTTATTATAACCTAACTTGCATGCTGGCCCCCCTTTTGGGGGAGGGAGAGCATGCCGGACCCTCTCCGGTGGGAGGAAGAGCTGATGTTCTGGAGACAGAATTCATCCATCAGGCACTTTAAGGCACCTTTGGGAATTCAAAAGTTAGGCAGAGCCTTATGTATTTGAGGGCTACGCATTTAAGAAAGGGAAGATAGCTTCTCCTTTCTGCTGGCACTTCTCTTGCCAGCTTGCCATTTGGTTTCGTATTTTTCTGTGGTGTTGTTGATGTAAAGATGCTAAGATTGTTAGCTAAGGCATTAAAGACTATGTAGCATTACAGAGAGTAAAAGAAAATCAACCAGGCAAAAGTATGTGGGTTTAGAGAATGAAAAAGGGAAGAGAAAGAACCAGTATAACTAGGAAAGTTACTTACATAAGGAATTTGAAATTGAACTCCATCACTTGCAATGATGCTACCGGTGAAAATGTGTGGGCTTGCGTACATAGAGACAGCAATTTTTCTCTTGGTAAGTCAGACCAATAAAATATTAGATTGTTTCATTTTTTTTCTCAAATAAATCAGAAGCTTGTGATTCACAGCCAACAAACTTAAGCTATTTGTTTTCACCTGCCATATGAAAGAGATCATCAGTCTTAATGAACTAAAAGCAATGCATATAAAATCTTGAAAAGACCAACGGCAATAGCAGCCCTGTGTCCTTGCACGGTGTTAAATGAATGAAGAAATCACCTACTTGAGCAGACAGATTGCAAATAAGCACGTTCGATAGCTGTACATACAGGCCTTGGCTATCCGTGCACACTGGGGCTCTGGCAGACTCCGGAGGGGTTCAGCGTGGGGCCCTGCTAGATGACCCCCGGCTATTTAGAGATCCTACCCAACAGAAAGGAAACACGAGAAGCAGTTTCTGAAATGACGCCTATGCCAAGTGCCTCTGGCCTTTCCCTTTTCTCTGTGTAGCCTACAGATTCACGACATGACAGCTTTTTAAATGCTTTTCTCTCCTTTGCTGCATCAGAAATAAAAGCAACAGGGAGAACTGGGAGACCTGGCTGCAAGGAAAGGGCTGAGAAGGAAAGGAAGCCAAAGGAAAATACCCAAGCCTTTCCCTGTATCACTCAGTTTGGTCACACCAGCACCACAAGTGAAGCAGACTCAGAAAGTAATGCCATTTATGAGTTGACTGCTTCCCGTTCCATTTTCCACCTACAATATTTCTCGTCTCGGTCAGAAGGCTTTTGTGAAATGTTTCTGGTTTTACAAAGGCTATTGTGTTTTGCTCGCTGGGTATGTACAGTACCTTCTGGCTTGCCTGGCTCCTGGTAAACCCGCGCGTTTCCTTTGGGCATGACAAAGGTAGGAAGGAGCCTGCCCAGGGAGCAGGCTGTCCCGTTGACCTGCCGGTGCCACCAGCGGCACAACCCCTTTCCCCCGCGAGCCGGCTTCCAGAGATCAGCTTTCTGCCGAGCCATTCGCTACGGCCACGCGCTGCCGCTGGAGTTTAATTATACCCTTCATCACACAAAAGCAGCTAATTCATGCTATAAATCATATCCCGACATGCAAACTTCTGGCGTCTCATTTTGTTGGCGTGAAATTATTTAATGCGACTGACTTTGAGGTGAGGAACAGAGAGATACGAACAGTTGCTAAACAGAGCTAAGACACTGGGATGGACAGAGCTTTTCATTCCAGTCTATAGTTAAATGTTTTTGTTGGCTTTGCTGCTTCTGTTGGCTTACATTTAAAGGAGGCAGACTACTCTATGAAAGGAAGAATGAAGTGTCAAAAGTGGCTGGAGGGAGACTTCTTTGAAAGTTATTGAATTTGTGAGCCAGTAAGTAAGTGGGCAAATGTAGTGTTAACTTAGAAGGAAGTAAATTTCATTTGTGCATGCTGTTTTTGTTCACAAAGGGCCAAATCCTGAGAGATACTAAGGATTAAGTGTTTTTTGATAAAATGTTCTTTTGTAGATTCAGCTTCGAGTTGTCTTGGGTTTTCTTCTCCAGATATGCTTAAGATTTGGCTCTGTCTTTGACAACTCTAGTTTTGCTCAAATTATTTATCAAACTGCTTTGTAATGTCTGACTCAAATGCACGTAACATTTGCCTAAAAAATGTGTTTTGGTAATGAAAGACTTTGCTTGAGGTCTCTGCTATTAAATCTTTGCTGAGGGGCAGGGAGAGGCTGTGAGTTTTTTGGCGAAGTTAATAAAATGTGTGGATTAGTGAAGTGCTGATTAGTGAGCTTCTATTGTAGACAGAAACATTCCTGCCTTAGCTGAAACCCAGATGGAAAGCTGCCCGCCTCAGATTGCGGAAAATGGTTTATGTTGCTCGTTTGCTGTAGTATGTTGCTGAGGTTGCAGCAAAGTGAATCTTACTAATGTCTTGAAGTGTAATTAACTCTGTTGTTCGATGTAAATATTTGAATACTGCTTATTCAGTCTCTACAGGGGCCTGTTTAAAACAATTTTTGCCAAAGAGCTCAAAGGCCAGTAGGAATGTGTGTGCATTAATAAACTTCTCTTTGTCCTGGACTTGATCCAGAGCTTATAGAGGGCAAATGGGAAGATCTCATCCTATCTGATGTATTTACAGTAGAGCTCAGAGCGCTTGATCAAGGCTTCATTGTGCTGTCATTGTGCCCAGGGTTTAGTTTAGATACGAAACAGAGTGCAGGATGTGGACACAACCGGCAAAAGGATCAAGAGTACTGGAAGAGCTGGGGGAGAAAAAACGAATGGAGTTCATCAGAAGAATAGTGGACTATGTTATCCTCATATGTTACATAAAAATGATGGCTTTTTTAAGGTGTAGCGCTTCTGGTTTTGTTCCTAAGCATCAGCTTAAATGCTCAGAAATAACGTTGGTCAAAACAAACCTCTCAGGGAAATTAAGTTATATTTTGTTGTAGTCATAGTCTTTTGGAGCGGTAAAAAAAAAAGTGTTTTCTACCAAAAGTTTTGTCTGTTTTTTTAAAAAGAAAATCCTCATTTCTGAGATCTGAAATACTTCTTTCAGAAATAGAATGTGCTTCCTTTAGGAAATGTCAAATTGCTTCCAAGACATTTCATGTTATAGTCTCTGGGACTGGGCTCCCTAGTATACCTGTTTTCATACTGTCTCCCATTTCCAAAGACTGTGGTCCTCCCCGCATAAGAAAGAAAAACTGTGGCAGAGTAAGAATGCAGCCATTCAGTAACAGATTGCCAGCTTTCATGGGCCCAGGCTACACCTCCCGTAAGATACACTGGCAGCATTTCCAAATGAAAATATCTCTTCTGCCAAAGGGGATTTTTTTGTTTGTTGGCATTTTGAATTTTCACTAGAAATGCCTTTCAATTTATCTCTGGTGAACTCTGCTTCTTAGCAGCTCTCCTCAGTTTCTGCAGCAGTGAATACGAGCAGGATTCTGTAGTAAATGCACAACAGGGGAAGCAGCACAGCCCAGACAGTGCCGGGAACTGAGAATCAGATTTTCATTATATTTCTGGCTTGGTCTAGTAATGTTCTTAGTAATTCAGTTTAGCCTATGTTAATTTTTACCCCACTGTAAAATAGTCTATAATAATGACTCTTATCTCGTACGGATGTTATCCATTTTATTATTTTCTGTGAAAGTACCTTGAGATCCTTGGATCTTAAACCACTGATTATTCCTGTTAATGGTATTATTCAACTTGGTCTTCAGATCACTGGCAAAGCTGCAGACAAAGGTAAGCAGCATATTGGAGATGTTTGTCTGTAGCTTTAAAACTGCTTATGAATTAACTTTTTGCTTCCTAAAGATGTGTGCTCTGTATCTGCAATGAAAATAAATACTGAGATCAGCGAGGAACATTGGTGTGATGGTAACTCAGTAGCATGGCATTTGCCATAGCTTCTGAACTGCTAACTTTCTCTGAAGTGTAGAGGTCCATAGGAAACAGGCACCTTCAACCTGGCTGCTGCAGTCTCTGTGAATGATGTTAATCGTGGAGATGTGATCTTTGCCTTCCTCTTTGCCCCAGCAGAAGTCAAAGGAGCAGGACAGGCTGGGGGGAGCTGGCAGTAGCTGCAGTAAAGCAGCAGTGCAGCTTTACTCCCTCTTCAGAAATCTACTGCTTAGATGTTAAGTCAGTGCTGCATCTTCCTGGGATCTTGGTCAGTGGCTCTGAGTGGGTGACATCTGGGCAGTATCCACATGGAAATGTCCCATTCAAAACATTAAAAAAAAAGGGGGGGGCCAGAAATGGAAAAAGTGGGTGTGGGGGAGAGTTGTTTGAGGGTTTTTTGTTATTTCTGGAGGTTTTAGGTCAAGTAAATAAAAGTTCACCCTAAAGAACTACAGTCTAAAAAGACAAGGTGGACAAGAGATGGGAAACAGTAAGTCTCACTCTTACTGATTGGCAACTAAGGCACAGAGATGGGAATAACTTTCTCAGCGACGCACGAAGCGGGGATAGCTGAGTTCAGTTCCAAGTCATTCATCCCAGCACAGTAGTGTCTTTCCTCTCTAACCTTGACTAATACAAACCTTACCTTTAAAGCCTTTTTTCTTCCCTAGTAGAGGGTTAAGTGGGGAGAGAGGAGGAAAAGTGTGTTAGAGAGAATTTCTATTAGCTGTGGTTTACTCTGTAGGGATAGACTCCCAAGCTGTTCTGTTCTGCATCAGATCATCATAGAGAAATAGCTAACTTGGCTGGAGGAAATAAATAGTTATATGTGTTTGAGTAGTTACTGTATCATGCCCGTGGGGAGCTTTGTGAAAGCAGAGTCTGAGTACACCAATCCTTGTGGAAAATCCCAGGATTAGCCTGATCTCCTTAACAATGTGCCACTGCCTCTTCTGATGTGTGCATGAGTGAAGATGCAAGGATACATCTCTTCAGTTTGCATATACATTATCTGTGGGTGTAAACCTTTGGGCAACCTGTCAAATAACTGCTGTTGACATAAACCATTGCTGTGCGTCAGCAGCAGAGAGAACAGGAGAGATCATTTCACTTTTAGTACTTTGTGTCACGTCAAGAAAAGTAGGAATTGCCCATCCCATAAGGGAAGGAGGTGGCGGAAGGAAGCTCACTTGGTGGTTGTTTGGTGCGCTAGCAAATACATCTTTCATCTCGTTCCAAGGTGTCACTGGATGCCAGGTAAGCAATGTGCTCTGGAGTTGCATAACAATACACCCCAAGTCATTAATGATTTATTTTTTGAAGCTATGCTCCTTCACTCGTAACACCTCTGGTATGAGATAACTTGCTGCCAGAACTTTGAGGACAGATTTATTGAAGACTCACAAACTGAGGCCTTAATCACACAGCTGGGGTGGTGCATGCGAGTCTTGGATTGTCTGGTCAGCCTTGCAGTGTCTCTAGGACACTTACCAGTCAAAGCACTAAATCTTCTTGGTTGCTCTCTACTACTACTTTGGTGCCAGTGAGTTGTCTTTGTTTCCAGTTGAATGAAAAGAGTTTTGCTAAGCTGGCTTGGTTTAAGTCTGATGTAGAAATTTGCTGAGCACATGGGTATTGCTAGGTGGTGTCCTTGAAAGCTCTTTGGGTCATCATCTGATACAGGCTTTTGAAGTTTTGACTCTTCTCAATTGAGCGTTACCTGTGTTATGCTAGAGCCTAGGAACTGACAAGGATCCAGTGCTGTCAGTGCTGTAGAAATGTAAGTATTAAGGAGCTGACCTCTCCTAAACAGACAAGACTGATTTAGTCTAGGAGAAAAGGATGTTGCGTGCAAGCACAGTGAATGATGCAAGTGTTGGAAACAGTGATTTAATGGCACTACTTTGTTTTATAACTGTGTGATGTCTTGGGAAGAGAGCAGCTAAGTGGAGCAATGGTGGAGGAGAGGAGGGAAGGATGAATGCAGCTCAGGCAGTGTGGGCAAGACAAAATACAGTCAAAGGGGAGAAGTATCTGGAGGATAATCTACTGTGGCCAATCCACAGTGGCCAAATAATTGTAAATCCTGCTCTGATGATATCAAAATCCACCCACTTAGGTCTTTGTCAAAGGCCGTTTGTGGCATTTTTGGCAGAAGGCACAAGATAA
>JANZLP010000002.1:37765744-37776251 GCA_026930925.1 Chelictinia riocourii | reverse complement strand
TGTGCCGAGGTCCGAGCACCACGAGCTCTGCCTTCTCAGCTATATTCTCTATATTTCTAAAAAGACTCAATCCTAAGGTGATTTTAGAATATAGGCAAAGCCCATGAGCAAAAAAAATTTTTTTTTCCTCTCCATCTATCACTGTTTAAGTCTAAAGAAAAATAATCTGCATACACTGATAAAAGGAGGGTCAAGACAGAAGCCCCAAAACTCTGCCAGGAGGCACTGAGACCTTTTCCCTTACAGAACTCAGCACAGTGTCATGGAGGGAAATCTTCACTTCTTTTCCTGTCTCCATTACAGCAGGTCAGGCATCCAGCCTTCATTTAGTGGAAGGGGCCTGAGACATTTCTTCCGTAGCTGCTCTGCTCTCTATCCTTTCCCATCCTGGAAAGCAAAAGGTGTTTGAGATACCACAGGCAAGCAGGACCACTCCCAGTACATGCATGATAAACATTAAAAACTCTTGGCAGTGCAATCTGCCAGCAGAGAAAGTAAAAGTATGCAAATCAGTATATTAAGCACAGACAATACATGACCCAAAGACTCTGTTGGCTTTTTTAGGTTTAGTGTAGGTGGGTGGAAGGTTCCTCTCTGCCTGCAATAGAGCAGAAAGGCTAATGAGTCTGGGAGAGAAGGGAGGTAGGATGGACTGAACATGGTGGATGAATCACTGGAGCATGGCCCTGAGGAAAACCAGACATCTCGGGGCTATGCTGCCAGGAGTGGAGTGGTGCCCTGCTTGTGCATGGGATAGAAGCTGCTATCATTTCTGTTACCTCGTCTGATAAAGGAGATAAACAGCTTTTTTACAACTTTTTAAAAGTATTCATATTGCGAGTGACTAAACAACAACAGAGGCCATGTGGAATATGTAGGAATTGTGTGAGGCTGAAGTTATTGCACCTTTCTCTGCAAAATAATTTCAACATCCCTCATACTGTTTATGTCCTCTGTCAGTACAGTGAATTGCAAACGTTTGTAGATGTCTCCCTGCATGCATCTGTGCATATATTTGTTTATATAAAAGAACCATCTTCAAATGAATTGCTGGTGTTCAGCAGTTCTGGCTATGGGCTCAGAGTAGAAAACTGGTAAATCTAAGTCAGGAGAAGAATTCATATTTTTAAGCATGAATCACTCTTCTCGATGTTTTCTATCGCCAGGACATCTCACATATTAACATACTGTGGGGTGAAGGCTGGGCAAGGGGACACATGACAATAATCCCTTGGTGACTGGGCAAACCGCAGCCCGCAGCCAGGAACACAAAGGATGCCTGGTCTTCGTTCGGCATGCCAGCTTTCCTGGAAGACGAATGTTAAGTCAACAAACCACTAGCTCTGAAGGCACACTGCAGCTTGTACCTTTAGTACTACTCCAGTCACTCTAACAGAAAATATTCCATCTAAGCCTTCTGTCTTGCATATCTGGAAAAGGATCTCTTCTGACCAATGCAATCCATCACCATCAGAAAGAATATATATTAAATCTTATGTGGATAAAAGCACCATCTGCGAAGCCCTTTATAAAACTACTCTTTGTGACAAAAAGAGCAAATTACCTCTTTCCAGTCTCTTCGATTGCACTTGCTCTATACTTTCCCCCTGTCTCTTTCTCAGGCATTCATTTGTCCTCCAAAGGAGTTGGGTTTCCTCAGTGTTGCCTCCACTGAGCCACACAGGATTATGTGGTGGGCAAGTTTTTTGGAAGGAATTGCTCACTTTTAGTAAAAGTTAGCAAAAAGAAGGGGGAATGCCTTTTCATACTTAACTACCAGTCTCAGGGAAGATGGAAATAGTTTTTCTTTCACCTGCATTAAGCTCTTTCCCGATCAATAGAGGAAGAGTTTCCACACATGATAGAACCATTTCCACGTTCTTGCAGTCATTTGAAATGAAGGTCCCCTCTTTATTTTCCAAAAGGCAGAAATACACCAAGGGGCCGATGTGTATGGAGACTATTTTCTTTGCCAGACCACATCTATGTATAGGCAGAGCAGACTGCCTTCCTGCAGCCTTGCCTCCGCAGCCTTTGCCGAGTCTCATCCATTGTGGGAAGAGCTGCATTTTGCCTACCCTGCTAAGAAGCCTCATGCCGCCCTTTCACATTTCTTATGGAAATGGTGAGCTCACACCATGGCACTTCTGAGGCCAGAGTGTCTCACTGCTCTTATATAAATGAAATATTACAAGGCAGTCTTTCTGGAGGAATAGCAGCTCAGCTAGTCCACAGGTTACATTACTATGCATTAATCATCTGTGCTTAAATTCCCTCGGCAGTTTGCATCACCATGTGACAGACTCTGGAAATGAAACCTTTAGTGTCAAAGCAGCCCCAAACAACCCTCCGCATGCCTCTGGTGAGTGAATCTGACTTTTTAGCAAGAGAAGCGACTGCAGTTTTTCTCTGACTCGCGAGCCCCAACTGCTACTGCAAAAATTAAATAGGCAGCAAAAATGCCCACAACTAATGCCACACATAGTTGCCATAAGGATAATAGCTGGCATTTGAGTCTCATTGGGCAGTTAAGGATAGCATCCGCAATGCTGGAGAGGTTGCCATACCAGGCTCAGGATTTAGAAGCGAGATTAGAGGCAGCTGTTCCTTTACCAGTGTAAAGATGAAAGCTCAGCATATAAAAATAAAATGCAACCGATCATCATTTTCCTTGGAGGCTGCAGCCAACTTCAGCAATGGCTCTTGCCTCAAGCAGCAGTGGCAGCACCGTGGTCTGCCCACACTGCCTTTGTGGAGGGCACTTGGGAGCACATCCCTCGGCCCTGGGTGGTAGCTGCTGGTGTCTTCAGGGGCACCTGCCACTGCTTTGCAGCTCCCTGGAGGGATGTATGCCGGGGGCACAGCTGCCCCTATGGAAAGGCTTTGTTTGGAAGAGTTTTGCTATTGAATAAAAAGCTGTGAACCATGTTTGGAGCTGGGATGAAGGGCACTTACTTTTGTTTTAATCTCACAGCATCATTTTTCTGTAGTTAAAAGCATCCGTGCAACTTGCAGGTTGGGGAGAAGCACCTTTCATCATGCTTCCAGCCTCCTTGTCAGAGGTCAACAGAGTGGGGCTGCACTGCTCCATGCCCAAGGTGATCTCACCCCAGGCCTCAGCACTGGGGGACAGCTGCCATGGAAATGCTGACAATCGTGCCATATGGGCCAGGGCAGACATGGCTTTTCCTACAAAAACAAAAATGTAACTAACTGTCACAATGCAAACACAAACTGAACTATTCAAAAACAGCTATTCCTAATATATGCCTTCATACAGGTAAGCTATTTTCTTTAAAGCATAATAAATCATAACTGTTTCTACAAGCCATCTCTGTACAAGGAGATAAGAACAGAATACAAAACTTGGGAGAAAAATTTCAAAAACTTAATCCCCCAAAAGGGTACTCTGACACTGCTTACAATTTCTGCAGTATTTTATTAAACATTTATTAACAGTGGATGAACCAGAACATATCTCTGAGAACAACATCTAGTCTCAGTTTAAGCTTCTTTTATCAAAAAGGACCTCATAGAGTTAGAAGGAAATGAATTTAGCATATTCCAGATATGCACAGGACCCTTGGAGTACTTCAGCTTGAAAGGCTTCAGGTGAGGGTCCAGACACCATATCCCACAGCATGCATAAACAAATGTTAATTACTGTGACGAGCTTCTGCATTATTTCATGTCTCAATAATTTTTGATTCAGTTTGTAGTCACTGAGCTTTTTAATGCCTGTTTCTATTTGACTGAGATAGCAGATTAAGACAGCATGTAGCTTGTTCCATTTTGGGCCCCTTGATGGTAAAGCCTTCCAGCATCATTCCAGCCAGGAGATGACCAGTTCAGGTCATGGGATGTAGAGCTACCTATGGCTTTTTGCATGTGCATGGGGTGGAGGGTGTTGCTTTTCAGTCCTGTTGTAAAACTTCCAGGCAGTATCCATGTAAACTTCTTTCCTAGTTCTTTCAGATAAGGTTTTGCAGTCCTTCCTCTTGCATTTGGCATCATTCCCCAAAAGATTATTTGCTGTCTGCATCAGCTGAGAAACTTTTTTATAAAATCTTGGCTGTCCTAGCTGTTGAGTAAAGTCCAGGATTGCTGTTGTCTGCTCATGAGCATTGTTTCTGTAATGAGGATCTCAGGTAATGCTGGCATTAATGTGGGCTTTCATTTGACTACTTTTCCAAGGTTTTGCAAGCAAGACATTTCTTTCTTGCTTTTTTTTTTCCCCATGTAAGGCTCCATACTCTTGCAATACTCATGTAAAAGCTCTAGTAATTTCCACCATCTCAGATTCCCTCCATAGGTTTCCACAGTTTGGTCATATTTTCTGGTAATGTGCTCTTTTGTAAAGAATCAAACCCAACCTTTCCTGGCAGCTGCATTTTGCAGTTTTATTTCATTGCATTTTCTGCACCTTTTACAATTTTTTCTGTATGTGTCTCAGCCTTAAATCAAGAGTCTAGGTAAATTATAAAAAAATACCTGTCCTGATTTTTGCTTCCATTTTGTCCTAGTTGCTTGCATTGGCAAGACCAGGTCTTGAGCCTGCCAAGTGCTGAGCGCTCTGGCTGGAGTCCGCGTGACCTGTACATGTTCAGAGCTGTGCGAAGCATTCGAGGCCCAATCCTGTGAAGCTTACTGAAGTCATTGGAAAGACTCTCATTGATTTTGCTGAGCACCAGATCAACATTTAATCTTTGGCAAACACTTCACTGCCAAACATTTTAAGATACTTACATTAAAAAAAGAGAGGTGTGGCAGCTGGAGCCCCTCAAAAGGACAAAAGATCTGTGGACATACGTGTGTGTGTGTCAGTGGGAATGTCAGTGCTGTCTTTTGTATTCATCATATGTCATGTGTGGTGGGTAGGAAGAATTAGCAACAAGCAGGAGGTTGATTTTAGCAAGATAGGTGTGTGCACTACGAGCGCTTGATGCGATACACGAGTTAGGAAATGTGAAAATCCTGAAACTATTTTGAACAGCAAACCCCTCATTTGACTGGGAGGCAGGAGCTTGGGGGACTGGGGACTGAAGGAGCCCCAGGGAGGACAGAGCCCACCTGCTGTGGGTGTACTGGTGGCAGCACAAGTTTCTGAAGGCAGAAGAGGGAGAAGAGCAGAGTACATCTGCTACCAGAGGTCTCCAGTCAAGTTGTCCAACTTAAGTGACCTTTCATGGTAGCTGGAACAGGAGATCCATATCCTATATTTTTGTCTGTATGTGTTTACAAAAACACTGATTCCCATTTGTGATTGTGAACTCATCCCTGTGCTTTCCTGGAATACCTTTATTTTTGTGTTGTGTTTGTGTCTGCTGTAAGAAAGACCTTGGCTTACTGTGACAAGCAAAAGAGTCATTACTTCTCTAGAAATACGGGACCTTTCAGGGTACCACAACCTCTGGCAGTGTTGCGAGTGCCAGGTTTTATATTGTGTTTCCCAACAAACTGAAGGGCCACAGAAAGAGATACAGAAGTTTGCAAGGGGCAAATGGTTGAGAGGCAGCTCACAAACTTAAGAGAAAACTATGTTTTGACAAAGAGAAGAACCAGCTCAGTGTCTTCCTTCCTAGGGTACTATTAGGGCACATCTTGAAACTTCGGTACCTCTGAGGTAAGTGCTTTTGGGGAGATAACAGCCTTGCATGCCCATCTTGCAGAGGACCAGTTCAAGCCCAAGTAATTGCAGTATAAGAGCTTGTGAAATCTCTGTTTTCCTGCTTTCCTTTGCAAGCTAAGCAACCTGCCACACCTCTAGACGTTGCAAATAGTGCATGGACCTGTACTGAATATGTAATATTCTGATCCTTTGATCTTGCAGCACACTCCAAACCTCCAAGCCTCAACAAGCCCTGCTGAAGCAGGGAAAATGCGCATATTCCTACCTTTGCAGGTTTGGAAACTGAGGCACAGAGGTTTGCCTGCCCTGTAGCCGCACAGCAGTCAGTGGCAAACTGAGGAATTCCAGCGACCTTGTGCATGAGGCCAGGATTTCAGAGTAAATCCTTTGGCTCTCAGTAATGAAACTTTGCTGCCTCTGTCCCTGTCATTGAAATTTAATGATGTCCTCCCTACCTCTCTTGCCCCTTCCCTTTCTTCCATTTTAGAGCAACAGGTGTTGTGAAGCAGATGTGTTAAAGCTTCTAATCTACTAGCAGCTGTGGAGTGTGGGGTGGGACGCTCTGGTGCTCCCCTACTTTTTTCTTCCTGCTGCACACCATAGCCACCTGCCTTGGCAGGTGCTTGGTCCTTCGTTCATTTTTGTGAAGGAAGCAGGGAATTCCTCACAGCCAAGCAGAGCACGCATGGGAAACCTGGATAAACTCCCCATTTCTGGAGTGCCATCCTCCCCTTGAGCTCCTGTTGTGCCAGCGTGGCTGTGCCTGTGGGCTGGCTGGTGGGAGCACTGCAGTACTGTACTTTGGGCCGGGACAGGGATAAGGCATTTCTTGGGTGGCTGAAGGAGAATTTGTCACATATCTGTTCTGGTGTGATACTGTATTTTGGTATGCTGTGACTGGGTGTGTAACATGACCCAGCAGGGTAACCTGAAAGCAGAGCTGTGCTAAAAAAGACAGCTCCTCCTGTGTGTGTGTTTGTAGTGGTTGCTAGCATGAAGCAGGTTTGTGTGTGCACCATTGGCAGTGGGTGCAGAAAGCTTTGACGGGATTAGCACATGATTTTTGCAGCCCTCAGGAAATATGAGCAAAGGCTGGTTGGGATTTTGCCCTCCCTGTGCAGAGGGTCTTTTACACCAAGGGTCTTCTGACAAAATTTATTTGTGCCTTTGCAAAGATGTGAGGGAAGGCTGGTAACGGTGTTTGCTGCTGTTGATGCTGCTGCCAAGGCAGCATCATCATCTGGCTGATATGCCAGCAGTGCCTGGGTTTGTGTTGTTATATCAGACATTGCTGCCATGTGCCCCCACTCATCTCCTGTGCTTGTGTGGCACTTTTACCGCATGCTCTGAGCACCGCTTTGTCCTCCAGAAGTGTAGAAAGATGGCTCTTCCAAAATTTAAGCCAGAGCCCTTCCAGAGGCTGGGTTTTTTTTCTTTTTTATTTCTTTATTTTTTTCCCTGGGGACATACCGATCGTGGGACAGAACTGCAGTGTGTCACTCACCCCATAACTAGGCAATGATGCTGGTAGGTTGGCAGGTGTCACTGAGGAGTTTCAGAGCCCTGTCTGTGAAATGAAGATATTCACCAGATGATTTTCATAGGACTGGATGCAAAGGTTGTGTTGAATCTATGTTATATAATATTGACCAGGTTGATTTTTAATGGAACTACAACAGCAGCTTTGATCTGAAAATTAATGTGTATTCACTGCACAGCTTGGAAATCCTACTTCAGAAGATGTGACAGAAGAACGTTGATATTATTAGATAGGAATCTATAGATTACAGAGCTGTAACTGCAAGAACTATAGATGCTTAAGACAGGAGGAACAAAGGACTCAGTAGTTAACTACTGCTTTTGCTGGGACAGAAGGGAAAGAGCATAGTGTGCAATGGGAAGCATCTCCATTTGAGTGAAACCTGAACTACAGAGCTTAGTATAGGGAAGACTATGTAGAAAATATATTTTAAGATATTCTCTCCCTCACCCTCTTGATCCTTACCCTCTTGAGCTCAATTTAAGCAACTGCATTCTCTTTAGCAGAAACAGAGTTTGGTTTAGATTGGGAAAGAACTTGGATTTTTGGAGGTGGCCTCATAGTTTGGTTCTGTGCTTTTATTATGATAGATTTAAGAAACCACTCGAAGTTCCATATAGACATTTTTTATAAAATGGCCCATCTCATTGCGTGATCTACTCAAAAATGCACTTTCATCCTGAGTTCATAATTGTACAGATTTCCAAGCAAGGGGTAAAAAAGATAGGTAGGCTCTGTAAATATGCCGCACATTTTTGAAGACAGGGCCAAGCAATTCCCTTTTGAATGTAAGAAACAGAAATTATTTTCTTTCATAAAGGCACCATGAGGTAGGAGAAGGGTTCTGACTGCAGAAGAGCCCATAGAATGTGGAATGCAGGAGTGGGAGGAGGTGGGATGGCAGATGGTGCTTCAGCAACTGGTAGGAAAGGTGCATAAGGGCAGAGAAACAATAGAGAATAAATGGAAATTTTCTAAAGTCTTTTGTAATGGTTTCTTCTTTAAAGCACTCAACCCACAAAACAGCTTTAAATACAGTCCAATTTGCCAAAATTAAATTAAACTAGGATTTTGAAGAAATGGAGACATTTAAGTTGGCTGATGCCTTTTAAACCAGGAAGCTGAGCACATGGAGAAGGTCTGTGCAGCAGGTTCATAGACTGGGTGTGTCTAGAGAACTGTTTTGGGGCCAAGAAATTACATTCTACCTTTATGAATTGTGGTGGAAGCAGCTGAGCGTGCATAGACCCTGTAAGGGAGGGGTGTTCTCTGAGGTGGTGCAGATGCCAAGGAGGAACACTTACTGGTGAGCTTACGCAGAGCAGCTTGGCATGGCACATACTTTGTATGTCAGGATTTTAATGTTGCATGGCTGGGAGAGCTCCATACGTTGTCAGCACCTGCAGTGGCTGGTCCTCACTTAAACCTTCAGACTTCAGAGCTTGAGGTTTGGCTGTGTAACTCACACTCACGCTAATGCTCAGGCAGTGTCTCAGTACAGGATGACTACTCGGTTAGTGACACAGCTGAGTATGGGAGGGGTCTGTTCTACTGACGCCTGAAACTGGGGATAGTGGAAGAGGCCCGCAGAGAAACTGAGGGAGTTAGGAGTAAACCTCAGAGTAAAACTTGTCAATCTTGGATCTTACTTTCAAACAATTTTGTAATCTCAATTTTGCTTAAATGCTGGCAGCATCGAGAGAGAGAAAAGCTATAATCTCCCATACCTGGGAGGAGAAGGTGGTTACAGGTGAGAAACGGGCACCTTCTGAGAGTAATTCTTCTGATCTGTCTTAGACGTCTATCTTGGGATAAGCTGAATCACCTTCTGGAGGTTCCCATTTCTCCTCGTCAACTGCAAAAGGAGCACAGCTGCAGCCATGACCATCAATTAACGCCGCTAAACCCCCGCCCACCCCCCCAGTAATTAATTTAGACCGCCGTTTCTCTCCGCCAGCTCTCTCCCTGAGGGGTTCCGGGGGGTAATGAGTCCGCTAATGAGGCGCCAGCAATTAGCGCTGGTGATGCTATTTAACCCGTACTATTGCAAAAATCCCAGGTGGTTTATTTTAATAGACAGTAAGGACAGTGGATGGCTGCGGGGCCGTGGGCTCGGCTGCTGGACTGCCCCATCGGCACCGCTGCTTCCCTGGCTCCTCTGCACAGCTGGTGCCCAACCTGTTGCCTGCCCGACCCGGCTCTGTGGCATGAAGGAAGGGTAAAGCCTCTCCTGGCTTTTCTCTTATTTATGCTCCCCTCCTGCTGTCCCAACCGGCCATTGCCATCCCTCCCCCAACCCTGCCCCATGTCTCAGGGCCCCTCGTGCACAGGGCAGGGGAGAGGTGAGGTGAACGCTCCGGGTGGTGATTTTTGCGGTGGTCTGGGTATCCCCAGGCACCAGCACAGAGGCAGAGGATTTCTGCAGGATCCAAGCAGAACGCCAGGGCTGGGGATGGAGATGTCAGCCCCGCGCAGCCGTGCCGGGACCCCAGGGTGCATGTGCCGGGGTCCCTTCTCCCGGCTCCCCGCAGCGTTGCTGCCTGCTCTGCATCCCGCCGCAGCCCCTGCCAAGCGAGGGCAGGCAGGGACGGGCAATGCTGAGCCCTCAGTGCAAATCTCAATGCTGGGATTTGTTTTCTCAGTGCTTGCCGGTGCTGGAGGCAGCAGCCATGGCTTTGCAGCCCTTGGCAGCCGCAGTGCCCAGAGCCCAAAGGTGTCCATGCTCTGGGATGCCAAAGCTTTGCTGCAGAGGCTCTAAGAGATTTGGTACCGGGAGCAGGGTATCGTCCTTGGGACACTTTGGGCCAGTGGCCCTGCTGCCACATCCTTAGTGCCACACAACGGCGCAGGTCCTGCCTTGCTCCGGCCATCGGCCATGTCCAGGCAGCGCCTGGAGAACAGCCAAGGGGCAGGATGAGGCCAGGGATGGACCTGTCCCCTTCCTACCCACAGAAGCCAGGGCAGCGGCAGGTCCAGACGGCAAACAGCCCAGAGCTGCTTCCATGCCAGCACGTGCCCGGAGGGCTCAGGGGACCTGGGGTGGGGGCTTTACAGCCCCATCCTTCATTTACCTGCCCAAGTGCGTAGGTACAGAGCGATAAGAATTGTCCTGCGCTTGGAGCTGGGTCGATCCGAGCCCCCGGAACCCCTGTTGTGCTCTGCCGTGTCCCCAGCTGACAGCAAATGCTGTGCCGAAGCCACAAGCAAAGAGCTATCGGCTCCTCTCCCGTCACAGGACAGGGGGCTGCAGCCCCCCCAAGCTGGGATATACTGGACTCTTGCTGCTGCTTTCCCTCGTTCTCAGCGATGGTCTCCTCTCCATCCGCCCTGCGCAGCCC
>JANZLP010000002.1:37739367-37749571 GCA_026930925.1 Chelictinia riocourii | reverse complement strand
GGAGCTGGCCTGTGCCGAGGCCGAGCACCACGAGCCCTGCCTTCTCAGCCAAGCCCAGCATAAAACAGATGGCAGTGGCAGATTTTAGTGCTTATCAGTTTAGTGTCTCTAGTTCTCAAACCTTTCCTGATGAAGTATCAGCTGTGGGTGTGAGCCAACACCCTAGGAGACTTCTGTGCTGGTGGTGAAAATGCTGTACACTGAGGCACACTGACACTTTTAAAGCAAAATGCTAAAACTGTGAAGTTGTGATGAATATAGATAATAAATGATTTAGAGGCTGCATTACTTCTCAGGAGGGCACAGAACTGCCAGCAGCATTGGCAGAAATGGGAATTCCATCCACAGTAATAAAGGATCTGTATCAATTTGTACCAGCGAGTTGAGTGGCAAGTATCTCTCAGAGCCATGCCAGTGTAATAACGCTAATATATCAACTTAAGAGAGATGCTAAGCTCTTTGAAAATAATTGTGTAGTTGGCAAGCAATAGGTTTTAATCTTTATATTGCAGAGAAACAAACCTGGTTTTTTTTCTTCCCTTTCTCTCCCTGCTGTGGTGTGTTTAAGAAATTAAATGCAGAAATCTACTCCTAATGCACTATTTAGGTTGGAAAAATTATGACTGCAAATGGGAACAAATACCAGAAGTGAAGGTTTCTACCTTCAGGTAGGTTAGTGTGGTTAGGTTGCTCACCTTTTGTATTTCCAACAAATATTGCTGAACTAAGGCTCACATGTAAGGAAGTTCTTGACAATACCAAATTTTTAGGAAAGCTCCACATTTGTGCTTATTTGGGCTGCCTGTTTCTCCAGAGGAAGAAAAAAGTGATTTTCTAGCCAAATCTGCTGCAGCTCATAGAGGACTGTTCCTCAGCTTGCAGTCAGATCATTGCTTCACATGTGTCTTCGCTATCTATCTTTTATAACTGTGCGTGCACAGCACTTTTTAAGGCCCTGTATAAAAAGCAAACAAATATATATTAGTTTTAAGTACCGAGAAGGCATGTAATAGGATGTTGCCAGAGTAATTGCATCAATCTCCTGGAGACAGAGAGGGAAGTTGAACCTGGAAGTTTATTGAGCCTTTGCAAACCAGCCCTTCACATTTTGTGTACTTCATAGCTGTTCAGTGGGAAGCTTATGACCAGGGTCTGGCCTTTGTATCCCAGAACCAGGATCTTCTGTGGCCATCTTACCCAGGCAGCCGTAGGTTGCTGCTTTCTCACCTGCTGAAGAGCTGTGCTGCGTCTCCTTGCAGTGACTAGCATGTATAATGATTTCTAAAGTCTGCTGGCAGCATCATGCTAAGACTGTGTTTGCACTGTCTGATGGTGCCAGGAAGAGAAGTCTATAAATGTTGAAATAAGTACTTGAAAATCTTTCACCTCCTCAAAAACTGGGCTGACAGGCACAGGCACGTTAGCAGCCACCTGCCTGCTTTAACACTAGAGGGAGGCATCGCCTAAAAGAAATCATAGCGCAATTTAAACCGATTTATGTGTCTTGGAAGGGAACAAAACGCTTATTTCTTTTTAAAGCCTCTGTTTTTATTGGAATACATAATGGGAGGCCTCATTTGTTGCCCAGAATGCTCTTGGCCAGAGTGAAATTCAACCTTCCTGATGAGGCAGGCAGATTCAGCTTGTGCTGCTCTGCTTTGTCTTAGCTGGGCTCTCCTGGGACAACCTTATGCACAAGGCCTGGAGGTAGTTCAGCCTCTATAAATAGCTCATTGCTGAATTCTTGTGTGAGCAGATTTTGAAGGCCGTGCCAAAGGATAAAGAGTTGTGTTGTTTTAGTTCACTTCAGACTGACACACTCAAACAGATTTCCCTGTCTGGCCTCAGTTTGTACTCAAAGCAGAGGCCGGGAAGACGAAATGTCGGTGTCTCACTCTGTATTTATTTCTCCCTATTTGCAAGCCTATAAGCAAAATAATAGGGACTGACTTAATGATGATGGCTATGTAGGGATGGTTGTGGTCTCTGAGGAGGCTTTCCCTCTCCCCTTTTACCCCATTAGCTCCTCTTGTTGCAGCATGGATCCTGTGCCATATAAGGGGCAGATAATGCACAGCTCCCTCATCCATGGTAGGATTGCTTCCATGTCTGTAAACTGTATTTTGCTAGGTTATACAAAAAGACCATAGAAAAATGTGAATAGTTATTTGAGGGCTCCACAGCAGTTGACTGTAACCTAGAGTTGTATAAAGCATATATTGTACTGAGCAGAGAGTTGAAAGTTACGTTCCTAAAGCAGGGACCAGGTAGCTGAAAATCCTGCATGTTAATTCCAGCAAAGGGGGAGAGGTAGTATGATTACCTGTTCTTTCCCCCACTCCTTGCTGTCAGGATGTTCATGGAGAAGGGAAGTGAGGTAGGATAAAGGGCCCAGGAGCTCTGGATATCCTGCTGAAATCTTTCAATGAGCTCTGTTCAGTGGAGATGCTTATTTCTTCTTCTCCTAGACTTATATCTGCCTTGCCTCAGCTAGTGAGCACAGCTACACCTAGCAGGGAAAGGGGGGAAAAAAGTGCTCTGAGGCAGTCTTTTTCAGTCAGGTAGGAGGCATGAAACACTGCTGAGGGAGCAAGAGAGGCAGAGCTAGGATGTGCAGATGGGGACAGAAAGAGATGTTAGAAGGAAATGTGAATGTGTAGAGGGGGATGGGAGAGGAAAGAACAGAGATGAAGAGTGAGGGAAGGGCTGTTATGAAATCTGGGGACCAGAATTACTTGCTGAGCAGAGGTATATGGGTGGTTGGTTTGAGTGTATTTAAATCTTTGAATTTAAGTGAGGTATAGCATATGTGCTGATGGACCCAGGTGCTCTAAGATCACTGTGATGACGGTCTTGAGAGATAGAAGGTCTGTTGTCAGAAGGTGCAAGTTACAAACAGTTCAAATGGATGGCAGGAATTTAAAAGAATAATAAAATATGTAAGTTACAGCTATCAAGACCCTGTTTAGAGTCACTTAATCTGCTCCATGAATTTATCCTTTAACAAGTTCCAGGCAGTGCCTTTCATCCTTTTGGCAACATGTAAAATGTCCCAAGTCTCTGCTGAAGTAGGACTTGGTCCACTGTTCCTATTGCCACTTGGTCCACTGCTCCAGCTCAGCCATATACTGCTTCTAATAAAGGAACTTTCACAGTGTCTGCAATTTCATTCTGTTGAATCCCTTGGACACCTCATCATCTGTGATTCTCACCAAAGGCCTTGAAATATGTTTTGTTAAACAGCTAAAAGAAAATTGTGTTGGGAAAGCTGCTGATGTGGTTCCTTTTTGCCTTTCAGAATATAATCCTGCAAATCTGTAGTTATTGTAGCAGATCTTTGTTTAGAGCAAGGAAGATTTCTCAAGGTGCTGTTTAAGACTTCCTGGTTTGTGCTGCAAATTGTTAATCAGTCCATGACAGCATAAATAAAATTAAAGGGTTTAATTAAAACTAATGAATGAGTGAATGGAGAATACACAGCATGTTCTACTTGCAGAGCACTGGTGCTGTGAATAATTAAAATGTCACAAAGTAGGAGATGTCTTAGTAAAAATGTTGGAGCTGCAAAAATAGAGGCCCCTGAACTTTTGGAAGGTTTTGCTCTTTAAATTGGTTTAAAACAGTTTATGTAAGTTAGGGGAAAGATACAAAAATACATACAACTCTGATTTTTATTAGAATGGAGTCAAAGTTGGAAGCTTGGTGCCAAACAAACCCTACGGCATTTTGGATAGGTTTGCATGTCTCTGAAGATCTAAATGTTTTCATACTGTATTAATCCTAAAACCTTATCACCCAGGGGATTAGTTTCTTCTTTTGACTCATCTGTGACTGTATTCTTGCAAAGTAAACTTGTTATTACAGGCTATGATGTTGTTGTTACTTGTTAATGTTCTATCTACTCAAAGCACAAGCATTCTTTTGATTCAAACCCAAACCTGAACCACAGCCTGAACTGGATCTGCCTTTGGCTCAGGTTTGGTGTATGTGACATGGTCAAGTAACAGGCCAAGAAAATAATTTTAGCTGGACTGTTTTAAATAGATCCAGGGGGCATGAGGTGGGAGTTAGAAAGATGAGGCCAAGAGGCTGATCAGACTGTTGTAAAGCTTGGGATTACAGATTAGACCCAGAATATCAGTCCTAGGAATAATAGGAAAACATCTAGAGCTGAGAGCGTCTACAATGAATTGACTGGAGGAACAGAAGTTGGCAGATCCCCATTGCTCAACATTTCCAAAACTAATTTTCCACATCAAGTCTCCTCTTCCTTTTCCCTGTGCTGTTTAAACAGGAATGTAAAAAGAAACTGTTAAGGAAACCCACATATGTAATTGTTAGGGGAGGAAGAAAGTTTTGTGGCTGAGAAACAGGAGAAGAGCCAGATGATCCTGTTACTTCTCCTGCCACAGACTTACGTGACCTTGGCAAGCTGACATTTCCCAGATCATTGACTAACATTGGCTGTTCGTTCCTTGGACACTCAGAGTGGGACTGTTTGGATGGGTGTTTTCAGAAGTGTTGAGCAGCCAAATTTCCACTAGGTTGCTCAAAATAAGAAGATATATTTTTCAACTCCACTCCTGAGCTTTCCATTCTTTCTATCTAAATGGATGAAAGTCAACTCTTCTGAGAAGGGAGTAATGGTAGCTGGGACTGCAGTCAGGCACTGGCCATGGAGCTGTGATCTTTCATACCAGCCAAGCATCTGTCCTTGTCCCAGCTTTCCTCATCTGCAGGATATTCAATCCTGAAGAGTCAACAGTGAGTTCCTGTATTAAAAAAACCCTGTGCCCAGAGGAGTGGGGGAATAATAAGGCTTCTGGACTGTACAGTCCCTCCATTATGCTCCTATTCCTCAAGAGAGCTATACTTCTCAAGTGCAATTTGCTGTCTGGTGTCTGTGTCTAATTTCTGTGTGAGTAGAAGGAGTCTGGTGCGGGACGATGAGGGATCTCTGCTAGGTAAAGACAAGCAATGAAGCCACCATTCCCTAGGAGGGAAAAGAAGAAGTTGTTTGTATCCTGCACCTTCCCAAATTACGAGGGAAGACTTTGAAGTACAAAAATAGTTGCTGTATTATACACATACTGTAGGATGTTTACCGCTGGAGACTAATGCCTAAACAATGAATTTCCAAGCCACTCCAAATGTGATCCAGCTTTATTCTAAACAGTCATGAAAAAAATCCTGATTACAACAAATGAAACTCTGCTATTTGTTTTCTTTTCACAGTTGGAGATTCTGTACACACAGAGAAGTTGCTTGGGGTCTGAAAGTGTTTATCCTGCCAAAAATAAATGTTCTAAAAATGATCTCTTAGCATTCTCTGCATCTCTGCATATTTATTTACCATGAAGAATCTGCTTACAGAGCTTATACTGTATTTTTTTTACATTTCAACTTTAGTGAAAAAAAATCGAGCATGCTTCTTTACCAACACCCATTTCTACTCAAAGTCATAAAACTGTTTTGTAACTATTTTTGTGTGGGCTGTGGTTAATCTCCAGACAAGTTTATTTAGCAACCAAAGGTGATACTAAGAGCCAGATTTTCAAAGCAGCCTTCTAAATACAGCATGATGTTTAGAATGGCTTCTGTTTGTACGTGCAAAAGCTTGTAAATTTGCAGATTTTTATTAATACAGATGGTTTTGTATCCAGTATTAGTAAATTTAGAAATAATAATACAAGGCTGTTGAACAGAATTCACATTACAAGAGCAGTGTGTGTATCAGAACTGCCTTTTCCCAGGAAGCTGCAGGAGGAGGAGATTGCTGGGGGAGACTTCAAATTCTGGATGTTCTCAGCCCCACCCATGATTTCTCCTCCCCTACGAATGCTGTTTTATTTGTGGATTTGCATATTTACAGAGAATCTTTGCTGTTGTATTTGCATGGTTTCAGAATTAATGAATTGAGCCTCCTGTGAAGTTTTATCACCACTTTAAAGAAAGGGAAACTGGGAAACAGAAGGGACTTACCTGAGGTCACATAAGATGTCTGGGAAGCTGTGGAAGATGCACAGCTCTTCTTCCTTGGGATATGCCAGCTTTTTGCCTGTGACCATCTTAGCTCCCTCTGGCTGTGCCATCTTTGGAAGAGTGCAGCGGGCTATTGACCCTATTGCTCTGGGTTTAATGATGGTCTCTTGAGGAAGTTTCTGTAATTCTTCCACTCCGTCTCTCCATATGTTAAAAGTTTGTCCGTCTGTTCCCTTTCAGACCTGTAGAAACCACTTAATGAATTGCTAATGTGCAGTGGGAGGAAAAAGCCTCTAGAAGCCTTGCAAGTGCAAGATCACAAAGTACTTGGAAAAGCAGAAGCACGGTCTCCCCTTCAGCAAGGGGCTTGGAAACCTGGCTGTCTGCCTAAGGCTCATTTGGTGTTGAAAATCCTTTCCCATCTAACTCAGCTAAGCAGGAGGAGTGGAGGACAGGAGCTTCCTTTCCAGGGGCAGAGGAGCACCTTGCTGGTACTACGCCCTGGAAGCCAGAGACACAAACAGCCTGGCCGCTTCTTTCTGCTGTGTGGGCAGATGATGGTCTCTTCAGCATGGGCTAGCCTCGTGCACGCTGGCCACGGCTAGCACCTGCACTCAGTTGACTAGTTTGCGCGCCGGAATGCCCGCTCAGTCAGTGGGAGACGGTTTTGCCATGAAGTGTAATACTCCTGCTTAATCTTTAGAAAGAACCTCTGTGAGTCCTCTGTGGAAGTAGAGTATAGACGTGAATCAGCTCTTATAGGGTTACACATTACTGCAGGTACCCGCAACTCCTTGCTGTTTCCCTGCGTGCAGGCTCTTACCCCTCTACCTCTGTGGAGCAGGCTACCTTGAATTGCATTAGAGGTCCTTTGGGGTCACACCATGCATTTAGCATTTGTTTTGGTGCCAGTGGAGCTGAGGAGCAGTCATGCTGCCCACGTGCGAGATGGGGCTGTCCACCGAGGAGTCCTTGTAGGGGACTGGGTAGCACATGGGCTTCCCGGGCAGTGGGAGCTTTTCTGCCGATGCTGAGTTCTGCAGAGGCTCATCACTGGAGCTGCTACCGTGAATTTTTCTTCAAGTAATTTTTAAGTTTGTTGGATAACTGTCAATCCACTTTCCGTAAAGCTCTAAGAACTCTTCTTTCATCTCTCTCCTGATTGCAGAAGAATATAGATTGCATCCCTTAGTAAGAGAGAGTGATGGGGATATTTCTTCACTTGCCAGCTTGGTGCTAGGCCATGGGATTTCAGAAACCATCCAAACTGCTGCTGCCACAGCCAGGATACATGGAGAAGAACCCGATTTCCCCTCTGTCTGGTCTGTAAAGATGCTGCCATTCACAGGGATGCGAATCAGAGTGCTTTGTGCCGCTGGCTATATGGCCTGTTAGTTATCGGATTTAATTGTGATGCCCTAGGCTGCTTCCAGCATTACCTTGTTGTGTTACAGTGGAGGACACAAGGACAGTGAGAGGCAACTAGGGGGACAGATGGGGGAGGAATATTGCTTTTGCAGTAGGGCTCATATAAGCAGGTTTGCTGAAGGCAGTCTGAGAGCTTGGTACCAATGGTTGAGAAGAGCAGATTGTCTGAAGCAGCACTGCAGAGACTGTGCTGCTTAAAATGGTGCTTAAAATGTGCATGAGAAGTGAGCACCAATGATGTTAGAATAAAAAAATAGACAGCAACACTCCCAAAATCGCAGCTATACTGTCCTGGCTTGTCTGCCCTGCAGTGGGCCAGAGCCTCTTAACCCCTTTTCAGGTAAAAGCACTATTGGTGTCAGTCAGTGATGAGCTGTTGGGAGGATGAAGGCACTGTGGCCCTGAGCAGGGCTTTGCACAGGCCTGACTTTGCACAGCCAAGGATGTTCCATGCTCTGTGGTGACAATACCCGTAGTTACTACTACCAGTGTGTGTGCCCAGGTGTGTTGTGGACACAGGTGCTCAGCGGTGTTGCATTTTGCCTTTCTGAGTGCTCCAGCTCATTCATACACCTCTGAGGACACCGTAACTCATGCCACAATGAGCTTTAAGGACACTGAATTTCTTAGAAAGGGCTTGGCATCTTCCCAGCCAAGCAGGTTCATCTCTATTGCTGTGACTCTCTAGCACGAAGACAAGGGTCTCCCTTTACAGACAGAACACGTGCAGGGTGTGCTGGTTAGTAGCAGATAAATAAATAATTTTATTTTTGTAGCTTGTCCATCTCAGTAGGCCTATATTATTTAGCCAGTGCCATTCCACCCAGTGTTCAATATAGAGGACATGATGATCAACCGTGAAGGTGCAGAAAAGCTCTCTGTGCTTGCAGTGAATAGCAATCTAGCAGCTAAACCCTTTACTGTGCCGTTGTCAGGCATCCCTGTCCCCACGGAAGCATGTAAGGCAGTAAAGTGCTTTTGTTATCATGGCACTGACTGAGTGGAGCACATCTAAATAGAAGTCACTTGTCACTTAACATGACTGACAGTTGCTATGTCGTAGCTTGCACAGATACCTGATATTGGGGTGTTTAGCAATTCTTCTGACCCACTTGTCTTCCAGACTCTTTGGAGGCCACCTGTCCATGTGTTACACGCTGCTTGGCCTGAGCTGTGGCTCTGTTAAGGGTGCCCTTGTTGTCACTGTAACTTGTCTTCTGACAGCTTGTGTTTGAATCTGGAGACTTGGTGGAAATGGTCTCTCATGCAACAGCCATTTCACCTCTTAAAGCAGGGATGTTTGTTGCAGTTTGGATGCCATTACAGTTCCATGACCTCAGGAGACAGCTCTGCATTCACACTGCCAGGCTGGGAATAGTTGGCATTGGGCAAAAATTGCTATTGTGTCAAGGATTTGGCCTGGCTCCCTACATGATGGGAAATAGGCGCAGAGCCCAGGCAGCATAATGCAGTTGGTTTCTTGCTGATTTTTACCTGCCAAATCTGGAGCAGAATAAGCAGTTACGGCTGATGTCATTCTTTTTTAGGTTCTTATTTATTTTTACAGGCATCTGACTAGCTAGATTAGTGAGCTCTAAACTCATCCTACATAACTCAATGCAAATACCTAACATGACTATTTTAACATTTCACGTTCAGGGAGTAAAGTACATCCTGACCTGCTTGCCTTATAAAATGCCTGTGGTCTAATTGAAGAGCTCATAACTTTTTTAAAGAACTAGTTGAGATTTTTCTGTTTCCACTGGAAAGCAGCTTTTTCCAGCTTTTTTCAATGTTCAGCTAAAAGGAACAACGCAAGTGTATCCAAAACTTGGTTTTAATGTAGTCCTGGCACCACCAAGTACTAGGTTCAGTAATGAAGGCAGGGCAAACTAATCCACATCCAATTTTGTAATAAAAGAAGGATTTCCCAGTGCTGGAAATATAATAAATTGCCCACATATCAATATACTTCTGACCTCATGTGCATCCTGTGCAACATCTTGCCATTTCTTAGGATAAGAAATATTCTGTGCTCCAGCCGCAAAAGTCAAATTCAACAGCAGTTGTTTCCTTCCTCAACCTGCAGCCCTTGCAGTGAAACACAGCTTTCTTCCCTTCGTCCTCAGAAGCAGAGCTCAGCTGTGCCCTCCTCCAGCACAGCTGAATTGTGCTTAAACGCTGACAAGGAAGAAGGCTGGTTATTTTGGCCTGGAAAGCTCTGTTTCAAGGCAAGGCTGCCTGTACGGGACTGTTTCCCCGTTGGCCCCCTGCCTTCCAACTAAAACAGCAGCGCTGGGCTTGCATGCTCCTTTGGGTTGCAGTGGCACTGGGGTGGCAGGCAGAGCTGAACGAGATCGATCGGTGCCTTTGGTGCTCAGTTTTGTAGCCCTGGAGCCCAAATCCTGAAAGGAGATCCTTGAAGAGAGACCTCTGAGCTCATGCAGATCAGTTTGCAGGACTGAGCCTCGAGAACCACAGTAATTAGTAACAACTTGGCAAGACCATCCTGGATTTCAATAGGAGTTTTGCACTAGAGCGGGATGAGAATACGGCATTAAAATAAGGCAGACAGTTCACAGCAGGCTGAGGAGAGAGGCCAAGATCAACAGGATAAAACTCTCCTTTTACAAAAACTGCCCTAAACCTTTTTGTCCACACACAGGGCCTTAATTCAAGGCTTGTTGAAGTCAATGGGGAAAAAAACCTCATTAATTTCAATGGGTTTGAATCAGTTTGAACCCCAGTTTTGGCCAGAGGACAAGTATTTATAAGCTGGCCGTGGATGAATTTA
>JANZLP010000002.1:37679304-37690868 GCA_026930925.1 Chelictinia riocourii | reverse complement strand
TCTGCAGGGCTATGACACCAAGCTGTGAGATGTGGTCAACACGCTGGAGGGAGGGGATGCCATCCAGAGAGACCTTGACAGGCCTGAGAGGTGGGCCCATGTGAGCCACATGAAGTTCAACAAGACCAAGTGCAAGGTCCTGCACATGGGTCAGGGCAATCCCAAGCACAAATACAGGCTGGGCAGAGAATGGATTGAGAGCAGCCCTGTGGAGAAGGACTTGAGGGTGTTGGTTGACGAGAAGCTCAGCATGACCTGGCAATGTGTGTTTGCAACCTAGAAAGCCAACTGTATCCTGGGCTGCATCAAAAGAAGTGTGACCAGAAGTTCAAGGGAGGTGATTCTGCCCCTCTACTACATATTCCCTTACCAGCACCCACCACACCAGTATTGATGCGCCTCTGCGGGAATGAGCAGGCACCGCTTTGCTCCCAACTGTGTGTATCCATGCTCTCTGCCTTTCTGCTGTTGCCCTCTGTGGAAGCTTTTAGCTTCTTGGGCTCCTCTCCTTGAACCATGGCTCCTGCCGCCCCTGCACACCCTTCCCGTTCTAAAATGCGTTTTGAGGCTTCGGCTGTAGTATAATCTGGGTCTGCGTAGCTGGGGGTGCAAACACCACGATCCCCAAGGGGGGAACCCTGGCCCTACACCCTGTGATGGAGTTCTCTCTTAAGGCTGGCTTGATGATGGGATCTAGGAGCTGCAACACAGCACGCTTAACGGCAGTAGTGACAGGGTCATAAAACAGCAAGGTGTCCATTGCCTCCAAAGGAGATCTTAGCCTGGCTTTTCTCCTGGTGGCTGTCGTAGCAACAATCCTGTGTCTGCAGCTTTCTCCAGGCTATGCCGCCATGCTGCCTTCTTGCAGCAGTTGCGTACCTGCCTCTCACAGCTCTCCCACCGCTGGGGGGGGGCACTTAGAGCACCTCCTGGGCTTGTGGTAGCTGCAGTTCATCCCACGTATTACCAGTAGCTGCAGGGGGAGTCTGGAAATGGGGATGCGGGAAGGGAAGGGACTCGTAGGGCTGCTTTCATCCTGCCATTCACTCTGCTGGTCGGTACCAAGAGCTGTCAAGCGTGGCGGAGCAAGGCTTTGCCAAGTGCAGGTGCTGCCTGGCACACAGGGTCTCTCTGCCGGTCCCTCCCTGGGCAAGAGGCAGAGAAGAGAGCCGAGACAGAGCAGCACCCGGGTGTCAGATGTCTGTCTTAGCCTCTGACCAGCAAGAAGGTCTCCATCTAAATCAACAAGAGCTCTCTGGACTTCGAACCATGGTGGGTGGATATTTTTAGAAGCCAATCAATCAGTGGTGACTGTTCAAGTTCAGACAAGTCAAACACAGCCTGCAAAGTTACACAGAAGCTCTGTGTGTTGTGGAAAGGTTGGTGAGCCTGCTTATTTGACAAGCTGTGCCAAATCCATGAGCTACCAGAGCTGAGTTCTTTTTGGAGAGATAGCTATAAGAAGTAGAAGTGTAAACAGACTGTGGATTGTAAAACACACACTTTTTAAATTGAAGCAATAAATTACAGTTTGGGCTTCCACAGAAACCTTCTTTCAAGGTGCTAAAAGCGTTTTCCAAACCTGAACACAGCCCTAGGTCGAGGGTTTTTCATCTTGGCCTTTTTTGCAGGTGAGGAAATTGAGGCACAGAAGTGTTTAGGGGCTACCAAGGCATCACAGAGTCTCTGAAGAATCCAGCTTGTCTCTGGGGAAGTGCTGCACTGCAACAGTGCTGGAAGAAGAAAACAAACACCTGTGCCCTGGCATTCCCCTTCACAGTCTGATTAGCTAAAATAGCAGCGATGAGATTAGGTCAGCCTCAGGGCTCAGAGTGGCAGTGGCAGAAGGGTGGCTGTTTGGTGGTTCTACTACAACGTAGCAGCGTCTGAAGCTCTTGTAGATCCTTCCTCAAAGAACATGAGCTGGAGGTTGTTTAACACTGAGCACAGAGGCTGCAAGCTGATTCTTGCAGGAATCTCCAGATGCTGTTCTAGTGTGTAGGGATGAAATAAAATAATAATGATGAATCATCTCACTCTGTGAAAAATGCCGGCACAGCCTGGACTCAGGCTGAACCTCTAAAACCAGACACCAACAAGTCAGTAGCCACATTAGAAAATGTTGGTGTTCTGATTTCCAGAACCTCAGTTTATCTAGCCTGAAAATGGGCCTGATGTTTTCCGTTGTTGTTAACCATCAAGAAAAGAACCTGCCTTGTCTGCTTCTGTGCTACTTCTTGTCCTTCCCTCTGTCGCTGCAAGGCATCTGCTCCAGAGTTCCTCACCGGAGTCTTTGCACAGCTGCACAAAACGTAGTGCATGATCTGATTCTCAAACTGGGCTTAAATTATATGTTCAATGCCAGCTGGAGGGGCCTGCTGAGTTTTTGCTGATGCATCAGAAATATATTTTTAGGAAGGTTTCTCTATAATTATTACATTATAGCTACTGCTGGATTGCTCAGAGTATAGTAAACAATTGCTATACTTGTTAGAGGTCACGAATACAGAAAAACACTCCTCTGTGTGAGGTCTGTTGTTAAATAATAACTTGTCGCTTCATGGTGTAGGGGGAATGAATGCCCTCGAAGGGACACGCTGACATTGTTCAAGCCAGTGATCCAGTTCCTGTAATTTACACCACTTTCTTAAAGCTGCTTCTCTGAACAGGAACAATGGTTGCACCGAAGGACAGCTGTCACCCCGCTGCAGCTCCCGTTGTCTTACATCTTGATCCCCTCACTGTTTTGTCCATTACCCATTTTGTGGTGCCACTTAGGTACCCCCATTGCCAGAGATGGAGGTCTCGGGCTGATGGACAGGTGAGTGAGGAAAGCTGTTAACGTAACAACTGTGCAGGGTCCAGCTCCAGACAGGAGAAGTGAGTGGCAAGAGAAGGTGATCAGGCACACTGAGATTATTAACGAGTAATTTCATGATCAGCGGGTCTAATGAACAGCATTCACCCTTGTGGCGTCTCTGCTGTCTGATGTGGAGGGAGGACTCACTGCTGCCTTTTCCTCGGGGGATACTAATGGTGTCTGTATCCTCCATCTGTCATCTCCAGTATACCTCTGGGAGCTTCAGAGCTTTGAGAAATCCTCTTCTCCATCTTGTTGAAATTGTCTGACATATTCAAGAACTACTTTCCAGCCCCTGCCCCAAGATCACATGTAAAGCTTTGTTTCCTTAGGAAATCCAGGCTTTACAATAATCACCTTGCCATTTGCCCACATGTAACCTGCAGTTGTGGTTTTCATGGTGCAGAGAAATGCAAGGATACAGCTGTGGCTCAAATCAGTTAACAAAATGGGCAAATTAATGATCCCAGGGCCCCAGGAGTCCTATCTCCAGGCCAAAGCAGTCACCAAGAAATCTGACTGAGCTGCAAAAGCTGGGGTAGAACAGTGAGCACAGGCCTGGGCAGGTGACAGGCATGTAATTTCTGACATCTCTCAGTCTCTCCCTGTGGTGGGGGGGGATCTGCCCTTTATTATATGGTCAAAAGAAAATGATGTCTTGGCACAAACACGGCAAGTGTAAGAATTCAGTCTGGAAGGAGCTCAGCAGTGATGTGTAGATGTTGATTGCAGCTTTTCAAAGTCTGTCTAGAACCACTAGCTGGAGGGAAAAAGCGAGGATATCTTCCACATTGTTGCATTCAACAACTCACCAGCTCTGGTGGTCTTTGGTAGACACCACTAAAAGTATGGCCAGGCTGCATGTGGTTGGCCAAAGACAGTCAAAGCTGTGCTTTAACTGTTGTCTGACTTACATGGGGAGTCATCCTTAGGGAACAAGTATCGCTCCTCAGTGGACCTGGCAGCGAGGCCGTGGGCATTCCCTCCCAGAGCCGTGTGACGAACCCAGATGCTTTAAGACTGCGCAGCTGATGGGTGGGCTGTTAAGGCACGCGATTGCTTAGGGTGTGACTAGCTGCAAGTTGAGGAAAGGCGCTTCTATGAAATGGGCCTCAAGGATTGCAAAGGACTGCAGAGATGGAGGACCATCTTTGGCGGAAGGAACGCTGAGCAAGCAGTGGAAGAGCTGATACGCATCTAATGAGCCATAGCAGCATATGAAGATGTGTTGCTGAGGTGGATTGGGATTTGAAGATGACCAATTAAATTCAACATCTGTGACAATCCAGACAATATTTGCAGCCTGGGAGGCTGACACAAGTCCCAGCTGCTGCCACTGGAGTGGCGGAGCCTCCATTGCTGGTGTGTGCTCCCTGTGCATAGCTCAGCATCCTTCTCTGCAGGGATTGATGGGACTGGTGGCAGATGGCACATGATCCACAAACCTGGAGAAGAAGAACACTTCAGGTGCACAGTGGAGACCAGACTTCTCTTTAATGATGGTTTATGTAAATTGGAGGGAGATAGAGCTGAAGATGGACACTTGGTGCCTCTGGGGAGATTGCACCAAACCAAAACTCTGACAGAGCCTTCAGTTTTAGGAGCTCAGTACTTCTGAATTGTCAGATTGCATCAGAGTTAAATATCTGCCCCCACTTCTGACCTCAGCAGCCACCCTGGCATTGGGGGAAGGAGCCAACCTCAAATACATACCTGCCACTTCCCAGACGTGCGGTGACCACCAGGCCCTCCACCCCTCCACACAGCACTGTAACACTCTCCGTATTCATGTAGAAGAGGATGATTGAAGGAGGGAATGGCAGTCTCCATACTCAGCCCCCTTGCTTTTTTTGGTTTGCATTGCATGCTCCATGTTGTTTTAATGTAGTTCCTAGTATTTAATGCGTTTTTATTGCTTTCTCTAATAACACCGACTGAGCACTAAGAGCCAAATTAAACAACCCATGCCAATAAGCCAAACATTTCACTTCAACCAGCAAAACGGATACCTCTTACCCCTATTCAGGCTTAGATATGTAAATCAAGGACCTTACTGCTCATCAGGGAAAACGGAGCAAATGGCTGCTGTGGTGCAGGTAGGGCAGAGCTGGGGCAGTGTCCCTGGTGTGGGTGCAGAGGCTGCCGTGTGCCCCCTCCCCACACGTGCTGGTCTTATCACCCTGGGTCTCGAGGTGGAAGTCAGACAAGGTGAAAGGCTGGTTGTTCTCAAGGTTGTAATGTGGCATCTTGTCTCATGGGCTTTATCAAGCTGGGTCTTGTTTTTCTGCAGCTGTAAGCACGTCTAAACCCCTTTGACTTCAGTGGAAGCTGGAATTCATGTTCTGCGTTGCTGAAAGCCTTTCCATGCAATTAAAAAACAACCCCAAACCTCCTCCCCTGGTGCTGATCAGTGGTGTGGTGTTGACGTAAGTGTACTGGAGTTTCACTTACAGCAGCTGGGTAGCTGGCACTTTTATAGGGCTTTTTTTTTTTTTGCACAATATTCCTGAAGATTTTTTCTCTGTTTGCTTATCCCCAACAAGCCCCAGCCTTCATTGCTGTCCTCTTAGCACTGTTTCCTGTTGTTCTCTGTGATCTCCCTTGTTCCATCTTTCTTCTCTGGTTTCCTCCCTTTCATTTTAGCCCTTTTTTGTTCGGCCTGGCTCAGCCCATCCTCCCAAAGGGGAAGCGTATCTGTTTCATTCCCCTGTCTCCGTTTCCCTCCCAGCCCCACAGCTGTTCCTTCTCTTTCCCGTTCCTACAGGCCCCTCTCCTGCTCACAGCACCATCCCTGCCTTCTCTTTTTCCTCTCCACGTCCAGCCCCTTTCCTCCATCACTGGAGGTCAACAACAGAGAAAACAGAAAATGAACCAGGAGGGGGATGTTACAGCCAAGAATGATTGTGCCTGTGAGATGCCAAGTATTGTCTCACCAGCATTAGTCTGGACTGCTTTCATCTGGCTGGGTGAGTTGCACCCACCAGCTCAAGCACTAACATAGAGTTTTCGATGTTTCATGCCACACAATCTGTCATTACACCCAAGAAATTTTAGCCTTTCGCTCTGCCCAAGCCTGAAAGCCATCAGCTCTGCAGCGGGGTGGGAATGTACACTTCATTTCTAACTTCCTTTTTTCCCCCCGTGTGCTGCACTTTACCGGCTAAGCACCAGGCATCTGTAGCTGCAGATCTCTGTGCTTTGGCCCATGTAATTATGTGTTTTCTAGTTATGTTCACTCAGAAGTAATCATGGAGCTACAGCCTCAGCTGGGACAGAAAATAATCTAACAAGTTGGCTCGTGTGTGATTACAGAAGGTAGATTCTGCCACTAATGTGTTCTGCCACGTTTTGCCCTCTTAAGTGGAACATGCTGGGGGAACAAATGGACACTGAGTGTGTGGCTTGTCTGCATTACAGGACTGTCTATTCGCCTGAGGTGAATTAAACGTATAGCCTAAAGGTGCAAAATGCTTTTCACTCTAGAGGGAATTAGGCTGCCTTTGGGCTGCACTGTGCGTATCTGCCTCAGAAGCTATCTGACCGCTGCCTCGGGCATCTTTTTACAGATTTAGGAAATGATCAAATCTGGAAGGAGAACCTGCACGGGCCGATCTGTTAGCAAGTACGCAAAAACTGAACACAGCCCACAGCCACCCTGGGTGCAGCCCAGGCACTGGACCAAGACCCCTGAGCTGCTGTTTCACTCACTCCTCGGCTGTGATTGCATCTCCCACCCCTTCCCCCTCACCTCTCCCTGTAATCCTCGACTCAGGCTTTGCCTTCTTCAGCAACAAAGAAAATGTCATCAAAAACCTCCTTACACTGATGCAGCGGGAGGCTGCGATAGATACAGTCACGGCTGGGGAATGAGTGCCGAGCAGTGCCGAGCTGTCTGTGCCATCATTGTTCTCCACTGCAAACTGGAAGCAACTGAGAGAAGGACTACGCAGTTGGTCCTTCTGTAACGGCCCCCCCGGGACCTGAACGAACCTTCGGTGTTGCAGGGTATGCACAATAGGCAAGACTGGCAATTTGTTGCTTGAAGATAATGACAGAATCCCTCATCTGAATTTCTTCTCAATATCTAGTACTTTCATAGTGATTACTCGACAGTGATCGACATTTAAACTGTGTTTTGAAAAAACAAGTAAAGAAATGAAAGAGGGGAGTATGTGAACTTCCAGGGCAAAAGCAGGGTGTGCTGAAAGAGAAAACAATGCAGTGATTGCCCCCAGGTCAGTCTTGGTAAGTCTGACCCTCATGGGGATAGTTAAACAACTTCTTAAAGGGCTCTTCTTGCTCGGGTTTGTTGCAGCGAACTCGGAGTGTGTTTCCTTTGCGAGCAGTGCTCCGCTCCCACAAGTTCCCTCTCTTCAGACTTGATTCAGAGCAGCAGTCTGGTACCTTGGCTTGTAGCAAACTCCACAGGTGATGACTTTGAAATGACCATCAGCATTTTTAGGGGAAAGTACATACGGAAGAAAAACTCAAAGAATACTATTAGCTTGCATTACCCCTTGCTAATGTAGATGATTGAATTAAAGAAGAAAAGTTGAGTTACACCATGCAAACAGTCCATTTCTGAATATATTATAACACCCTCTGGCAAGCTCCATAGCCCGTAAAAATGCCCACTCTGCTTATAGTATTTAATTGTTTTAGCTTTTGATAAATCATCTGTTACAGCCTGTTGAACATTTTAAAGCGTTTCTTGCTAATGGATTTTCACAATGTGGTTTAAGGGATGTTGTTATTAATAAATGTAACTGCAGTGAATAGTAATTTGATAAAGATGAAAGAGGCATTTATGCATTCCACTTCCCTTTCAGCTGTTGCTAGGAATTTTCACTCCTTCAGAATATATTGAATTTAATCTTGATTTCTTTTTGTTAAAACTGGGCTATTATATTCTGATTCTATAAAGAGAGCGTTAGTGGAGTTGGACCAGTTGTGAGGTCCCCTGTGGTGGTGAAAACCTAGTTCTTCTCAGCATATCAGAGAGGTTTCCTTGCTGTGAGAGAAAAGAAGACTGGCCCAGGTATCCCATACAGAGCTAGTGGAAAAGTGTAAAGACAGTCTGGGATTGGGGTAGTTTGGGGTTTTTTTTGAAGATGATTAATGGATCTTAATATTGATGGAAACATGAAAAGAAAAAAATTTGTCCATGCTAGATAGCCAATTTTTGCTAATGGGCTATTCTCCATTATGTTATCATTGCAATGACTGAAGTACTTCGTTGTGTATAAATTAATTAGGGACTTGCATTTCAGTCCTGAACAGTGTGTGGTTGGCTCCAGTGAAACAGGAAATGTAGAATGTCTAAAGGCTGGTATCTACCACAAAAATGGCTCTGTAAACACTTGTGGCACATAATAATGGGAAGTACTGTGAGTTATGTTGGGACTGCATCATAAAATTATCATACAGCTAAACAAGGGCAATTGTGAGGAGGAATGTTAGCAGAAAAAAGGGAAAACATGTTCTTTTCTAAGAAGAGAGCTTTGCTTTATTAGGATTTGATCCACGCAGAGAGTGACGTCGTTAGCACAGGAGACAGGTATTAATCATGGGAAAGAATCTGTTTGCACAACTAGCAGAAAGCTAGTTCTCTTGACAAATTAAAAAAAAATGTTATTTTTCTGGATTGAGCTTTTAGTTAAAGATGCATCACATCCACATGCAGAAACAGAAAGGACCCAAAGGCAGCGTGAAGCTGGAGAGGGCTGAGAGATAAGGGGTCTGCTCCTGCCTCTCTCGGTTGCCTGCTGTCTGACGTCGTACAGCTACTTCTTTCTTCTGTGGCTCTTCCTTACCCCGCACCCTCTGTGTATTTTCTTTGTTAGCTCCTTTCAAGAGCAGAGAATTTCTCATACCTTGTGTTCGTACTGCATGTAACTTCTCCAGATGCTATGCTAATACCATCAAGACTAATAGCTAGTCTGCCACCCAGTTCATTCTCTCAACTTATTCTTCTGCCACGCTGCACATCCTTGTGAATAGGCAGCTAGGAGATTTATATATAAAGCACTAATATGGATCTGCCTCTGATCTTAAGTATAAATCAGGAGTAACTTCAATGAAATTCAGCAGGAATAAAATGGTGTTTGTTATAGAGGAACCGAGACATTCTGTACAAAATACACAAATGGTACTTACAATAAAGTTTATAATTCAAGACAAGAAAATGGTGTGACATCTTGGCTGCTTGCACCTTGCACTAGACTTCTCTCTTGGTATGACTGTATTACATTATAATAATTCAGTTTTTCTGGACTACTTTCCTTGCATAGTAGGCTATAAATAATAATTATTGGTATTGCAAGGAGACTGTTGGTTCCTGAACAACCATGACTGAATTCTTAATTTGTCAGTTGCTGATACAATGCATCTGTTTTTCTAATTATTTTAATGATGGTTTATATGCAAAGGAAAGAATACAAAATTACTTAATTTTTTTTCTTTCAAGATTCATGGGCTAATTGGAGGGCAGCCTACCTGTGACAGTCTGTGTGTTTGTAAATCCTGGGTCTGGACTAATGTGATATTCAGGGGTAAGTGTTTTGTTTATACGGTTTAGCAATGTATAGACCCTAGCCCCTAGCTACTCTCTGCAGACAATACCAATATGTTACCAGCATCCCATGGGGCACATCTTATTACTGGAGGAAGACTCTCAGCAATGAAAATGCAGTTTTATCCTTCTCAAAGTGCCCCTTGCCAAAGTCAGCCAAGCATGCAGGAGCACTTACTCTATTATGAGTGATGCATCATTAATATTCTGCTAACTTGCTAAGCGTGCAAGGCAGACACAGTCTTCCCTGAGGTTTAAATTTCTGTCATGTCCAAGTGTTGCTACCCCCATTTCTTTTGGCCCAACCATGCCCTCATGGACATCCAGGGCCTGACAGCTCTAATTTCACAGAATTCAATGGACCTAAAAATAAGGTATTGATGTAGGAGGGAGGTGAATCAGGCCTGTGGCCAGAGTCCCATTGATTTCAGTGAACAGGGCTGCAGTCACTGTCACATAGGTCTTGAGAGCAGGGTGCTTTAATAAATTTGTTCTCAGGTGCCCAACTCAGTCACTGTGCTGTAGGAAGAGAGCACAGGTACCTAATGCAGGATACTGAATGCTGACGGGTGGCCCAAAATGTAGCTGTTGCCAAAGTGAGCTTATTTTCTCTTGCAGATCCAGTCCAAAGAGCCCCTGATGCAGTCCTGCTCTCCTCCTCTGCCTCTCCCAAAAGGAATGCAGGTCTTGACCACTCACACTGTCAGTACAGGACCTCTGCCTTGAACTTGGTGCCTCGGACTTCAGCATGTGAGCCCTTAGATGACCCTTCTGCAGCTGCATCAGGCCACACACAGTCACAAGTCTCTGCTGGGAGGTGACAGGCACTGAGCTGGCACTGGATCTATGAATACTTCTCTGCAAAGTCAAACAGGTGAGCGTAATCCACTGGTAGCCTAAGTGCTTTTGTTTGGCTCAGCACTAGCCTTGAGCAGGGAAGAAGTGTGCGTACAGCTGGCACTGGTCTCAGGAGGCAGGGATCACCTGCACCCCCTCCTAAGCTCTTTCACACAGCATAAGAAACCTTGTCCTGAAGGGCTGGCTCTCCAGTAGCCAAAAGGGCTGTGGAGTCAGTGCAGAAGAGGCACGAAAGGGTGTCTTTCTGATTTGGCATCATTGATAGGCGATGTTGTAAAGTCTGGGATCACCAAAGAGTTAGACTGACCACAAACTGAGTATGACATTGTGGAACATCGGTGTGTCACTCCCCTAAGCAATCCCAGCTGGAAAGGCTTTCCAGGACAAACGGAAACATGGCCTCTGGACTTACTACGATTACAAAAAAGCCTCAGGCATCCAGGCTCTGGCCTATTTGACCAGTTGCTATGTGCTTCTGAGGATGCTCTGCTGCCTTTGCTCTAGAAAGCAAAAGCAGTTTTGTGCCCAACAGGCTATAGATTTTTCTCTTTTTTTTTTTTTTTTTTTGTTGGTCTCCTCCACTGCCTTCCCCTGCAAAGGGGGAGCAAAAGGGTGGTACAGCCTGTGGGTTTTAACTGGACACCATCCCTTTAATGTGGAGTTGTGTTTTTCTTTCAAGGCCAAAAATAAATGCTAGTGAAGGAATAAACAGACGTGAAAAGAAGGCTCGGACACTTGGAAGACAAGACTGCTTTGTGTTGCCCAAAGCAAAGAGCCTGTTCACAAGGAGGTTACTCTTTTAGAAAAACACATGAGTCCTGTGACACTGCCAAGGTCATTAGGTGCCCAGCAGAGCACTGGGCATTCAAGGCAGACACGCTTTGGGAGAGGGGCACATTTTTCTCCCACTCCAAAGTATTCTCAAGTTTATTAATGGAGAGGAGAGGAGAGAAATTTGCTTTGCTCTGCCATTTCATCTCTTTCTACAGGGTTTGAACATGCACCAGTTTGCCAGTGGAAGATAGCTTCCATCTACCTAGGATGGCAACATGGCCTCAGTGCTGTGGTAGTGTCACTGTCACGCTGTCTTGGGAAGCAAGGGCCGTGCTGCGGATGTTCTGCAGCTGAGAAAGCAGGTAAAGCAAGGACGTGTGTCCTGGGCAGGATCCCAGAGTGATTCTCAGGGGATTGGGGAAAATCAGTGAGTGGGTAGGTAGCCCACTGCTGAGGTTCAAAACCCACTTTCAATACAGATGCCCTAAGTGACAGAAAGGC
>JANZLP010000002.1:37241508-37255590 GCA_026930925.1 Chelictinia riocourii | reverse complement strand
CAGGTAACTTGGTAAGCACCTTTTTTAGTGAGGGAGGTGAGTACAAAGATGGTGTTTCATGAAACTGTGAGAACACCCGGAATTACTTTTATATGTATCGGGCATAGTACACATGGTATTTAGGATTATGTGAATGTATACACTAGCATTTTTTTGTTAATGAGGGAGAAGACTTGAAGTACATAATTTTAGAAGATCAGAGGAGTTGTAAGAATGCAAGAGCACTTCAAGTCTTCTAAATCTTAAAAGAGCTAGGTTTCTATGATATTAGATCAAACAAAAAAATCTATGTTAAGAACATTTTTATGACAATGATTCACTTGAATAAACCTAAGATTTCTTTTACCAACCAATCTTTTTTTCTAAAATAGTATTTAATATCTGAAGTTATAAAAAATATTTGTAGTCTTGAAAATTATTTTTATTGTCTATTTTATGTACTATACATGCCTCTTTCAGGAATTATTAAAGAAGCATGAGTCATACGGCACTCATTTACTCTTGGCTCATGGCCATCCTCAATATATATTTTGCTATTTTCAAACCATTTGCAGGTACATATGCATGAAAATATTGTTGTGTCAAGTCCCAAGATCACAGTTAGCACAGCGTACATTGTCCATCTATATATTTACAAAGTTTTAAAGCACATAAAATTGTGCATTATTATGTACCCAAGTTTAAACTTTAACATACGCTTGGTTGCATATATAGCAACAAGTTACAATAAAAATCTGAACAAAGACAACCAATAAACAGCCAAATTGCTATGTACAAACAAGGCAGGAAGCAATTAAACACTGCTCGCACATTTCACTTAAATTACTTTTTCTCTGAGGGGAAAAACCCAAACAACCCCTCTTCCCCTCCCCCAGTAACCCTAAACAGTCTTCATTTTAATCAGCATAATGACTGGAACACCCATTGCATTCAGTAGGAGATCCATTTGCATAATATGGGAGAGAAATTTGGTCTCTATCATAAAATGTAGCAATATATTATGCAGTATGTATTTCCCCCCCAGTACAACCGGTAACACAGCAGCATGGTGGGCTTGCTCTCTGAGCCTGGCTCCGACAATAATCCCTGTGACCTCTAGGGAAATATTCCATGAGATAAACCCCCTTTTGTCTTCTTTACATGTATTATTTTTGACACCAGCATAAATGTATTGTTTTCATGATGACTCCTCTGATCCAGATCCTCAGCTGATATCGAGCCAGCCTTGTGGGCAAGCGGAGGTATGCTGATTTATACAAGGCAATACCTGACTCAGCTTCAGTGGAACTACTCTTGATTTACACCGGTGCAAAAGAACCTGGAGTGAGGTCCAAGGACAGCAGAATTGGGCCCAAACTGACCTTTATATAAAATAAACCACAAAAAGTCTGTGCGTTTAGCTTAAAATCTGCTTAATAAATTACTACAGTTCACAGTAATAAGGTAGATTAGTGCTACACCAATCACTTTCTCTAACGTTGGATCAATTTCACATAGCTTTTCCAAGAAAGAAAATGAAAATGACAATAAACATAAAAATCTGTTCTTATCTGACAAGCAAAATAGGAGGTTTTCCGTAGCCTAGTGACAGACAAGCTTAGTAACACATTACCCTATTATAGGATGACTGGTTTAAAGGCTAAATCTTGCCCAAGTTGCTGTGGTACGAAAAGGCTGAGGACGATATTTTAGCCTGGCTGTTACTTCACGCCGAAAGCCCAGTATGAGAAACAGCTAGCTGGGTAGGAGCCCATGAGCATCAGTACCAAGGAGAGATGATCTCTGAGCTGGTAGGATCTGTACAGCTTTCAGCAATATATGGGGCCTGCTCCAAAGCCCAGTCAAATCAACAAATGACTCCTAATGACTTTGCGATGCTTACTTAGCAGAAGAGAGGGCTGTAGCTGGTGGCTGCACAAAAGAGGGGCGAATGGCTGGCCAAAGCACGCTTCCAGAGTGCAACGCTCAGCCCACCTTCAGGAACGTTGCCCTTGGTTTTTGCAAAGAATATCCTGGGCCAACAGCTCTGCTTCTCACTTCTGGGCAGGATTTAGACTTATGAATTCTACTTCATGGAATCAAAAGATAAATTATACTTACAAATAAAGTGTTCTAGCTATTTAATGTTTTTCTGTAGTGGAAAAATCAGAGACCCAACCTGAAGAAATCTCTGTTGTCTGAAAATTCAGGGCCTCTTTACTAAAAATACTTCTTGCTGATGGCAAAGTTCAACACCTCAGAGAAATTCAGAGTAAGTTTCCAAGCTGTATACCATATTTTCAAATACACTATACCCTTTTTGTTTGTAAGGCTGTATTGAAGTTTTACGTAACAGTCATGAGCCATGCATTTAAACACCTTAAAAGAGTTGACCAGCAACTTAATGCATTTCTTTATACCATAGAGAATTTAAAGATGCACTATCTCTTTCCAAAACACTCTAAACATAAATGTTCAGGATAAAATATTCCATCTTCCCCCTCCCCCTTTAATGTCTATATTTTAAAATACTAATTATAGATTTCTCTGTGTGCTCTTACTGTATAGAAAATCCAATTGTTAATATCTAAAGGCAAAGAAAAACAATAAATACAAGCACGGGAAATAAATGCTTGAGCCACAGCTTTCTTGAGGCAAACTGTCCATGGGCAGACTGCCTTCTTGCGGGTTTACCTATATCTCGCTTCCTACCAGCAGAAACAGGAAAGTTTTAGACCATAGGAGATACGGTCTGCAGGTTTTTCTTGAGTTTTTTGGTTTTTTGTTGTTGTTGGTTTTTTCTTTTTTTTTTTTTTTTCCATAGAGTGATAATATTAAAGCACTATATTCTTTTCTAGCTAGGCCACGTGATGCCTAGAAATAGGAGGGACTGGGTTCAGCCTGGGTGAAAATATAGTCCCTGGAAAATGGAGGGCAAAGGTTCTGTGGTAAGATATACGAGTAAGCGAGATATCCAGAAGTTTGCAAAGCCTAAGTACCCATTTTAGAGCAGCACTTCAGCTGATATAAAGTGGGTACAGACTTATTTGAATGAGCTGTCTGCTGGCTAATGAAATTCTAGTATGCTGTCGGCTCTGAGCCCATTTCCCATTTCAGTGCAAGAATCCTTGGAGGGCCACTCTCGCTCAACCTGGAGAAAGGGTTCCTGATAATTAAAGCAAAGGTCTGAGTTCCTAATTTTAATTTGATTCCTGACTGTGAGCCTTTACTCTAAGCTCCACTCTTCTGAGTCACTCTTGCCTTTATGGAGTGGGGTTAACAGTGCTGTATTTTGCAGGATTCTTCTGAACTACTATAGTTGCTTGTGAAATGTCTGAGTGATCTTCCTAAGAGAATCGCAGAAGTATTAGGATTAATGTTACAATAGTACTTGAAAGGCACTGCTTTCTACTATTTATTTATCTCTGGGTGTTCATCACTATTCTTTTAAGGAGCTGCTTTACTCAGTCATCCACTGAATAGGTAGGGTTAGCAATTTTGAACAAATAACACATACTTCTACCAAAAGATAATTCCAGTGCTTTATAATCAGAAGTATTTAAAGTCAAAACTATTAATTACTACTTTGACTATTAAAGTATGTTGAAAACAACTCAATCTAGAGGTAATGGGATGAAGGAAGCATGCCCCATTGGCCATCATGTAAACACTACTTCTATATAACAAGGTTGAAGTCAAGATGGGGTACACGGTGGCTGGCATTTGCATTCCCAGAGTCAAAGTCCATCTTAGCACAGAAGATTATGATGAAATCAAGCCCTTTCTACCAGTAAAGAATCCAGCTCTTTCTTAGATACATGACTACTTCTGGAAAAGTTCAGCAGCAGGAGTAGATAACAGAGATTTTTACATCTTCATCTAACCAGCAGTGGGTATCTGTTCTGCTGTAGATTTTGCTACTTCTTGCCCTCACTGTTCCTGAAGAGCCAAAGCAAAGCAAGGTGGGTTTCATTTAGGAACATCTTGTTTTATCTCGTCACTTCCTGCAAAAACATGTGGCCTCAGCGTATTGTTATTTTTATTCTTTAATAGACAGTTTTATGGTAGTTTTACTTAGAGGCTAAACAGGTTAGGGAAGCCTGGGCTAGGTGCTGTATACTAGAAAACAATGTAAAGTATTTTAACTCTGGAATACGAGCATTACGTTGTCCTGGCTCTCGCTGGTGAAAAGCCTTCTGCTAATGAGCATAATCTAATGTAATAAGCTCTTACTGCCCTCAGTGACAGTAAACCATCACTGTTTAGTTCTATGGCATGTGAGTCAGGTTTTCCCCATGCAGTTCCATGTGGCATAAAACATACAATGTATGTCCTTCTAGCTGCAAATTGGCACCGACACTTCTGCTCCCCCCTGCATCTTCTCACCCACAGGAATTTTCTGATGGGTCTCATTCAAAGCCTGTGGAAGTGAATTGAAGTCTTTCCATCCTCACTGAGCTTTGGATCAGGTAATGAATGAATATTTTTGGTGCAAAAAGTTAACTTCCCTCTCACAAAAAGAGACGTTACGAATGTAATTCCCTTATAGAAAGTTTTTTACCCTTATATCACTGCAAAGACTCTCCTTGGCTTCCACATACTGACCAAGTATAAAATAGTGAATAACATTTATTTTTGAATTTATGGATTGAGTTCACAGGGATTTTAATAGCGCTGGGGTTATGGAAGTGCTATTTTAATAAGGACCACAGATCATGGGCCCAAATCCTTACCTTTACCTCAAGGACTTGTAAATTCAACTATTTAACTCTAATCTCTTTATTGGAGGCCTTAGAATGTATCCACCTGGAGGCTGAAAAATTGAAAGGTAGAAGGCTGCGCAAACATGGAGTGAGGGAATTTAACCAGCAGGAATGTGGCCCATAAAATTAAACTTCAAGAACTGTTTAAGAAAAATTAAAGCTTGTGCAACAGCTGGGTTTTTTCTCCACATTAGTTCATTTCTTCGTGACTCAAATGTTATGGTTCTCATTAATATAGATCTCATTTTTGAGATCATCTTCTGTAGTGCTGTAAGTCCTATTCTGGTTGCAAAGGACAAAATCATGACTCACTGTGATCTGCTGTTGACAAATATGGCATGCTGAAACACCACCTCCCACCCTCTTTATGATATTAATATTTATTGGTGGCCCAAATAAAAAAATCTTAGATTCAGACTGCACCCCAAAGTTCCTTAATCTGAATTGCCAGAATATCCCAATTTCAGACACAGCAATCAAATACCCCTGAAGTTTACAGTAAATATTCAGGGATAAAAGTTGGGGCATTTCCTTCCAAGGGGTGTATGAGAATGCTGCCAACATAAAGAAATGCACTCGTGTGGTGGGCAGAAGAAAAGACCAAGCTTCACTTCAATCCCACTTAGACCCTGAATATTATTCATTCAGAACTTGGCCTCATTCTGCCTGCTCTTGACCTCAAAGGTTCACCTCCTAAGCTTTTAAAATAACTTGGTACTTATATAATTTGAAATCTAATCTCCTGAAAAAACCCATTGTGATAGTTATGTCAGGCTCTGACAGCATTCAGAGATGGTGTTGACTGCATTTTCTAGATATAGAAAGAATTTTCATTTCTCTGTAAGTGGCTAGAAACTCTGGGTTAGCTGTGTTACTAGACCAGTTAGCACTTCAGTTATATGCAACCCAAATCCATTCAAGAAGGCTAAGAAGTAGAAAAATTTATAGGAAATGGTGGAAAACAGGTTAATAGGAGTTTAGGACACAGTCCTAACATGACGACACCAAGGATGTTACAGTTTCTGCTAACTTGCAGGCAGAACCACTCATGCTTACATTTTGCATGCTTAGAGATACGTGGAAATTAAGAGAACTGCATAACCTTATTACTAGATTTGCAGCCACGGATTGTTCTGTTATGTGGTGACTGTTATGACTCTACCTGCAAAACTACAGATGCCAATAATAATGCTTGCATCATGACAGATACCCCTGTAAGACCAGAGATCTGGTGATGAAGTCGAAAGATTAGGATTCATTTGAGTGGCATGAGTTGCCATTTCAGGAGCTGGATTTTTACAAGTGGTTTTGAAAGTATGGCCCTACATGCATAATGCTCACTATCTCATCGTGGAGCAATAGGAAACAGTGCAGAAGTCTGGGGTTAAAGTGTGCTGCTGAAGACTTCCGAGACAGCAGAACCCGACTGGTCATCTGGACCCATTATCTGTTGCATAGCATTGTGCACATCCCTATGTTCTACAGACTGTGTGCTCATTGCCCAGGACTTGCCCTCTTCATCCAGAAATGTTGCTTTATAAGGCTCCACGTGTATCCTATGGACCCCTAACATTTTGATTTGAATGCAGGAAACCTCTTTAACCTGAAATTTCACTAAACTCTTAACTTTCATTTTCTCAAAAGATATGTTGATTATTCAGGAAAGTAAGCATTGTTCAAAGGTTGAAATTAGATAAAAAGCTGCATGCGGAATGTTTGTATGAGCAAGATTATATAGTGTCAGATGAACTGTGTATTAGGAAATAGCCTCATGCTATCCTAAAATCCTGATTCTCTCAATTTCTGAGAAGTGTGACATTGGTGATGTCTGATCCCATCTCAACAACAGCAGTTGAGAGAATATTGTTTGCAATGTAACAGACTTGGGTAGGTTGCAGAAACTTGGTAAATACTGATTCTGTTTAGGCAGAATTTAAAAATTAAAATTTATTACAACCGCACACAATAAAGATATCATAAGCAGGTTTTTTTAAAGAAATATGTAGTGAAGTAAATTGATGCTTTCTAACTGAATTGTACATTGAGGATAATAAAAGGATGCATTTAAGATAAATATATAAGACATGCTTTCCTGGAAAGGTTCCTTAAAAACATGGGGATTTGTGATTTCAAGAAAGGTGATCATCCTAACCCTGAACACGGCATTGTAGCATTTGCATACTCTTGAAAAGTGATTAAATATTTTTCTTCTTTTCGACATGCAGGTGGTTCCTGTGGGCTTTCTTCCTACATTTGTGCTGTACTGTTTGTGGTTCTGCCTGCTGTTTTTGCTGGACTCTGATTTGCCTTTGTTGGCTGTTAGTACAGGGTTTTCTGAAAGCCTGAGTGGGTTTGGGTTTAATGTCAGTTCAGTTAATTCCACCAGACATTTTCTGTCTTAGGTCAATCAGAAATTCTTATTGAACCACATTCTCATTTCTGTACCTTATATATGTTCCTTTTTTGTAAAAGTTCAGAGTTCCTCAAATACCTCTATTAAAAATTCTGTCCTCCACTGATCCAAGTTGACTGAAAGTCATTCACTAATCTGTTGTTAGAAATGAAACTTCTTCCTAGCACCTATGGCCCACAGATTGTTTGCCACATTTCTGGAGATTTTTAGCTCCTCTGGAGAGGTGAGCTGTTCCTTTTGTGTGCTCAGGACACTATCTCAGCCTCTTTTTAATCTTTCTACCATGTGGTGTGAAGCAGAGACCATGGTGCTTGGGTGCTTAATTAACCTTAATTGTACTTGTTGGTCCCCTGTGCATCAGCAAATGACAGTGACATTGACTTTACCCTGTAGAGTGACTTTCCCTCAGAAAGCAGGTTCCAGATATTAACTGAGCTGCACAGGATACCTATGAGCTTAGGAATGTTGTATATGGTACTGTGAATAAGACTTCTCTGCAGAAAACATTTGTTGATTCTTTATGGAGGTATCAGGTTGAATTCTCCTCGCATATACATGCACTTAACCTGCTGCAGATGCCAAGAAGAGGTGTATATACTTTCACAGCATTCCCCTAAGAGAGCTGAAAGTAAGCTAATACTACTGGCTTCACCTATAGCACCACCAGAAGAGCCCTCCTGGAACCGTTACTACATTTGCCCAGCATGTCCCTGATGGCTCCAGAGGGGTCATGTCCTCGCTGGGGTGACCACCAATGACCCAGCTCCACTGGCAGACACTCCATAAAGCAATATAAGGGAAGGTGCACCTCAGCCCCTTATTCCAACCTTCTGCAGCCCAGTATACCATGAGCCCCTTCAGGAACTCGTCAGCAGAGCATGCCCAGGCTTCTCGTGACTTTGCCAGCAGCTAACTCCCCCATCGGAAGGGGCACTCATGCTGCACTCTTGCTATGTGCACAATCATAACCAGAGGCTAAGCTACATGCTGATGAGCAAGAATATGCCTGAGCCCCCTGCACAGCAAAAGGACCTCCCCAGGCAGGAAAATGTGTGCCCTAGCCCTCAGGAGCCAGCAGCCTGGCACCATGGCTAAGGTCCAAATCTGCTGAGTGATGGGGCTCCTCAGAGCTGGATGCTCACAGTGCAGTTGTGTGCCTGTCACTCAGATGCTACCAGGCACAATCACCCCTCAGTGGCTGTGCAGGAACCCCCCCTTCTTCTCCTCTACCAACCAGTTTGGGGCACTTACTGGGAGTTATGGGCTGTGACAATATTATCTTACCTCATGTTCAAAGCCATGGCAAAAAGTAAAGTCCCAGTAACAAATTCCCAATAACTGGACAAGCGACAAAAAGACCTCACTAGTGGTGCCCTGAGGGGTTGTGTGTTGCTGCTGGAGGTCTCCAGGCAGTGCACATTAGGGCCATGGCAGAGCAACCCAGCTGCATCCCAAGGTCTGCTGAAGCTCCTCTCCAGAGATGGAGCCATGTAACACAGCTGCTGTGCTCTGCCCATCTCTCCCTGTTTCTTTAAACAACATTTTTTCACTCAGTTCTGGTCTCCTGAGCCTTACGGAGGTCTTACCATGCACAGTTCCAGGGCAATCTTATAGGAAAAGGTCAAAAGTAGAGCTATAAAATAGGCCCACAGGTTTATGACTGTAGCAGAGATGTACACTGACTTATCCTGGGGTGGAACAGCCTTTCAAAGGTAAGAAAAAAGAAAACTTCAGAATGCAGCAGAGATACAAGGCTTTGGAAAGGTCATTTGCAGCAGCAACTCAGAAAGCCACAGTTTGGGATTGCAAAATCCTTTGTCTTTTCCAGACACAGGGCAAATGCCACTTTCAGTAGGAACACATTTGATGGCTGGCTGGTTTCGGGGTTTTGGGGGGAGGGTTTAAGTGATAATAATCCAGATTAAATACAGTCCTGAAACTTGGATCCCATTAGCCTGCCTACAGTAATATTGCTAAACTATTGATAAGACCTTTGAATCTCACACAAGCATAAATAAATGTTCAGGCTGCAGCTTCTGGAGGAAGTGGAAAGAATAATTTCTTTTTTTTCCCCCTCTTTTCCTTAAATAAACCCATCCTTTCACTTTCCTGAGCACGCTGGTACCAGGAGGGATTCCTGTACCCATGGGTGCTCTCTGCAGGCAGGAGGGTTCAGCTGCCTTCACGGTTCCAGCCCCACAGTCCACGGGCAGCCCCGGCTTTAGGCCAGTGCACTTACCCAAGTGCCAGACAGGATCAGAGTTTCTGCCCCTTCCTTCATCTGTTTAAATCTCAAACTTGTTTGTGAGACTACTGAGTAAAGTCACAATAGCGAAATTGTATTGCTTTCTTAGTAGCTAAACTTTTGTCATTTAAATGATGAAGATGATGTCGGCTGGGATTATACTGAGCACTGGTATCGCAGGATACTGATGCATGATTCAGTTACTACATAATTACATATGCATCAATCGCTGTGCTGTCTGCATTGCTAATCTGACGTGTGAATGACACAAATGTCCTGTTTGATTCAATATGCTTAGAGTAACTGAACTCGGGCTGGGAGGAAAAAGGGTGGGTTCATATGGTTGGGAAAATTTGGAAAAATACAACCGCCATATTTCATGTATCAATCGCTGTACCTTGCACTCTTGGAAAACCCATTCTTGAGGTCCTTCTGTACGTAGTTTTTGAATATATTGAAACATGTGCAAAATAATATCTTCAACGTGCACTGGAAAGAAAAAATATTTGCTTAATAATTCACTCAGTTCTGCACAAAGAAAAAATTCTGATGAACACAAATATGTAAGGTTTTACTTTTAATTATGCTCTGACACATCAAGATATTTAAGTACACATGCAATCCCACTGGCAAAGTTAAATTCATGTCTGAGAAAAACATGTTTAAGATAAGCATTTAAGTCCCCAGCTAATTCTGAGAACTGCACTGAACATGTCTTATGTTAAGATACTGATTTATAATATAATTTAACTCGGGTCTAAATAGTATGAGTAAGTAGCACACAAAGGTATTAACAGCTTTCCTTATAAAGAAATTTACTTTAAAATATTTAATGAAATGCTTTAATATAACCTCAAATAATTTGGTTTTTTACATTAGATGAAGTGCGTTAGCATACCAAGAGGATCTAAACACAGAAGAATAGTCAGTTAATTAAAATAAATTGGCTTTCACAATTAGTCTCTTTGGATACAAACACAAACTCATCAGATCAGGAATAACATGGAATGCAGACATAGTACTTCACTTACAAAGTCCCTCCTCTGTCAAATCCACATTAATGATGAAAAACATGAAACCTCTAGCACCCTCCTTCTGTCCTCCAACAAGAGTATTTACCCATCCTATGAAATCAAAAAGAAAATACATTACATAAACAAATCTGTAACAATTTATGCTACGTAGTCTTCCAGACATTGAGGGACCTGACAGTAGTCTCTAAGTTGGTGACAGAATAGACACAAGATCATTATGTCAAAGTTCATAAAATTCTCTAAACAGGGGTAGATAAAAGGGAGTGCAAGAAATAACAGCTTCAGTAGTGAAAGTGCCTGTTATTTATTTATTTTTCCCCACCACAGAAACAAAAATAAAGCATAAAATGACCTACAACTCAAATTACTCAAATGGTTGGGGGCTTTAAATTTACATACAGATGTCAATTTTAAGTGAAACGTAGCTAAGCTTTAAAAAATTGTGTAATAAATTACTTTTTAATTCTTTACCTTCAAAGGACTTACCTTTGGCTTTAAGCTCTGATAAAAGACTCCCTGGGCCTTCATGCCCAATCAGATGACCAAGGTAATGGCCAGGGTTTGATTTATAGTACTTCTGAAGGTCTGGTATAGGAAATGTGACATAAAGATTTCTAATGTCCTTAATGGGTACCACTTTGTAAAGTTGCTGAGGGGGAAAATAAAGAAGAACATCCAGAAACAGAAGGAAACTCTCATTATTTTATTCATCTCGGGAGCACACACCACGTTCACCTCACACACATTTTATTACAATCATATCAACAAAATCTCGAAAGGTATGTAAAACTCAGACCACAGTTTAGCCATTCATGATGCAAACAAAGAGAATTAATTATCTCTCCGATGCTTATAGCTGCAATCAAACATACAACCTGTTATGTAAACTATACAAAACTATACTATACTTAGCATTGGAAGGTGAGTGGAAAATTAAGAAAGAAATACGGAACTTGACAGAGACACTGATACAGAAGTAGTGAAGTGCACAATGTTATTACTGAGACATAAAAAATATCATTTAAGGTATATACTCCTAATTGAGGATGTATCTCTATACATACCCGGAGATGTTCTTCTTGGAAAGGATGTTCAGGAAACTCTGGTATAGGGACATTTTTATTCTCTACTTCTGAAAATAACTTTGCCACTAAGCAAGTCAGCTCATCCAAGGATTCTAGAATAAAATGAATGTTAGCAAAACCTTAATCATTATCTGAAGATTCTGGCAAATTTGGATTTTGTATATTTTGGGTTCTTTGGGGGAGACATTATACAGAAAAGTAGTTTTAATTGTATGATGATTATTAACTTCAGAAAGGAAATCTATATTAACACTTATGTTTTGAACTGTAACTATAAGCACCATGCTTATTAAAGGAAGGCTGCAACCATGGTTGAAATAAATCCTGTAAGTAGAAAAAACATCTTTAAATTTTACTGATGAGTCTAAGCTGGAACTGAAGAAAAGACACATCAGATATTGAACATTTACAAAAATAAACATTCCACAAAAAGCTTAAGGGACATACAATTACAGCTGCAAATTTTCCAGAGCATCTTTGCCAAAACTTTGATTTTCCTCAGCCTCAGCTCACCTCCAGTACTTCACATACACTGAAAGCCAGGGTCATCTGTCCTCAGCGCCCCAAAATTTCACACGTTTGTGACCTGTTTAAGCAATTCTACTTGTACATCCATTCTAGTTTCAGTCCATGACTCTAGTACTCTTCAAAAACGAGAGGAAGACCATTTGAGGAAAGAATTTGATGTTGTGCATGAATTCACCCAAATCAACCTATACCGTTATGTTGAAATACTGCCTTCAAAGTACCTATCTGCTTAAAGAAAGGCATTTTGGAGCACTTCTCAATGTGAGAATAAGAAAGACTGACACTGAAAAATGTCTCTTTGTAAAGACAGGTGTATTGATAGACTAAGTGATCGTGGAGACCATAAATGCCTTTTTAAGTACAGAGCTGATGTCATTGTAGAAAATATATCAAATACTTGAATTATTCATATGTTGTTGAAGTTAGTTTACAGAAAAGAAGCTCAGCAGAGATACAGCTGTCCCTTTGTTTTGTTCTGTTCCCCCAGTGGAATGAGGAAAGGTTTAATATTCATTTAATTAGGCAGTGTGGTAGAGGGATTTTTGAAATGCTAATGGATAAAATTATGCAGAACTTCAGAGAAATTAGTTTTATTTGCACTTCAAAAACACGTTTCTGCATCTTGTTAGGTGGCACATCAGTATCACAAATGAGTGCTTCTTATTTAAATCTGTTATTTCACAGAGAGCCATGGAAGGGCTTACATAGTTTCCCATAAAAGCGGAAGTGTTTCCTCATGAAGTGGGGAGGGAAGAAGGTAGAAAATGTTTCTCCTTTAAGATGTTTGCTTGGAATTGAATGAAAACACAGCACAGCACTCCTGTCATAGTACTTCTGCCTTCAGTTTTGAACTAAACAGCTTTTACCACAACTGGGTTTTGATTGATAGAACCTAGCTGTGGAGCCGGTTGTGTCATGTTGAATGCTTTAGCAACTATGCAGTGTGTTTTGGTGAAGAGCGCTGCAATACACATGGTGATTTACCTCACTTCCACACAAGTGTCACCTTGAGGTACCCAACTCAGTTGTCATGAGATTCCCTTGAACAGATAACTGGTTTTTATTGCAGGTTCAATGTTTAGAGTCCCTGGTGAGCTGAAACCACAGGCTATTATGGAGAATAATAGAACTGAATTCATAAGACTGAGGTGAGGAAAGAACTAGCAGCATGTTTCTCAGGTTGCATTTAATGGTGTGAAGTGATTAATTTAAAATCCGTTCCGGGGAGAACTGTTTGTTCTCACTCCCGCAATCAGTATAGAAGGCTTCAGGGAAGAGTCAGAAAAAAGGGTACTAGGGTCTCATTACAAACCTAATTTTAGTTTCCTGGTCTGAAGTTTGATACCACAGAGATTGCAGACCCCATGTTATTATCAGGAAAAAATTGGGGGACTTGGATTTCTTTAAGAATTCATTTAAGTGTGAGGAGAGGAGGAGAAAAGCACCCCAGGACTATTTTAAATAACTTTTGGCTGTTGCCTTTGGGTGTACATGTCTGTAACAGGGAAGTTTAAGCACCAAGATTTCTCACAATAGCAACCCGATCTCCAGATTTCTTACCTCCATTTTTGGGGCAGGGGGAGTATTTTATATGCAGCTTGCCTGTTTTTAAATCAAGAAATGTGACCTGGTCTTAAGGAAATCAAGACAACAGATGAGCTGAAGAATGTGATTTTTTTAATCAGTGAGCTTCAGTTTTCTGTTGTCTGAAGTTACTTTGACAATTGTATTATCAAGATCCTGTTGCTGGAAAAGTTACCTTTGGAAGACTCTTCCTGTGTGAAACTGCTCCAGCAGTTGAGCTTTGGTTCTTCAAAATAGCTCTAGGTTTTTTGGGAAGGGAAATGTCAACCTTAAAAGGTAATTGAGGTAAGCAGTGGTCTTTTCAAACATCCCAAAACAATAGCTGTAGTAGTTGAACCCTGGAATTAATTTTGAAATGGTACAAACTTTTATGTGTGTGGCTTGTTTGCTTTTGTATGTTGGGTGGGGTTTTTTTTGTTTGTTTGTTTTTCCTATGGAAGTCTAATGCCAA
>JANZLP010000002.1:37208989-37219608 GCA_026930925.1 Chelictinia riocourii | reverse complement strand
GTAACGCAAGCACAAGAATTCCAGTAAAGACATTTTCTGCAGCAGAGGGTTTTAACATCTCCCAGCAGATACAATCGAATTGCTCTGCAGCAGCCAACTATTGTCTTACCTTTAATATGTAAACACTTGCTCAATAATTAAGTTAACCATGGAAGTTGTACTGTATCGATGGTCAATTATAAGATAAACTGATAAAAGGGGGGATGTGTCTGTGTTCTCTACAGTGGACACCAAACCTGGTATGCCCACAGCAGTCAGGTGAAGACTTTGGAACGTATATTTTGTTTGTTTCTCCTGATGTTTGTTCCCATGCAGTGTTTGCAGGGAGGCAGGTGCTCACTGGGAGATCAAGAATCGCTCTACTAAAAGGAGTTTTTTTCTCTGGCAAGTGTCCTTTGCACCACCTCACCTTGCAGTTGCCTGCCCAGAGGTTGTCACCTCCTGCTGCCTCGATTTCCCACCTTTCATTCTGCTGACGACTTCCCTGCACTCCGCAAGAGGCACCTCATATGTCTCCTTTCTGCTGCGCTCAGTCGGCACAAGGGCCAACGTGATCCCATCCGAGATACCTTCTGGGAGTATGAATGACTGTATTAATGTCTTTGTCACCTGAGAGCTACTCCACAGGGAATCATAACATGTGATTAAAGAAACCAGTTAAAAACAGCTTAGGAAGTTGGATTAGGTACATGATCTCTTATTATGGCTCCTTTTAGCTGACAACTCAGTGAAAGAAGGGGGGTCTGGATTACACAGGGAAACATCAGACCTGATGGGAGTGTTTTCTGACTGTTAGGCTTAGTGGTGTCATGTACGATTTTAATCAGATTTAAATAGTGGCAAACATCACAGGCTTAATGGATTTCAGCTTTATTATTGGGGCTTTGCTTAGAAGCAATTTGGATTTTCAGCTGTGAGCCAGCAATGTAAGGTATTCATGATGACATTAAAAGGGACTGGAAAACAAGGGACTGACCTTGCATTTAAATACCACATGCCTATGTATGGGGACAGACCTCGTCTTCTTTCCACCAGCCTCAGGATCTCGACATGTTGTTAAGCTCAGTCCCGTGTTTTTTCCATAGAGACAACATATTTGGCTCCATTTCGTGTATTGATCTCAGCAGCTGGGTAGCTGAACAAATGACTTTTCCCATTTCAAAGGCTTTGTTGCTCAAGATGAAGCAAGGTGACAACATATTTTTGCAGTGATCTGGAGAGTTTTCCGTGGTTGGCTTCAACCTTGAAGTTATCCTACACATGATCTAAAATGGTCTCTGTCCTCTGCTTTAGGAGGCATGGGTTGCTCTCCTTGACCTTCCCATGGTGAGGCTTTGTCTTGGCTGTGCCCATTTGGGGTGATTTGTCTAGAGGAAAAAAGAGTCACTGGGGATGCTAACACCCGTGTTTCTGTAGAGCCATGGTACTGCCTCCAAATCCAGTTTTTCTGGGTGGCTTTATTACGTAGTGGGAGTAGATGCCTTGCAAGACTTCAATATTGAAGATGGTTTTGTAAAACGAGTTTGACTTTGCTCAGAGGATTGGTAATGGGACATGATCTTGTATGTCCAGCACTCAGGGAATGACTACCTAGAGCTGTCAGGAACAAAAATTACCATTTCATGACAGTTTGTCCTCGAGGTCTGTTTGACTGGTCAGTGCTCCCAGTCCTGCTTGAGCAGGAAAAGAGGGAAAAGGGGGAATATCAATGCTTTTCAAGTTCCCCTTAGGAACACATGGTGTTGTTCTCTTTATCAGTAAAAGGAAATGTACTTGTTCCTACTCCATGGGAGGGAAGTAAAACTCATGCGTTGAGATAAAGACAGTTTAACAGGACAGAAAAGGAAGAGAAAATGCTACTAGTGCTACTGCTAATGATAATAATAGAATATACAAAACAAGTGATGCACAATACAATCGCTCACCACCCACTGACCAATGCCCAGCCTATCCCCGAGACGCAGTGCCCCTGGCCCACCCCCCTAGTTTATATACTGGTCATGATGCAGTATGGTCTGGAATACCCCTTTGGCCAGTTTTGGTCAGCTGTCCTGGCTGTGTCCCCTCCCAACTTCTTGTGCACCCCCCACCTTCACTTGCAGGGCAGTATGAAAAGCTGAAAAGTCCTTGACTTAGCATAAATCCTGCTTAGCAACAACTAAAACATCAGTGTGTTATCAACATTCTTCTCATTCTAATTCCAAAACACAGCACTGTACCAGCTACTGGAAAGAAAATGAACTTTATTCCAGCCAAAACCAGAACAAATGGCCAGCTTGCTGCCGCAAGGACAGGGTTTGGGAGCAGTCGGTGGTTATGGGGCAGGCTGCAGGGGAGCTGCTGCAGTTGGGGGCAACTGCATGTAGTGAGCCCCAGACAGCCGCTCAGTCACTCCCTGCAGTGGAATGGGGAAGAGAATCGGAAGAGTAAAATGAGAAAACTCATGGGTTGAGATAAAGACAATTTAATAGGTAAAGCAAAAGCTGCACGCACAAGCAAAGCAAAACCAGGAATTCATTCAGCACTTCCCATGGGCAGGCAGGTGTTCGGCCATCTCCAGAACAGCAGGGCTCCATCATGCCTAACGGTGACTTGAGAGGACAAACGCCATCACTCTGAACATCTTCCCCTCTTCCTTATTCTTCCCCCAGCTATTTACGCTGAGCATGACGTCCTATGGTCTGGCATATGCCCTGGGTCAGTCGGGCTCAGCTGTGCCGGCTGTGTCCCCCCCAACTCCTTGTGCCCCCCAGCCTGCTCACTAGTGGGGTGGGCTGAGGAGCAGAACAGCCCTTGGTTCTGGGTGAGCCCTGCCTAGCAGGAATGAAAACATCCCTGGGTTATCAACACTGTTTTCAGCACAAATTCAAAACACAGCCTCATACTAGCTATTGTGAAGAAAATTAACTCTAACCCAGCCAAAACCAGCACACTGATACATTAAGAAAAACCTTCATTTCTTAATCAGGTAACACTGGTTTTATAAACAAAGGTCTGTTTTATCTAGGAACTAGCTGTAGCTATCAATATTATCAAACTACAGAGAAATGGCTGGTACCTTTGCCCTACTAGAAATGGAAAGAAAACTGCTTATGCTTCATTTTCTTGTCTTCTGCTCTATATTGCTCACTGCCCTTAACCATCCCCTTGCCTCTAACAAGTGAGCAACGTTTTCATGGCCAAAGTGCTCTTAACTCTGCATATCAGTTTTAAACAGCCAAAACTTGCCATCCATATTATTTTCATTAAAGGCTACCAGCCTATTTAACTGTTCTAGTAGAAAGTCTAGATTTGACAGAAACTTCAGCAATTAGACAAAATCCTATTTGGCCAGTTTGAAAACCAGACGGCACTTGGAGAATGACTGTAGATTATAAAGAAATGAATAAAGTCACTCCTCCACTTGCAGTTACAGTACTAGATGTGTTTATTCTTATAGAAAAAATAGCAAAAATTTACAACCCTGGAAGCTGTGATAGATCTTGCTAACGCTTCCTTTTTGATAGCCATTGCTTCAGAAAGCGAAGACCAGCTCACATTTACCTGGCAACAAAAGCAATATACTTTCCAAGTATTGCCTCAGGGATACCAACACAATCCCTCCCTCCATTTGCCACCAAATGATAGCACTATGGTTGGGTACCGTTACTGTTTCCCATAATATTGATAATCTATTGATTACGGCAGAGTCACAACAAGAAATTGAAGCAGCTGCTGAATTGCTGAAAGCACATTTACAAGACTGAGGCTGGGCAAATTATCCAAAGAAAATACAGAGTCCTAGTACTACTGTACAATTTTGGGGAATAGTTTGGCATGGACGGATCAGAGAAATACCAAATAAGCTACAACAAACAATCCAGCAATTTCCTGTACCAACCACAGTAAAACAGTTACAGACCTTTTGGGGACTTTTAGGGTATTGGAGAACTTTGTTCCACATCTGGTGGTATTAATAGGCCCTCTACAGGAATTAACTAGGAAGAAGGTTGTTTGGCAGAGGACCAAGCAACAACAAGAAGCCTTTGATGCTTGCAAGAATGCTTTGATCGAGCACGTGCAATTATACAGTCCGAGGCAAGAATTTCCTTTTGAATTAGAAGTAACAATTCTAGATGATACAGTCTCATAGCAGATGACTGAGAAGTAACTGGGTGTTGTGGGGGTGGGGATCGCCGCTCGGGTACCAACTGGGTGTCGATTGTCAGGTGGTGAGCAATTACTCTGTGCACCATTTGTACATTCCTATCTTTTTACTACTACTGTTGTCATTTTATGCGCCATCGTCACCCACACACGCCATCGTCACCCACACACGCCATCGTCACCCACACACGCCATCGTCACCAACACACCGCCATCGTCACCAACACATCACCTAGCTCGCGTCCTCGTAGGGCGAAGGGAAATGCTCCGCAATGCGGAGAGAGTCTGTGCCTTGCGGGTCGGTGGGAGGCGAGTGCAGGGGAAACGTTGTACAAACCCCTAAAGCTACGGGTGCTCCTTAGCCATCTAGTTGTCATATTAATCACTGCAAGATATGAATGTGCCTAGATGAAAACAAACTGTTCTTTACCGTCACTGACTGTATATTCTGAATGGCATTCCAGTGTAGAGAATAGGGGTACCTACTAATATGAGTATGGGACTAATTCATATACTAAAAAAGTTTTGTGTCTGTTTAGCTTGGTACTCCATCACTTGTGTTTTGTTTGCTTTAGTTGTCTAGTGGTAACAACAGGCAAAATTACAGTCCCTTTTGTCTCCAAATCCACTGATCTAGTCCCTTAGCAGCTGTGTTGTCTCTGATCTTTTCCATTCTGTCTTAAATTCCTGCAGAGTCAGTCTATTAACTGTCTCAATAAAATGTATTCAACCATACAAACTTTATTGAGATCCTTCCATTGGTGGATCCCATTAGGCCACACACTGTTAGAGGTTGGCAGATCGGTGACAATCCCTGTGTTCATCAGGGGACCAAGCCTACAGAACAAGTGTTAAGGACAAGAAATTTGCCAGAAATTCAGAGCAATATACCACATAGACACATTTGCTATATCTCTGTGCTTCTAGCTCTGCTCTTAACATCTCCAGTAGCAAATAACAACACAATGTACAAGGAATCTTGGTTGTCTCGAACTGTAGTCTGTGCATACTAGCAATGCTCTGTTAAAGGCAATCTGCACAGAGGGAGTGAAACTGAGCTAACCAAAGGAATATGTGCTACCTAAGCTGAGCTAACCACACCAGAGGGAACATTCAGCAGATATAGCTAAAACTTTCTCTAGTGACAGCTCAGAGGACTGACAAACAGCTGCTGCTTAACACAGGTGGTCCTCCAATAAAGGTACAGCAGACTGGCATTCCATATATTTCGGGATACTTTGGGGAAATCAGTCAAGACAGGTGGTTGCCCCGGAAGGCTACTCTCTTGTACAGCGTGCTTTGCCAAAAGAGGTAAAACAAACCCCACATGGATATTCTTAATAATGCCCCAAAAGTATCTGGCTCTCATAGCTGCTATAAAACCTAGCTTATTGCATTGACTGGCAATAACAAGAGGGATGGCCGTATGGCTAATACATGAGCCAAGCAATATGAAGATCTTCATTAATTCCATGACTGTACCATGGATTTTTCTGGGAGGCTTTGGTGACTTCATTCAAACAAAAGGTAGGAGAAAGTGAGGCCTGGTTATACTTTTTCTGTAAGAATTGTACACACATCTTTTTGAAAATGTATTTTCCCACAAAAGTAAATATTTTATGGAAGTATCTGCCTTCCAGCTAGATATTTTGTTTTATCGTGAAACCCATTCTTCAGAAGCTTTACAATAAATGTCAAAATGTTCTGCTGGAGAAAGTGTAATTACTATTTGCATAACAAAGAGTGGACTGAGACACAGAAGGATTAAGTGACCTCTTCAGTACCACTCAGGCTGTAACTGTAGCACAGGTTGGAACGGAACAGTCCTGAGAGTCACTGCTATGCCTTAACAACATGATATGAGTAGTGCATGTAGTGCTGCTGTCCTTGCCGCTGTGCTGAGGGGTCAGCACAAGATGCACCACTTAATCTCTCTTAGTCTGTATTTTTAAGGGTCTAAATAGGTCTCTGACTAGTTCTCTGCACAAAGGCACATTTCACCTTAAAAATTTTGGCAGCTTAATTAAGAACTTAATGAAACATTCATTTTTATTTCCCCACTGATGATACACAACAGCATAGCCATCCTGTTTGTCAAAGAGTGTAGTTCTGCCCTAGAAGCTGTACCTGAGCAGTTTGTAAGCCATGGGTGAATCAAGAGTACTATTCTGGCAACTTCAGCAGTCTACTTGTCCTTCTGTTGGGAACAGAAGCTACCTACTGCTGCAGGTTCCCATGCAGCACAAGGGAGTGCTAAATCTTACCCAGAGCCTAAATGCTTCATTAATATATTAATAATTAATAGGCCTCCTAAGAGACTTTTAAGCAGCAAATGTTAGAATTATAACTCATGAATTCCCAATCTGCAAACCCACAGACTTATCTGTGGTCATTATTTACTGGTTCATATGCGTTTATTTCTTCATCTGCTGCTATTGTTTCTTTCCTTTCTTTTTCCTATTCTTTACTCTTTCCTTCCAGCTGGCAAGAGAGGCTCAGTAGCTCATTTCATTGTACATGATAACGTTGCTCCAAAGAACAGGCCAGTGGGGAGTGGTGAACCATAGGAGAGCTGGCAGTACTATCCCTTAGAGATCAGAAAGTCACTAAGTTAATAGCTAGAAATATGCAACGCAACCAACCTGTAGCTGTGCTGCTGCTGAAAGCATCTTTTGCCTGGCTTGAAGTGCTGTTGATGAGGACACGGATATAGACATATTCTGCCTTAGCCATCTGATATCATCCCACATACAAGACAACTGCAAAAATATATCCAGTTCAGTCAGGTTTTGTTCTCAGCATTAGCAAAAGCATAAATGAAACTAAAAGCATTTTGGACTTGGAAAAATCAGTAGATATTGCTCATTCTGACTTTCTACAGATGGCAATAAGTTGCCTAGATAAACGTGAAACAGATATTGAATCAGACACAGAAGTTGTTATGTAAACATCAAAGGGGAAAGCTCGTGGTGGTGCAGCAAGGGGTCCAGGAGGACTTGAGGAGCCTGCTGTAGGGGAAGTGCTTTGGTGGTGGGACCAGCCTGGTATTTTGGGAAGTTGTCTCCAAACCATGAACCTGCTTGGCTGCCGCTTTTGGTGTTTTCCGAGCTGTCTTCTAATGCTGGGTCCTTTCTTGCTGCGGCTGTTCAGCAGAGCAGATGTGCTGGCTGCCATTCGTGCCGTGCCCCCTGCCCTGGTTGGAAGAGCTCTAGCACAGAGGGAGGGGATCGGGGGCCCTGCAGACCCTGGTGGTCTGTATTAGCTCAGTCCTTTTTCAGTAGGATCCCTACAGCTGCAAAGCTGAGTGCCTGCCCATCCCAAAACATTAGTGCATAGACAGAGCAAACAGCAGCTTTCCCTGCTACAGAAAATCCCCTTTGCATTCAAAAGGTCTGATGCTTAAATCACGGCACTGATATGTGGGAAAGAGACTTGGGTTTTCTCCCCATTTTTGGGGGGGGGCCTCACATGGAACACCAAGCTGCTAATTGATTTGAAGCCCTGTGCCCAGGGAGGCAGTCACAGTCCACTCCCTCTCATCGCCCTCAGGCTTGGGGTGAACCCTCTAAAGGGACCCCTGGTGTCCTCTTCCACCACGTCTAACCCCATTGTTGACTAACTGATGAACTGTACGGCAGCTTCTCTCATCTCTGGAGAAATAATGTGGTTTTTCCAATCTAGTTTAGGTTGGAGTTTAGCTTAGAGCAGGGGAAGTCCAGGCAGGAACAGGCAGCACGGGGTGCTGGAGGTGGAAGTCTGCTTTGGGAGAAGCTCATGAAGGATGTGGTTGCAGCAAGAAAGCAGAGGAACCAGTGAGCTAAAAGCCAGCGAGGAGTTTAAACAGATAATGCTTTACCATCGTGAGGGCAAAGTGAAGGGCCAGCTTCTCCTGGGCCGGGCTGTGAAACCAGTTGTGCAAGCCCCAGCTCTGGCAGAGCTGACGATCCCACGCGGTGTCCAGATCCGGCAATGGATACCCAAGACTTCACTGACAGGATTTTAACACTATTCAAATATTTGTTCTTTAGGGTATGCCATGGTCTTCTGACATCAAAAGAAGTGAGTTAAATATGTGGGTTTTGACATTGCTACCTACTGGAGGAAAAATATCAAGGAGCACTACACTTTGCAATAATGAAGTACCCTTTTAGAATAAACTATGCTGCTACTGATTGTGTATTTATAAATAAAAGAATGCTCCAGCGAAGTATCCATCCGTCTTTCTTTTTGGCATATTTTAATGGATAGTGCCTCAAAGGTTTTTCATAATTTGTATGTTTTTACCCCTCCTTGTAGTATTTTGGAAGCATAACACTGACATTAGCTGTGTTCTGTTGTTCAGACATGCTCAACTATTGTTGTATAGTTGTTCCTAAGTAAAGATGTGGCTGGCATTGGTATTTCTTGACTTTTCTCATCTTACCTTTCTTTGAACTGATATGTTTATTTCAAAAGCTAAATGGTGGGACTTTGAAAAGCACTTACTATTGATTTGACTCTCCCCTCTGATCTCATTGGTGAACTTTCACCAAAGTTCTTTGGGCCACAGTTAGGCTAACACTGACTTCCTTTAGAAATCTTACTGAATGGGTACAGGGTGAAAATCAGCTCTGTCAAGACCTGTGAGTGCTCTGTGTGGACTGGATTGCTGAGAGTTATACTTCTGAGTCCTTGACAGATGAAGTTTCATTTCAAGAACTAGAATAGCCCGGTTATTCTGCATCCTTACCCATGAAGTTTTTGTCTCACCTGATAAAAGATTATGGATCTCTTTACCTATCCAAAATTCTTCCTTCTCATCAAACCACTTGTGGGTGATACAAGGCTCTTTTCCATGAACAAACCCATCTCTAGAAGTCACTGTTGTAGAGACTGTCAGTACTGAATCCTTGCCCAGAGAATACTGTCATTTCCAGAGGCTGTCGAAGAAAAAGAATTCACTCACCTATCCTGCTGAAGTCCTTTAATAAAACAATTTTATTGAAATAAATAGCTACTGAAAGCATATCCAGTATAACAAATCATGGACCACCATAACATTGCTGGTAATTAAAACACCTGATTGAGCATCAGTAACAGTTATTTTTAAGAAACTTAGATTGCTCGTTAAGCTACAACTTCATTGAACAGAGGTACCTTAGATGAATGCAAGGACCTGTTAATGTTTATCTAATGTTTATCTAGAACTATATGATACAACGCTGTTTATTTGCTAATACAACACAGCCCTACTTTAGCTTTAAATTGAAACCGTGTTACATGATATGTCTGCCTTCCTGACAGGATTTCTGGATTAGTATTTCCAGCCTGTGCAGACTTTATACCATTGATTCTTCAGTTAGGTGTAATGAAAGGTCATTAATATTGAAAAGTTCACTTTAATTGACCCATCAACTCATTTTAATTATGGCAATAGAAAAGAGTGTCAGGTGCTAGACCCCTACACAAAGGGTCAGTTAATATGCAGATTCATCCTGGCAGTAATATTGCCTGGATCCCATTAGCTCTAGCTAAAGGCTGTAAAAGAGTTCAAGTTGAAGGAATGAGGGAAAAAAGATTGGCAGAAGAAAAAGGTTCTTAAAAGAAAGTCACACTCAGCAGAAATCTTGGGCTGTTCTTTTATTTTTATGCTTTGTATACAGATAAACTCAGAAACACACAGATAAAGCTTTCACTGTGTTAGGAGCACCAATTATAGAAATGATACCCTTTACTTTTTGGCATGCTAGAAGCTTGCATATGTATGCTGAATAAAGAAGATAATCTTTTGCTTTTCCATTTCACAACATGCTAGTAACTTTTCTTAATCCATAGGAACCTGAAGTTGAGTTCACTGTCTGCTGATAATGTACCCAAGAGCAATAGAAATGTCCAATGTTTGCATACTGCAAGTGATATCAGTACTGAAAACCTATCTTCAATTTCATTCTCCTAAAATCCTTAATCTGATACATACCTTTGAGCTTTTAATGACTTTCCTAAGAATAATATCCAAGATAACATGAATGGCAGGAACATAAAATGTCAGAGGAAGAATTTGTTTCATGTTCAGCTGTGGACTGCCATATATTTCTATTTTCCTTGACACAGGAGTAAGATTTGTATCAGTATTTAGGAACAGTTCAGTTTGCAAGTTCCATAGACCTTTTTTCAAAATTCAGGTGTACTTTAGTGAAGCAAACAATGCTAAGGAAAAGGAAAATGTACCATTTTGAGTTTAATAGAGTTGTCACATTGGCAGAAAACCTCAAGTCGTATTCTTTAACCATTCCAAATCTTATATGAACTAGTTCAGACTGAATAGCTCAAACCCATGAAACAATTAGTTTTGTATTGGTTTTGTTCATATTGGTCAGTGGTTTGCAAATATGACTAGTCATTTCTGGTGCCTCATCTAACAACATTCACAAAGACAGCATAGGTGTGGTGTTTGAGACTGCTCTTTCATGTCAAATTTGATAGAAATTGGCTAA
>JANZLP010000002.1:37115911-37127777 GCA_026930925.1 Chelictinia riocourii | reverse complement strand
GACGGGAGAGCTCGTGGCGCTCGGCCTCGGCACAGGCCACGTCCAAATTCCGAACGTCCGGCTCTAGCTCCCCCCAGCAAGGCGCCATTCCCAAAAACCGTGGCTGGTCCCATGTATGGATTCTTGTTCTATAGCAAGGAAGAATTTTCTGGATGAAAGCTTTAATTAGATTTGTTTGGACCATGTTCACATGCCTCCTGGGTTCACTTTCTGTGAATACTTTAAATAACAGTTTTATTGGCAGGAACATTGTGCAAACTGCAAATTTGGGGTCAGCATCTCAGCTGATATAAATCAGTGCAGGCCCCTCCAAGGTGGTGGAGGTACACCAATTTACACCCATAGAAAGGCAGACTCCCTAAATGGATATTGAGAAATTAGTCTTGGAACATAAACTTGGAGTGAAAACCTCCAAGTGTTTGTACTGGAAACCTTATCCTGAGACTGCAGCAGCTTTCAAATTGCAGCAGGGAGCATCAACCACTGGTCGGCAGGGATCCTGGCATCCTCCAGCATCTCCCCACCTCCTCTGTCTCCCCAGACTGCAGAGCTCTGCTCCCAGCCAGCCCTTCCCATACTGCTTACCCTCTTGTTACCACCATCCAGAGTGAGCTCCGTGGTCTGGACTGGCTGCCCCAGGTGCATGCAGAGCCCTCATCCTCCTGGGGCTTGACCCAGCCCAGCTCCTGGTGGGGGTTTTGGGGGTGTTGAGTTTGGAGGCTTTGAGGGATGGAAACTAGGGGGAATGGGGCTGAGCCTGGGGATGGCGGGAGAAAAAGGAGGCGAGGGGCCCTCTGATTGCTGTCTCCTGGAGCAACTGGAGCATGCCCAGAAACAATAAATGTCCAGTGATTATTTGATGTGAGTTAGGATGGAAAAGCATCACAGAGGGTGCGTCTGAGACAAGCTCTCACTTTAAACTTCAGTGAACTCTTGAACAAATTCCCGTGTTTTTGCAAAGCTGTGTTCCATATGGGCCAGGGCTCCCTGGAAAGGAGGTTGTTCCCTCCCTGGGGATGCAGAACTTGCTCAGGACACTCTTGGCCAGTGCTGCAGATAGGGAGAGGTGAGGTCGGGGATGGCTGGTCTGATGCAGGAGCACAGGAGGGAGCAGAGGTGCTGCTGCCTCAGCTCCCCGTTATTCCAGGGGTCACTCAGGACCACACCTGGCAGGGAGCAGGTCTAGGCCTGGCATTGCTGGCAGGATACTTCATTGAGTGCAACAATCTTTGCATCCAAACCGTTTCCCAGAACATCTATCTTGCATGATGAAGGCTGCAATATACTATAAGAATGAGCTTTAAATCTAGAGGAATTTGCCCCCAGGCAAAAGCTACTCACAGGTTGCCACAGGTAAAATTGGAGACCCCAGCCATGTTCCAGGTCTTTGTGGACTCACTGTCCACCACTTCTCTGGTCCCAGGCAGTGATGGGGACAGAGCTCCCTGTCCCAGCTCGCACAGCACAGGCTATGAGCAGGACTGGAAGGGGGCTCACATGAGATTTGGGGCACCTCCTGGGATCATCACCACTCGCAGCCTTTCAAAGCCCCTGATTCCAGCACCCTTGGCTTGGCTGTGGGGCTGAGCTCTCCTGGGAAGCCCCAGCTACCTCATGGCTGGGCAGCAGGGTGATTTTCCCTGTGCAGGAGCAGAGAGAGCAGCAGGACCATCTGGGATTGGAGCCCCTCAGCACTGTGACTCTGTTGCAGGGGCATCATGGCTCACTGGCTCTCACAGCAAAGGCAAATTCTGCATGTCTGGCTGGAGCCCCCAGCTCCAGTACCCCCTCTGTGGTGCTGCAGGTGGACAGCTCAAAAAACCAAGAGCAAGAACTGACCTTCACTGACGTAAGCAGATTATTCTTGCTTCCCAGGCCAAGCATCTCAGAAAGGAAGGATGACATCAGGTGGGCAAAGCAGGCTGTGCCTGGCTGCAGGGCTCACGGTGCACAGATGGACAGCGGCTCCTTGGCAGAGAGAGGAGTGGGAGGTGAGAACTGAAAGAATAACAGCAAAGCAGGAAAACCCTGTGACAGTCCCAGCCAGCTGGAACAGCTTCTCATGAACTCATTCATAAACCTGCTCAAGTGGAAGCTGAGCTGTTTCCCACGGATGTGAAACCCTGAGCACAACCCTGCCCTGGATGCAGGATCATGACACCCAGGGCAGGGCGGCAGCACAGCCCAGATCCAGCACCAGTGCCAGGACTGAGGTCTGCAGGGAAAAACCTGCAGGAGCAGAGCACCCCCAGCCCCTCAGCCTGCAAATGGCCTCCCAAGGGCACCCAGGACTGCAGAGGGAGGCTCATGAGATGGGAGACAGATTGCTCCTCGCACATCAAGGCTAACAGCCCAACAGAAGGCTGTCAAGGAAGATCCCCAAACAGCTCCAACCACTTCTGACTGGCAGTGGCTGTAAATCTGCTGCCATCGGTGGGGGAGGAGGAAAGCATCCTCGCAAAATGCAGGGGGAGCATTTGCTTTATTTTCCAGAAATAAATTTGGCATGGTAGTGGAAAATTGCAGGATCTCCCCGTTTTTTAGGGCACTAGTTGGGAGGGGAGTGAAGGAATCAAGGACAAGGCACAGGGAAGCAATTCCTTCCCCTGCCCTGCCTCTGACGTGGCTCTCCCTTGCCTGGACCACTCCTGACACCCACTTTGAGACAGCATGTCAGCTGCCAAGACCGAAGGACGCCCAGCACTGCCCCATCCCCATCCACACCTGCACGGCCCTTGGGGAGGGCTCAGGACGTGAGCCTGAAGAGCTCAGTCCTGGCCAGACAGGAGCAGCACTGTATGTTGATAGAGAGCATTTGCTCTGCAGCTGCCATATACTGTCCTGAAATGATGTGTCATAATTGCAGTGTACCTTGTAACACATGCAGACAGAGAAGGCAAACTAAGATTTCACTGACGACCTTAATTTTGGCATTTCCCAGCTTTCAAATGCTTGAGTTTGCAGTCTTGATGTTTTTAACATAGTTTTTTTCTCTGCAATTATAAACAATACTTTGCATTTCTCTGATGTATTCTGCCTCAGAATTTGATAGTGTTTTATAAACATTTTTGCAATTAGTCATAATAGCAGCCTTTTGAAGTAAGGAACTATTACCATTATTTCAGTTTTTGAAATGAATACATGCAGAGATCATGCTTTACTGAGAGTCACACAGGATGTCGGTGGATCAGAAGTGACAGTCTCTAACTTCTACATCCTGACCTGTGTTTTGACCTTCATCCACCCTTCTTTTTCAGCTAAAAAAAGTCCTTTTTAAGATCACAGAATTGTGTTTGTGACTCTGCCTAAGGCCACTTCTCATCCATAGTAAGTCTGAAAGGGATGCTCATTAATCAGTAGCATCCCCAGTCAGTCTGGGGTTCACTGCAAAGGGCCACATGAATACTTCATGAATAATAAAATAGACTGGAAAAGTTTGGATAATGCAGGTGAGGTCTTCTGGTACTGTATGTCTCAGCACTTCATCTTAAAGGGTTTGCTAATATTTGCCTGTCTCACTTCAGCAGATTTAGTATTTGTAAAACTCCTGAAAAGTCGAAATGGTCGTACAGTCACCACCTGGGAGCAGCATTCCCAGAAATGGGGAAGCAGGGTGGAACTAGCTGTGTCACCTCTAACTTTAAAACACTAGAGGCATGACTCATGTGGTGGGCAATTAGTTGGAAGAAAACAAAACTCCTTTGTACCTATTGCCTATTTTAAAAGTCCTAAGTGGCTAGTTGGTGCTTTTTTTTAATCCTCAACATCCCTCTTGTCTCACTGGGATGGTCTGTGATTAAGTCATTATGCAGCCTAGTGGCTGTGTTCAGGCCGAGTGTAATGAAGCTGGTATCTGTGATAGGAGTTACCGTTGCGAAGGCCTGCATTATCACCACAGAACATGATTTGCTGGCATCCCTGAAGTGTTAATGAGCCATGGTGAGTTTAAGCCAGGCTGTAGTAGAAGTGATGTGGAAATGAGAGAACACGTAAACTGTGTCTTCAACTCTAACACCTACTATTGTGACTTACAAATACTCCAAAACATACTCTGATTGTGGTCGCTTCTCATCCATCTGTACTGCAGCCAGCTCTTCATGCCCCCTCTGGTTTTCCCTGCCTGCTTTCTTGTCTGTCTGAATGATGGTGTTCTGTCTTATTGTTTCATCTCTATGCCAGCCATATTTTTCATGTTAAATCATTTCCTTTGCCTTCTCAGTTGTCAGGTTCAGTCATCTGTTCTTCACTTATCTTCTCCTGCTCTCTTCCCTCTTTCCCTTGGTGGAGCTGCTTTTGCACTACATGGGACAAAACAAGCTGCTGTTATTTTTGCCATTGCTAGCTGCATTCTAGTAGCTGAGCTAGAGATTATTTACCTGTATGGTTAGTTTTATGTTTCCTTGGAAACAATAGTTGAAGACTCAGAAGAATGTGACAAACTTCATAATTTCACCTTCTCAGTCTTTTTATTTAAAGTAGGCCTGGAAATGCATCTTTTCAGGAGGCAGTGAAATTAATATTACTTCTGCTCTAATCCTTTGCTGCTTTTTCTCTTGATTTTTGGTTAACTCAATTAATAGCCCAATAACTGGAGAGTTCCCTGAAGAACCAAGAGCAAGTGTCAAAACTAAGTCTTGTCTTAAAACTCTTCTGCCTTCACGCTCTGTGATCCATATAACGAGACCAAAGGTCTCCAAAGTTATTCATCCCTACGAAACTATTGATGGGGTTGTGGCTGCTGTTGTAGGCTCCCTACAATGACTTGTACTTTCCTCTGTGTTCTTAAAAGACATCTTTGGTTTTGGTTTTTTTTGTTGTTGTTGGCTTGCTTTTCCCTTAGCCCTTCATAAATGGAGGGTGATGCCATCTGTATTCCATGGGGTATAGAGAACGGGGCCTGCTGTCAGTAGAGGATAGTGTCTGTAGCACATCTTCCAGAGGTTAGGTGTCAGCAGGTTTGAGCCCTGCTGAGTCAGTAAAGGCAAGTTTGTGCTGCTATTGATGGCAGCAGTAAAGGCATTTCTCTGAGTTGCTTCTTATTCTCTTTTGCAACTGAACAATGGCTATTGAAAAGCAGTGGATCTCGCCACTGTAAGGGAAAAGCTTGCAGCTTTACAGGTACATATATAAAGCGGTAACATTGTCTCTTGTTATAGTTTTCAAACTAACTATGGTGTTATCCCACTCTTAATAGCCATTTTGACACAGGAATATTTGTGACTCTTTAGCCTTTAAGTCTGAATTTTTTTTAAACAATTGATGCTGAAATATGTCACATTTGCCACCTCAGATATGTTAAAGTGTCAGATTACTACACTCGTCTGGAAAGTGTCAGAATGTACCTCTAGTTAAACTTGATGGCTCAGAATGTTTCATCGAATTAAGTTGTTCCTTGGGAAGGGAATGGGAAATGCACTTTGGATTTTCATTATCTGTGACATCAGATGAGAGTTTAATGCTTGAGAGTTGGGAGGTGGAAAATGATCATGTTATGCTTGTCATTGTCTTGACAAATATTCTTTGCCAAACGCTTCTCTGCTTCCTATCTGGAGTTATGAAGACAAACACAGAATGTTTCTGTTGCTGAAAATAACTGGTGAAATACAATAGATTAGCACAATTTAGCTGAACAAATGGTTGGGTAATTGTATCCCTTCCAACCATGCAGAAAAAACTGCTTTGGAAACATATTGGGAAAATGAGTCAAATCTATATAAAGAATTTTTTGGGGAAAAAAAAGGGATAATAGCCTACAGACTTTTTTGAAACTTGAGTCACGGATCCCCAGGAAGTGTAGTTCTGTGCAGTGGTGCATTTTCCACATTTGGATGTGAAGACTAATATACTTGTTTGGCACAGTATGGTGATTTGGTTTTGGGGTTGGTTTTTTTGGGGGGGGGGAGGTGTCGGTTTTGGTGGGAGTTTTTTGGTGGTTTTTTGTTGTGTTTTTACAAAAAAAAAGCTATAATAATGCCTACTGACATCAGTGAAAATACTGACTTAAATGGGGCTGGATGTGGCCTTTGCTCTTTCCCTGTTTGAGGAGAAAGGCTGCCCATATTTCTTATGCTTTATACTTCACAAAATGAAAATGTGAATAACTTATATCAGGCTTTCATCAACACAATTATTTTAAGGGACATCTTTGGCTCAAACACCATAGCATTTAAAATAGATATAACCAGTAGTAATGCTGTTATAAAACAGACAAATCAGCTCACATGTAATCTACCATAGTACTGTATAGCTTAACTCATAATTTTCAAGTTTTAAATACTTTCCAAGTAATTGGTCTGTGGCAAGGCAAGAGTATGACAAGCTGTAAAACAGCTGACACTAAACTTATATAAAATTATTAGGAGCAACTTGAAAAAATGTTTCATAAATGAAAACTAGAATGAGCATTTTTAACTTCAGAATCAACCTTTTCAGTCATACAGTACCAGAAAATATCTGATGTAATATTTCACCCTGGCTTGTAATAGGGCTCATTTATTCAAGTGAAGAATCATAAATGATGATGGATTATCTATTCATGGAGCAGAAGAAGGAAGTATCTTGGGGGATTAATTAGTAATTAGAGTTAACCTGTGTTGCCTAAATAAGATGAATTTATTCTAAGTGATTTTCTGCTCTGTTGGGATTTTCTCTAAGGAGATAGGACTATAATATCAGTAAATATCACTTGCTATTATGCCTGGATACCTGTCTGGATGTCTGGTCCGGATACGCACTTTTCCATGCAACTCGCTGGAAAACTATTCTTCCTTTTCTAGTTCAAATGCACTTCTACTGTGTCTCACTGTGAAATTAATTGATAACCACAAACTATTATATAGGGCTATTACCGAGTGACTTTTTCAATTAAGTCAGATACAGCTGAGGCATTTGAAACACCATTTATTCCTTGCACTTTTGATTGTGAAGAAATTGACTTTTTGTAGCTGTAGTCTTGGAGGATTTCAACATGGATGTATATCTTTGGCATTTTAAGGATACATAAACCACAGTTTAAGAGTATTCTATTAACACAGGTAGCAAAGCTCTAGCTGTTTACAGTTCAGCAAAATGTAAGAGACTGTCCTTGCTCGGGCATCCTGCTGCTGTGTACTGCACATTACAAAACACACTCAGTGATGAGAATATCCGGGTCTGTTTGATAGCTTTTTCTGAGTGCAGACTGTTGCTTAGACACACACAGCTTTATGCTTTGAATCTCAGAGCCATAATCCTCATGTTTTCTGATTTCACCTAACTGGGCAGCCCAAGCACTACTTTTGAGCACTCAGTACTAATACAACCTTTGGACAGTTTTCCCATAGCTCAATATTCTGCATTTTGTGCTGCCAGAGCTTTTAAATCATGGTTTGTTTTCATGATGAAAGCCAGTCATATGTAAAACAGAAAGGCTAACCATTAGGTTAAGAGTCCCAGCCAAAGGCGGTAAGAATGTGTGTGGCAAAATTGAGCTATTTGTCCCGTAGCCCCTGTTTGTGTGGTATCTTACTCCTCTCACATCTCACTTAGTACCTTCCCTTCATTTCCAACATGTTCTCTTTGAAGCCCTTAATTATGTTATATGTCATAGAATAAGTCCAGGAGAAAAAACAGTTGTTGCTTTTGCCAACACTACAGCAAATGTAGATTCCCTTTAGAGGGTGGCCTCTCGGTGTTTTCCCTGAGCAGCGGGCACTCACTGAGTTGAGCTAACTAGACAGTTCAAGATTGTAAGTGAAAATATATGGTCATATTCTGTTTGTGCAACAACATTCCATAGTCCTAAACTTTTGAGGTGCCATCGTCTTTCTTGTAATTTCCCCCAAATTAGACTGTTAATATGCTTTAAGAATTCTAGTTGATTTTAAGTTTGGTCATTTTATACTCTCTCAGCCCTTTAGAACCATGCTCATTGCAAGAGCCTCTAGACATGCTTCTCACTAGTGTGATAAGCAAGAAACAGCTCCCACCTCTGATGCTGTTTACCATGTCCTTCTCTTCCCCTTTTTTGTAGCTTATGGAGTGGGGAAGTTTGCATTTCACTTTTTCATTATTCCTCCCTCCCTGAAGTTAACACCAGAACATTGCTATCTACACAAACTGAAAGGTGGGAGCTGTACTCTACAGGAGATCCAGGCCCTGCTTGGACTAGGCTTGAGTCAGTGGAAGAGGGACAGTTTTCTCTTTCGCTCAGCAGTGTAAATTGGGGACATAATGTAATCTATAGAAAGTCGTGCATCAATCTTGATCATCCCAGATATCACATCCTAGAAATACAGAAAAACCTTAAAACAGAAAAAAAATTAAGAGAAAATGCACCTGAGACATGCAGACGTGTCTAATTCATACCATCAAGCTACGAGCTAAGACTTTAACTTCAGTGATTATGCCTGAGACATTTAAATGGTTTTAAATTATAAGTCTAGCAGAAGTATTTTTCTAATAATAAGCCATTAATTCTGGCAGTTTCAGACTGTCTGAATCTAGGTGTATAAACTGTAGCTGCATCAATCAGTGCTGTGTGTCTGGCTATTTCAAGCTTTCCTTGTTAGTATAAAGAAAGAACAGTTTGTCCACCAAGCACAACAGCAGCTGAGATTCCCGTTGATTGATAACTAAATGTGCCGTAGTGAAAATATATTCGGATAGAGCTGAAGAAGCAGGCACAGCAAAGACATAATGGGGGCGGAGGAAGGAGAGATGAAATTGGCCACAACAGGAAATTCCTTCTCGTGAGTCTTCCAACTAGCTGACAAGATGGATTTCGTTCCTGCAGGTAACAGTGCCTTTATATTTAATCTTCTACACCATCTGTAACCATGCAAATTCTTCCCCATTCTATATGCAAGCTCAATTACTGAAAAATTATTCTTGCTGTTTAGGACATTCTCCACTGTATATTAGTACTGTTTCACATATAGAATCCACTGATGTCAACAAAACTGGTGTGTAAAGAAAGCATGTATATAAAGAGAAGTTATTCTGCCAGTTAAAGAATCCTTTATTGATCACAGTTAGGAAGTTGGAAATTTCTGAGTGTAAAGTGGTTTACCAAGAGGTTTGTAGTATTTATTTCCAGACAACCAATGATTTTGCTGTTGGTAAAATTGGCAGAAATTCACAAATGTCACAGTATCTAAGTTGAAGAACCTTATTTTGAAAGCTTTACAATTCTAGCTAGGAAAGGAATATTTTCTGCTGTAAACGTCAGCATTATACACAGTGACAAGTAAAACTCAACTCATTTTCCAGTTTGGTGAAAATTTCAGGTTTTGGGTTCTCAGCCAAATGTCTGTCTGAACTTCTGAGCTTTGACAGCCTGAAAAAAAAGTTAGAAGTTTCAGAGCAACAGATTTCTACAATTTGCAAACTGTGGTTGACAAAATTTGGACCAGATTCTAATTTTGTACATCAAGTAGGTGAACATCACTACAGCAGTTAGTAACACAACATTAGAATTTCCTGTTACATTAGGCTCTTTTCTAACATTCATTCAATCAGTATGGAAAGACTTTTTTTCCTCCTATGTAGTAAAATATTAAAGTATGCACTTAAGTTTAAACAGATGCAGTCTTCCTGTCAATGACATAAAAATTGAAAGTGCAACAAATACTTACCTCAGAGGCAGATAATCCTGTAATCAAAATGCCATGCTGTTAGCTCTGTTGGAAGAGATAGTGAGGAAGAGACAGTCACTCTGCCTTCATTTTAGTTATATACATTGGTAGTAAATGCTCCCTTTATTGTCAAAGCAGTGAGGCAAGCATCTCAGAGTAACTGAGACTGGTTAAATTTGGATGTCACCTACCTCCAGTGAGGTGAGTCTGGGCCCCCCATTTTGCCACCTAAGCTAAGTGGTGCAAATACCTTCTGTAGTGAAAGTCAGCTACAGTCCAAAGGACTGAAGCATGAATTCACAGGTATACCTGAAAACAAATTTGGAACAATCTTTTCATCATTAAATACATTTTATGAAATGCAGATTTCTTGATAATGGGTGAAGATTTTAGATGCAGTTAAAAAAGATACTTGAAAGCATGAGTCCTTCTTTATGAGTGGAAATTCACTCAGTCATTTCAGCACAATTAATTAATCAATCTGCTTATATTTAGGCACAAGCTGAAATATCTTGGTCAGCTGATACCTGAAAGGGGAAGAGCTTTACATACAACATCAGGGATGTGATTTTCAAATGTTTTTGGGGTAATAGCCCAATTCAGAGCTCAAGTTTTCAAGGGAGAAAACTGGGAAAATAATACTGAATTAGTTTTCACCCTGAAAGAGAATAGGCCAGTAGGAACATTCCCCTATCAAGACAGCTTATTTACGGATGACAATCAAGCTTTCGTTCTTATTCCAGTTCATAACTTTGTGTTTTTCTCATTTTTTTCTTCAAAGGTCTCCAACATTATCTTCCCTAATCAGTTGTAAAAAGCACAAAATAAAATGATGTGGCAGAGGTTTATGCACTTGAGAAATCAACCTCCTGCAGTGACTTCTAAATTAAGAAAATATGTTTTTTGTTTCATCTTTTTCTTGGCAATTTCCATGTAAACTAAAAAGATACCATTCCCCATACCATTAAGACACATCATTCTTGGAGACAGAATCACAACATTCATTTATACAAAAGAACTTGTCTGGAACAAACTAGGAATGAAAATAAGATTTATTTTTATTTCTTTAGGAGTTTGTTACATGACCTAATGAAGGGAAACTACCCCATTCATGCACAGAGTTAATTCCAAGTTAGCTTCCCATCTTCAACAAGAAGTGCTGCAAAGAGAGAGATGGAGCTGGGGATGACTACAGGGATGCTCAGGTTGATACACTACATAGAAACTATTATTAGTAGTTATAGTGTGGTAGCATTTATGAGTCATGGATTAGTGTCACCTGATGCTATTGAACCCATCTATGAACTGCCTGTTTCCTTGCTCCACTTAAAGACATGTCCCTATAGAACTTTTTTAGATGACAGGATAAAAGATGAATGTTGGTTTATCCCTCTTGCCTAATGGGGGAAGAGGGATGGAAAGATCCCTTTGTTTTTCCTCCTTCTTCAGTCAGAGAACTGGTAACAAGTCTAGTCTATTTTGTTATTTCCCTTTTTCTCTTCTGTCTTGATGTTTCCAATTTTGCAATGAAAAACATTTCTTTTTCCTTTGCTAGAACATTTTTCGTCTTGCAATATTAACATTGCCTTGTGCAGAAGCAGGTGCAGGCAAATAAGACCTCTCTTGCTCTTATTCACTGGAGGTGGTGAAGCCAGATAAACCTGCATAGAATGCACAGGCAGACAGGAAAACAGGCAAACCCTGTTATGTCTGTGACCAGGACACATTTATGAAATTGTGTGTTTCTGGCTAGCCTGCAAGGATCACTGAAGACTGATGTTACTAGGTGCTCAAGTTTGGGGAGAAACATCTCACTTTGCAAAAATATACTTCTGTCCCATTGCCAAAAGTGAGCCCAGGAAATGACCCATATATTTCACTGTTCAAAGGGCAAAATTTTGCAAAGGAGCCCACAAGATTTAGTTGTCAAGGTTCCCATTAAAGATTTCAGATTGCTGTGTTTGATCATTAAATTTCAAAATAAAAATAAAATTAAAATTTCAAAAGCAAATGTAACACTGTGTTTATGAAAAGATCAAATTGTAACAGTTAAAATGAAGACATGCTCAGGAGCCTGGTTTATGTGAGCCATTTTTTATCTTTTGTCCTGGTTTCAGCTGGGATAAAGTTAAGTGTCTTAATAGTAGCTGGTACAGTGCTGTGTTTTGGGTTCAATATGAGAAGAACCTTGATAACACTCTGATGTTTTCAGTTGCTGCTAAGTCATGTTTAGACTAAGTCAAGGATTTTTC
>JANZLP010000002.1:36693516-36707196 GCA_026930925.1 Chelictinia riocourii | reverse complement strand
TCCTGCTCCAGCAGGGGGATTGGACTAGATGATCCTTTGGGGTCCCTTCCAATCCCTGACATTCTGTGATTCTGTGAAAGTAAGATAATAGCACAGTTCTTTGCATTTAACGTGAAAAATAAAAGGGGGCTAAAAGTTTTCTGCCCTCAATACCTACCCTTATCTTCTTTTTGCATTTCTGTTCTTACTTAACAGTAGTAACTTGAAAATGGCTTTATGTAGCTCAAAAAGTCTTTCAGTATATGAATGGAAAACTTAGTCTTTGTGGGAGGAACTAGTCCATCTAAGATATTCCCATAACAGGTGGGTATCTTGAAAATCTACAAGGAACAAGCAGGTCTCCTGATCAGCAGGAAAAGCCAGAGTTTGAAAGCAGTATCACCGAGTCTAGAGCTTCCTGCAGAGATTTCTCCTGAGAAAATGCCTACTTTGTAGGCACTAGCAGAGGTGAAAAAAGCAGATTTAAGTTATCTCAATGCTTGTAGCTTTTTTCACATCATATTTTTTAAGGAAGCAACTGGGGCAATGCAGAGACCTAAAAACTGCTGGACTTGATAGTTAATACATCAGCTATAATTTGTACTATGTGCATTTGTGCATAATGTGTGTAGTGTGTGCACATCTGCCATTCACTACTAAACGAGCTGTTAAAGACATTCCTCACAGAATACCAAAACAGGTCTTGGAAGAAAACTGCAAGAAAGTATAAATCTTAACTTTATGTATCAATCTGGGCACAGTATTCATTTCAGCTACTTGTATTTTACTCAGCGTCTCTTCACTGATTGCAACAGCCATCTATGGGACATTAGTATCTTGAATAAACAGTCACACATTCAAAAGAAAGGCCATCTGAGGCAATAACCCATCCAAATCATTATATCGCACTTCTAAAATCAGTAAAATGGGACACATATTTCTGCATAACTATCTTCAAGTTAGCAGACAGACAACAAAGAGGTGAGATTAAAAGAGGGGCAATTATTTGAAGAAACATGAATGGAATCCTTTGGGTTGAAAAGGAGGAAGGAATTTAATGCAACATAATTAGAGGATGAAATAAAAAAAAAACCTCTTAAGATAAGACCTTCCATGAATTTTCGACTTACGCGAAAACTGGTCTGACAGCATTATTCATATTTCCATAGGTTGCTCGTCCTAGTAGTTCCCTGAAACAATTCTCGGCCAGCAGAGCAGGATTTTCCTCTTTCTCTCCTCCTGTAGGAGAGGATGGAGGGCCTATTCTGCTGAAATAAGACAAAATCACACTGATTTGACTACTGATTAATATTCATCTTCCTTACTGCACGCACCCTTGGTTATACAACGTTCATGAGTCATGCTCTTGATCTAGGCAAAAATGTTATCTCAAATATGCATCAAACCATAATTCTGAATAAAACATTTTATTATCCTGTGGGAGGACTACAGATCAGCATCTGTTCACTCAGTACTGACCACTATATTAGTAAATACTTATATGGCAAAACCAATGGCTGTTAATACTGATTAGCTTGCTACCCATGGCATTTTGACAAACTATTACCCACTGCTAACAATGAATGCAGGCTATGAAACCATGCAAAAAGTTAGGCAGTCTTAGTCATTTTGTTCAGACTAATCATCTCATTCACCTGCCCACTACTGAATCTACACTGTGTGGGTGAGTGTTAAGTAAAACTCCAATACTTTTACAGAAACAGATGGCTTGTGAGTTGAAAAAAAAGTCTGATTGAACCAATTAGAACATTATCACCCACACAGATACCTCTAACTAGACAGTGTACAAGTTAGTCACCTTCTAACTGACTGTTTCCCAACATTACTATGGTGAGGACTGTACAGGCTGTCCATGCCCAGGTGCTGGCAGCGGGGCTCTTCAGGCAGGGCCTCTGTGAGGAGAGGCCGGGGCTGCCCCGTGCCGGACACAGCCAGTTCCAGCCGGCTCCAACAGCCTGCAGCAGGGATCCCCTGCAGCCCTGGAGAGACCCGCTGGAGCACAGACCCACCCTGCAGCCTGGGGAGGGCCCCACGCCGCAGCAGGGGGATATTTCCTGCAGGAGCTGTGGCCGTGGAGAGGCCAGGCGGGAGCAGGTTGTCCCTGAAGGACTGCAGCCCAGGGAAGGGCCCGCGCTGGAGCAGGGAGACGTGTGAGGAGGGAGGAGCGGCCGAGAGGGGCTGGCAGGGACTGACCGCAACCTCCAGCCCCAGCCCCTGCGCCCCGCGGGGGGACACCAGTCGGGGGCAAAGGGGTCAAGCTGGGCCTGGGAACAAAGGTGGAAGGGAATAGTGCTTTAATTTTGCTTTTGTTTCTCACTAGCCAATTCTATTTTGATTGGCTGTAAATTAGCTTCTGCAAGTTTGGTATGGTTTTCCTGTGAGAGTGTCTCGTAAGTGATCTCACTGTCTGGGAGTGAGGGAGTGAAGCTGGGCCTGGGATAGGGGGAGGGGGAAGTGTGTTTTAATGTTTGTTTCTCACTACCTGAATCTATTTTAGTTGTCAGTAAGTAAAATTAATTTTCCCTAAGTCAAGGGGGTTTTTTTCCTGTTATGATTACTGGTGAGTGCTGTCCTTGTTTTTATTTTGACCCACAAACTATTTCATCCTATTTTCTTTTCCTGTCCTGTTGAGGAGAGGGAGTGAGAGAGCAGCTGGTTGGCTGTTTGGCCCTTAGCCAAGCCTAATCCACCACACATCCCATTTCAGATCTAATATTATAAATAAGGAATAACACAATATTCTGTATACATTGCAACACTCAGCACTCAAAAAAATTATGTTACATTATATTGAGTTTACGTGGCAAGGTGTTGGTAGCAGGGTGGGTACAGAAGTGGCTTCTGTGGGAAGATGCTAGAAGCTTCCCCTATGTCCAACAGTGCCAATGCCAGCCGGCTCCAGGACAGACCTGCTGCCAGCCAAGCCTGAGCCAGTCAGCAACAGTGGTAGAACTTCTGCAAGAACATAATTATGAAAGGAAAAAAACTGCGGCAGATCAGCAGCAGTGGAGAAAAGAGTGAGAATAATGGGCTTATTAACACGCAGAGATTAGTGTGTATGGATTTTGAATTATGTATTTTTAATTGCACATCTTCTTTTCAGACCTTTTGACCTGGTGGTTTTAAGAGTGAACTGATGCTTTATGTTATCTGGACTATGGCTAGATTCTCTCTCTTTTTTTTTTTTTCCCCTCCCCACCCCACGTCTACTGTTGAGTTTTGCCTTCTGCAGCCAGTAGGTACCTGGTTGTTCTGTGAGGTGTCAGTCTAGATGTGGCCCCTCACAGCCTGTCTCTTGTGGAGCTGGTAAGGGAGGTGAGAAATGCAAAGGCGGCCACACAATTTAGAGAGTTAAAGTATCCTCTGGGACATGGAGAAGCAAGGACAGGTTACGTCATGGAAAGAGGAACAGATATGACAGGGCTGCCTACAGAGGAGGAAAGAGCAAAGAAGTAGTGGCAGGAAAAACTTCTTAACATAAACAGTCTTGTCAGTTCTGAAGTCAATATGGGTAGTGGTGTTTTGTTGGTTGGTTTTGTTGGTTGGTTGTTTTTTTAGTTTGTTACATTCAGAGTGATAATATCAGACCCTGTGAAATAAGTCTGGAAATTTCATTCAGTCCCAGGCTGAGGTGGTCTGGTACTCTGCTTTGCCAGCTCAGCTGTCGGGAAGGTTCCTACAGCCAAAAGCAATGAACAACTGTGGGAACCTGAGGTAACCTCTGAAAACTGCCAGAGCCATTTGTGTAAAAACCATCTGATGACAGCCCTTGGATTGTTTGCATTTTGCTTGTACCAGTGTGAATCAAAGGAAACCCTGCTGAGTCTAACAAGTCTTTCAGAAGAGGCTCTGGGCCTCTACAGGAAGATCAGGATGTACAAGATCTAGGTTTTGCAAAATCTGTGCAAAAATAAGGCTTGCCGAGGCCTCGCCTCTGTGTCTGAATGAAATACCATCAATTCAGGTATAACTCTGACTCCTTGTCCCCAGTGTGTCTCTCTTTGGGCAACAACATTTGATCATATGCATAAAAATTGCTATGCTAGGTCAGATCAGCAGCAAAGTATTACAATTTCCACTCTATTCCCAAATCTCCTAAGCAGCCAGTTATACAGCAGCCTTCCCCTGGCTAATTTTTAAATTGATACCCAGTGTTGACTCTGTGCACTAGGGCAAACAACTCAAGCTTTTCACTCTGACATTTCATTTTTTATTATCTGTGTGCATATTTTGCCCTTCTCTAAAATGTACTAACCCAATTATATCAGAGGGAGGCAGAGGAGATGGATTTCTCATATTGATTGTTCTGTGAAAAGAAAGTCAGTTGTAAACGTCTCGCTTTCTAGCTCTGCTGGAATTCCCTAGTCCTTTATGTATCAGGAGAGAGTAATTGCAACACTTTCTGTAAAAATTATTTTTTCTATCAAATCTTATGGATTTCTTCTTTACTTTAATGATACTCTTCAGATTGCCTGCACATAGAGGTTTTCAGTGCTTTTAATAATTTTGTTGTTCATTCCCAGCATTGCATTAGCTAAGAATTTATACAGCATGAGCTATTTGGCCAAAAACTGGAAATGAAAGAGAAAAACCCAAGAGAAGGTTTCTTTCCTTGCAGTTATGTTTATTTTTATCCTATTCCATTACAGTATGCATAGGAATAGGATTCTTACTCTGAAAGTCTTAAGCCTGTCAGTGTTTAAGAGGCATTTGGACAATGCCTTTAATAACACACTTTAACTTTTGGTCAGTCCTGAAGTGGTCAGACAGTTGGACTAGATGATCATTTTAGGTCCCTTCCAACTGAAAGATCTTATTCTACTCTACTCGGAAAAAAAAAAAAAAAAAAAAAAATTAGATGCTCATCCAAACAGGAGGCAGGTAATTTTTTGTCATTTTGAACTTACCAATAAAGTGAATTTTGAGCAAAGGTGAGAGGATAATTTCCCATAAATAATGCATCTGATACTTGCAGTCTATTTTTCTGACCAGAGAAATTCTGAATTTTTTTCTCTGTTCTTTGATTTTTTGACAGTTTTTCTTTTTTTTTTTCTTTTAATCTGTGGCACATTCAGCTCTTACACTAGCTGGTAACTGCCAGTTTTTTAGCATCGTTTCTTAATGATGCAAAGATCAGGCAGCCATGATTTAGGTATGCGCATATATCTGTCAGTCTGTGGATTGCTACTTTCATCCATGCCACCTAGGTTTTGTGAAAACAGGAGCCCAGGTAATCCAGCCACTGATGGGAAAACAGGGATCACCAGCTTTCCAGGAATTTGTGCTTCAAGTTCAGTTTTGAACTAAGTTTATATTAGTGCAGCAGGTTGGTTTCACCTCTTTTTTCTCCACAGCCCTGTGCCACTCCCATGAGAGTGCTCTGGCAATGAAGGGCTCGGCTTCTCCTTCATCCTGAGCATAATTTAGTTTAAAAACTGACCAGACATAACACGAAACACAAAGTGTCAACAATACTGAGGCTCTTTGAAGGACTGAGTACTTCTGCTCTGAGGAAATCATCTGGTATCACTTATTGAGTGAATGAAAGGGTTCCCCTGTGAACATTGCCTGCAGGTTAGACAATTCTGAGTTGACTGTGGGTTTGTGATGTAACAGCATGCATCTCTTACAATAAATTAGAGATATATAATCCTTAGTCATATGATGTGTTCTCTCATTAGAAGATTTAAAGTGTGACATTTGTTACCAGATGTCTGGGATCATCTGGATTCTCCAGAAGGGAAAAGCTCACTGTTCCTTTATTGTTTTTTTTCCCCAAGAGCACAACAGGATAGGGCTTTTTGTAAAAATTAGCCTACTGCAGCCAAGTTTTATTATCTAAACTTGCATCATTCAACTATAATTAATGTTCTTCAAACACTGGACCTTCTCTGCTGTCTTAAATGAACCTTGCCTGTGAGGAAGCCAGAGGCATAGTTTAATTTAAACTTCCTAAGATGAAAAGGAAAAATACCTTATTCTTCCTTTTATATAGGTGATGAGGAACTTCAGTCTTAGAAACAGGGAATGTCAGTGTCCTGTGCCAGTGTGATGCTAAATAAAGTGGATGAGGAAGGTTGATCCATTAAAGGTATTCTGTCCCTTGTCAGATAAATCAAGGAAAGCTGAAGGGCTTGTTTGTTAATTTTTTTGAAGAACTGACTAGAGATGATAACATGTCAACATAATTTCCCAAGTGAAAGAACATGTGAAGTAAAAGTAAATCCTTGACATGCATTTAACTTACCTGATATGAAACAATAAATAAAATAAGGAGACTGCTTCTGGAGGTTGGAAAACCTGGTTTTACTAAAAGACTAAGGGTGGATTTCACCCTACTTCAGTCACCTCAGCAGAGCTGAGTGCCTCCGCTCTCCCTGCCCAGGGACTCAAGACTGTGGGGAACAAGTGTGAGTTCTACTGTTTTTGTGATTCCCTCCTCCATCCAACTGGATGGGAGGGGAGTGAGGGAGCGGTTGCGTGGTGATTAGTTGCTGGCTGGGGTTAAACCACAACTAGCCCAGGATAAAACACACAAAAATGTATTCAGTTTAATGTCTATAATTAAATGTAAGCCTCTCCAAGTCCACACTTCACTCTCTGGTCTGCGTTTAAAAAAATGTGTATTTCTTATAACTCAATTATACAGGCAGATTAGCTCCTTTGTAAATATCAATACTCAATAGAGAAGGAAATTGAGACACTCATATCAAGCATGGATTTGCTAGGCTTTGCTCCTACCCACAATGATGCATGCACTCTTACATTTTGAACACTGGAGTTTTACAATGATGGACTACCAGCTAGTAAAACAATCATCAGTGATTCCAATGAGTTTGTGCTAATTCTTACCAACTGATGTTCTGGACCCACATTCCTGCACGTCCACCAAGTATGTTTGTTACTCTTCTTGGCTGATGCCGAGTTTCAGCTATTCTTTGACGTTACTGATAAGCACAACATTTCAAGCGAGACCTTCTATCTTAAAGCTTGTCCAAAACAGGGTGGAGAAAGGGAGGAGCCTAGCCACTAATGAAGCTACAGAACAGAAAATATGATGCACTGATAAAGTTTACCTTGTTACAATTTTTACTGAGAGACTCCAGATAATCAGAAAGACTGAAACTAATGTCTCCAAATCACTCAAAGCCTAAACAAGCAGCTCTTTTATTAAAGAACTTTGCGCTCTGACAACAAAAGCCTAATCCAAGCAACCCAGGTAGAGCCACAAACAAGAGGGAACATTAAACTTTGTTAAAGGAGCAGGCTAGCCATGCTTGATGCTTAACTTGTGCTTCCCCAGTGCACAGGGGAAAAGAACAGAGAGAACAACAGTGAAATTAACATAGAAGGAATGAGTTTTTAAGTCACTCTCCCACAAATGAGAACTCCACGCCCTGTCCTCAAACTTTTGCCAACAATTTTATTACTGGGAGTGTCAGTAAGAATCCACTGGTTTACTGTGGGCAACCTGATCTGTGCACCCACATGCAGAAGGGCCATAGTAGGAGACAGGAAATGAAAGACATGCTTTTCCTGTTTCACAACCAGAAACACTTACCTTGTCATTGACTGGACAGAGGTGGCCAAGCATATTAAACCAGTGTATTCTCCTACCTGGGGTATCTTTCACTGTCTGGTTAAATCATCAAAGTCAGTTTGCACCTTGGCAACCTCCCTAGTGGCAGTAGCACTACAGAAGTCAATTATTGTGCGCAGAACAGCCACAGAGTAGCTGCTTAGGTGGGGTCCATTGCTGGAACAACCTATACTCAATCCTTTAGTGCAGGTAAAGCAAGCCCTATGCAACCTTTTGAAACAGCTATTTGCCCATGTTTCGGGTCTACTGTGCTCAGACCCGTGCTTTGCAGGCCCTTCCTCCTTGGACTTGTAGCTCCACAAATCTCTGCAAAAGAGACAGTGTGGGAGATGCAAGGAATTTCAAGGGGAGCAAAAAACACTGAGAGATCGTGTCTGTCTCCTATCTGGTTCCCCTAGACCAGCAGCGCTGCCTGTCATTAAACAAGAGAAACAGTGGCAAATTGCTGCTCCCTCTCCGTATCTCACCTCCAGTTGTAAACCAATCCATAAACGGACACAGCTGAACAGCATGACCTCGAAGGCAAACCAACAGCACCCAGTAAGAGTTCCTTGCAAAGGAGAAACTCTCCACTGGGCAAGAGAAGCACACTGAAGGCTTTAAAAAATTGGATCAGTTCTTCAACACATTTAATGCTGACATATTACCAAAAATGCTTCCTCATCATAGAAGTTCAGAGGTAAGTTTAAAAACAGAAGGATGTGATAAAAGCTTTTTAAATTTGTGCAGACAATATGGAACAGAAAAATGTCCATCGACATAGGTCACTACTGAAATACTACAGTAATACTGCATTTTTAATTTCCAAAATAGAAAATATACCACAAGCAAGTAGAAGAAGTGACACCACAGAAAGAAGAATGTCTACATGTTCACTGTCAAATCTAAACTGGACTATTGCAATACACTTCCCTCAGGCTACACTTTAAGAGCACGTAGATTCATCTATAGCACAGCAAACTCCTGATCTTTGAGGTCACACACATAAAACCAACGCTTCATATTCTTCACTGGCCTTCAGTCTGCCTTCAAGGTACTGGTAATAATAAAGAGAGCACTGAAAACTCCAGGACGGATACAAGAGAAAGGCTGTGTCATCATCCGTTTTCCCACAAGGCAACTGCGTTCAACTGGAATGTTCTCCGGGCTGTTTGACAGAACATGCTTAACAGAATGCTCCATTATGAAATTCCTTTGCCCTTGGAATTCCCTAGAGCTTAAATTTGCATTGCAAGCTGTATTGTCCTTTCCTGACTATCTAGATGCCAGGCGAAGGTGAAGGAGACAGAGAAAGCAGAGCAAACCCAGAGGTAGAAACCTGCTGTTGGATTCCATTTGGCAATCTGAATCCAGATGTTAAAAGAAAGTATACAACACATTTTAAAATCAACTTTGACCAAAGCAAACCAACATACCCTACCAATGAATTATCACATACCTGTAAAAGATTCATATCATCTGGATTTTCAGAGCCAGGAACATTTTCTTTTAATATTGATGACATGACTCTCACATTCATTTTTGCCATATCCAGTTCACTGTACAGTTTCCCAATCTGTTGAGTTCAACAGGACAGAATATTGTGTAAGTGAACAGAGTGAGCAGAGCAATTCTTGCCTCTAATACATACCTTCTTCCCCATTAGGTATAATATGTGCCTAATCAGCATTATCTTGCTCCAGTAACATGCCATGAAAATGTATGGCATTAGCTCAGCTTTTGTATGTGCAGTCAAACTAAGATCTAAGTCAGATAGTACTACTCATTTTTCTTGCAGTTAATGCCTCTCAATAGCGTTACTGTTACTCTTTTTAGTTACCTACAGGCCAAGCAGGAATGGAAGTGAACTGTCCTTTCCTTCCTGCTTTTTAGGATAATGTCTTCATACAAGCCTTATGCAAAAGTAAGTTTGACTTTCTCACTTATCTTTGAAGTAACTTTTATCAATTTGTATAACATCATAACACATCATTTGAGATTCTCATGCTGGAGTAAATGATTCCACTTTCTGGTTGAGGTACAGCCTTGCATTTATTGAGCCCACTTCTGCCTACTTTGCTTTGGTATACCACCATATAAAAAATCTTCAAAAGAATAAACCTAAAACCACGAATATAGAACTGTGCCACTTGAAATGATGGTCCCTCCCAGTGGTCTATGCACCCAGGTTACTGAAATCACACATTTAACAGTACGTTTCAAGTGAGCCTGCCCTCCTCTAAACCTGTAGTACTGTACCTGCTCAGGAGTCAACAATAACGTTGGGCCTGTGGGAAGAGGCAGTAAAGAACGTTTTGCAGGATTAGCAGAAGACGGTGATGACTTTGCAGAAGGCTGAGATGAAGCCTGCTGAAAGACAAGAGAGCAGAGCTTGAGTTTAACAAAAGAATTGAAGCAGACATCCAGATGAGAGAGCTACAAAACATATTTGTCCGACTAGACAACTAGGCATTTAGCTTTCTCACAATCAATGCTCCCAGGGAATTTGCTGAGCAAGGTCTATTTACAAGAATAAATCTAACAGATATTTTCTAATTAAAGGCGGCTTGGAATTGAGATTTCTTTTAAATGGGTTTGCAAGTAAGTTCCATTACAGGATAAAGTGGCAATGGCTAAGAACAGGCTAGCTCCTTGAGCTCTTAAGCCATCTAACAGCCAAGAGTCCTTCCCAAAGTGCCACTGCAATTTTGCAATGAAGGATAGTTTAGAATGTGATCACACTTGGAAGCAGTGGAAAGGTTGGGGCGGTAAGCCTGGGTCTCTATAGAAGATGAACTACAAAAGCTTTCTGGATTGAAAAGCTGGAACACTTTGTCTGTAGAAAGCTTTGCTTGCATTGAATTTGAACTGACTGCTATAAAAAAAAAATCCAAATCCAAAACTGGGATCTAGTAAATTAGAGTTAAATCTGGAGAGAAAACTGTAGGGAGGTTATCATGAGAGTTTTCTCCAGGGGAGTTATGCATACAGGGTTTGGTTTCCAGCGGTGAAATATGCTCCATATAGCAAATACTTGGGGGAATAGGATTGATGACAGTGAGATGAAGCAATTGCGGAATAATTTATTTTGTAGTATAATCTTAGTTTCTTCCATCTGTTCAGGGCCTTTGAAGGACCAGTTTTAGAAAGTAGTTGAAGTAATGTTACGTGGCAGTGCTGTGAGGCTCTGTTTAGTTAATTGAAGGAACTGGAGTATATGTGGGTTTTGCTTTGCATTATTAATTCTTTCCAGTTTTGAATTATCAAAATTACTTTCCAATCTTTTGATTGTGAGGTCTTCGTTTAACAGATTTACCTTCATTTTGAATTTGCATTTTGATTGCATTGCTTTGCTCTCATGGACACTAAAATTGAAAAATATTGTTGGAGTCATAATTAGCCTGCTTGTTTACTATAATGTGGAATTGATGAAATTCATAGAAGCTGTTGGTTATCTTGATTTTTTTTATTCTTTTTTTTTTTTTCACTTGCCTCTTTTGAAGTGCTGATTTGTTGGGAAAGACAAAAATTATTGAACTGCCAGTAAAGAGTCCTTATTAGTGATGTATGGTTGAAATCCTTTGTGGTACACTCATTAAATCTGCTACAAGTTTTTAAACAGGGATTGCATGTTAATGTTGGCAAATGAATATTTGTAGTATTTTCCAATATAATAAAGAGAGAGTAAGAGAAACATGAGGAAACTGACTAGAAAATGTTCCTGTTAACTTAGCACTAGGAGAAACCCCAACCAAGACCAGCAGTGGTATTTGGGGATGTGCAAGGAAGGCAAGATATGGATTATTCCTGGTGGATATCAGGAAAACTGTCTTTGCAGTAACAACCAGAAAACCGTGGACAACTCTCTCAAGGGAATTGTTAGATCCTTTTGATTAAGATGGTTAAGAACTGACTTACTAAAATGCTGCAAAGGAATGTGTGGCACCCAAGCATTAATAGTGGTGATGGGCATGATGTTTCCCATTTGCTCTCATGGCTCTCACCAGATATTTTTATGAAAGCATACTCTTTTGGTGGATATGCTAAGTGTTCATAGGGCCCTGAAATCCTGTTTAATAAAAGCAATTCTTTTGGCTTTGAACTCTACCTGATGCGCTGCTGGCTTTGCTGTTAGAAGCCACTTGGTGTGCAGTTGCTGTTCTATGGTCTCACATGCTAGGAAAGTCATGCCTTCAGTGCAGCTGTTACTGTCTGGGAAACCTGCACTTGGCCTGGGCTTCCTGTTGAGTGAGAGGGGTTCTGCAGGGCTGCCCTGAGGAAAAGCCCTCCACAACAGCCATTAGCCAGGGCCTACTTCACCCTGTTGTTCTGACTTGTGTTTTTTTTCTTGAATTTCCAGGATTTAATAGAGAAAGTTGTAATCCTGCGCAAAGCTGTGCAGCTCACCCAGGCTGTGGACCCTAATGCTGTGGGGGCCCTTTTGGCCGAGAAGATGAGCCAGTACGCCAACCTCCTGGCTGCCCAGGGCAGCATTGCTGCAGCTTTGACCTTCCTCCCTGCAAACACCAACCAGGTACAGGACCTTCAGGTTTTTTTACTCCCTCTCTCTGTGTGAACAGGTATACTTCAAGAAAAGGTCTATTCATGATGCCATTAGCAAGCAGGCATTTGAAATGCACCTCTGGATGTGATGGTCAGGATGTTTCCCCTCTCCTTGCACTGGCTTCACTGACCTGGCAGAAGTACACAGCCTTATTCTCCCCCTTCATTTCACACCCTTGTCCTTGCAGCTAGTGGCTTCCGAAGGACCAGCTGTCCCTCCTGTAAGCCAGACACAGTGAAACATGTACCTTGACACTTGTTTCGTTGTTTTCTTCAGATTTCTTATCTTCTATCAGCTGGTATTTGTAGACAGGCTGGCTTGGGAGTGATGCAGCCCAAGGTGGGAGGCAGGCACATGTAAGGCAGTTCCAGCGGCCCCATGTCTCCTGCAGAAAAGACTTACTCCAATCAAATGAAGCAGAGCAGGCTTCTGAGAGAGCGTGTGGCCAGTCAGCCTCTTGGTATGATGCTCTGGGTTACATGCAGTGCAGTTAACCTCGTTTTGCTGTCCTTTTCTGATTGCAGCCAAACATCATGCTGTTACGGGACAGGCTTTGCAGAGCCCAAGGGGAGCTCCCAGTGGGACAGGAGGCCCTCAAGGCACCTTACGAGAGGCAGCCCATGCCCAAAGGACAAGCTGCCCCTGTGGCTGGACAGATGCAAGGGCCCCAGGCTCCAGCCCAGCAGTATTACCAACAGGTAAATGGGTTTTGGCAGTTAGGGGGAGGATATGGTGCTTGAGTCGCGGAGAGTGATGGATAGAGTAATTTTTTTCCTTTCCCGTGATCTGAGCTGGGGCTGTATGACTTACTTCTACCAAGAGCATTGTGGTGAAAGTCAGTGGTGCTGCTTTTCAGTCAGTATAGATGCCTACTTTACTCCTCATCTGGAAACACCCATTAAACACCTTGTCAAGTAGCCTGCTGCTGAAGATTAGGTGTTTTCTCCCTTTGTTTGAAAATGTGCTTCAGTGCCAAGAATGACTGTGCGGGAGAGCACGGCAGGATTTTCCTGTGTTTTGCTCTCATAGTTTCTGATGTAGTCCCATACCTGCAGGCCTTGGAGCTTGCTCAGTGTTGCTCACCACCCTCTTCTGGGGCTGATTATTTCCCCCGCCTCAGCTCTGATGTTGGCTGCAGAAGTTGCAGAGCAGTGGCAATAGCAAACTTCAGGGCATGCTTCAGCAGTTGTGGTTACAGCCTACTAGGAAAACACCTTCCCAGCTGCACTTAAGGGGGCATAGACAGCATGGGCAGGGGATGAGACAGGAGTAGGGACGCAGGCCTGGGGTAAGAGTGAGCTCTGCTGGAAGAAAGACCTGGTGAGTATGGGACTAATAAGGGAACTGGGGCCTGTGCAGGGAGGAAGAGGAGAAATGGCAGAGGCAGATGCCCTGGTCTTTAGCCTGAGAATGACACTGCATCAGACCACATTGGCCATCAGCAGTGTGGTGCGGTGGGCAGCCCTGGCTGTATGCATGCTTAAAGAGCATTGCCAAGTCCTTGATCCCTCAGCACAGTGCTGGAGCTCATCTGGGC
>JANZLP010000002.1:36317492-36327581 GCA_026930925.1 Chelictinia riocourii | reverse complement strand
CATATGGCAATATTTACAATTTAACTAGGACATTTGCATTGTCAACCATAGGAGAGGGGAAATGTATGGATTTAATTGCGACAATCTGCTTGTTGCTTGTCTCCCATAAATTTGGGGTGAGAATCTGCTGTTGCAAGAACAAGCTCTGACTTGCCTCGCAATCCTCACCTCGTTTGCCTATTTTGAAGGGCAAGAACTACACGGACACGGGATCGCCCAGGAGAAGATTTTCCATCTGGACTAAGTACGTGTTGCCCACTGCCTTTTTACACCAAGCCATCTGAAGGTATCCAAAAGGGGTAGGTGGAATGCAGAGGGAAAAGTTTTTATAGACACCTCGTTTGTTTTACATGACCAGGGAAGAGTACTTTCCATTCAGGTCACAGTGAGCCTCCCAAATGACTTGGCATTCTCTAAGCTTTATGCCCAGTAATGTGAGGAGTCGCCTCTGCGGCAGCCGCAGTGAAGTCAGCGGGTTTTCAGGAGAGCACAGGCTGGCAGCCGAGCCCAAGATATTATCCGGAGGTTTCAAGTGGGTGGCAAGGGTAGGAAAGGGATAAGAGCTACTTTTTCTGGGCACGCTCCCCAGCTCACGCTCTCCAAAGAATTATGTGCTGCTGCAACAATGAACTATTAAATGCCAGAAGAGGGGCATCAGCACCACCACCAGCCAGGTGAGTGTGCTTCGTGGGAAGAAATAAGCAAACCTATAACTCTGGCAGATTTTGAATTTGCATTCTCTCTTCGATCTGAATCGCAGTTCTTTCCGCGGGCTAGAGAGAGAGGAGCACGACGTAAGACACACCCCAACAGATTTAATATCGTTTGTTTTATTCTAATAGGTAAGCTGGCACTGGCAATTTTCAGATCAATTTTCTTCCCAACAGAAATTTCAGTGCAGACCTGCAGTAGTTCTGTTTCAGTAACAAGCATTGTGGAGAACAGCTGTTATTTAGTGAGGATTCAGACTTTTATCTTGTTACACATTCCACAGTCCACTCAGCCAGGTCACGAGTGCAAGCCAGAGTGTCCGACAGAAAACCTACAGGGCACTAAGGCTTTGCCCCAAAGAAAGAGCGGAGAAAATATATTCCAGAAGGGTTAAGAAAGAAGAGAAAAAAAGATAAGGAAACAATTGTATATATAAACTGAAGGCTTAAATCTTTCCTCCTGGAAATGTAAAATGACAGTTCGGGTGAACGGCTCTCACATGACGCTGTCACACTTCATTCTGCAACTCTAGCGGAATGACGTCTAACAGGAAGCTCTTTTCACCTCACCTTCAGGGATTAGATTTTTGGAGTATACTTAGGTAACTTCTAACAGATGAACGTTAAAGGCATTCAAATCTGTAATGCAAGGAATATTCTAACTGACACGTGCCTCATGGTTTATTCCTGTATACTGCTAATGCACTGCAGTGTGTAGTAGTAACTATTGGCTTGTAAAACATCATTAGATCAGTACGCAGTAAATCACTGTCCTTTCTTACTAGTGAGAAAATGTAGAAATGAATGCATGATATCCGATATACCATTGTTCACAGTGCTATCTATGTATAGCCCATTCATAATATGTATAACCACCATTAAGCATCTTTCCCAGTACAGTTTTCAGGACCGGGCTTCTATATGGCAAGCTCTTTGGCAAAGGACTGTTATCATAGGTACAGCATTACACAGAATAACGTAGCTATTATCGCTTGCTTGAAATTCTTTTCATTTAAAAAGTAATTTTGTTTCCATCTTGCCTTGCACCACAGTTAAAAAAAAAAAAAAACAACCTACAAATCATAGCTGCTCAATGTGTGTTAGGTCAAGTTCTTGTTATGAATCACGATTACATCAGATAGGCATTGGAAAGGCCCAGCAAAACAACACCGCACCACAAGTTCAGCATAGATGTACAATTTCCATTTTCATATGGTGGTGCTGGATCATGAATCAGAGACCCCTCACTTAGCACAGTTACCTTTGACGGGGTTCGCCAGAGATCAGCTCAGCCCCACCCTCCCAGATACCTACATATAAAACTACAAAACCTGCAAGCCTCAGGCTGGATTGAAATAGCTGCAGACCAGTGGATTTCAAGTTACTTTGGAGCTGACCTGGGGGTAACTGATCATGCAATGGTTAGACCGCTTCTAAGGAAGAACTCAGAACCTTCAAAAGCCCTTAACTTTTCTACAAGAAATACCTTTTAAGTTGCAAATAGTCATGTTAGTTAAATATTTATTTACAGCAAGCAGTAAAAGAGATTTTGTTAAAGCTCACAGCTAAAAAAGTCACAGCTTCAAAGAACTTATGTTACCACTTAAAACCTAAATTTTTTTATTGCAGTAAATTCACTTAACAACTCAACAAAGTGCCATGTTTGCATATATACCAACCTTACTCTATTAAATGGTTTTGGGCATTAAGTAGATAAGAACTCTGGAAAAAAAAAAAGCGTCATGTGTATTTTATTCTTATCAGTGTTTCACCACAGCAAGCTGAAGTCTCCAAAGCTTGCTGAGACCCCAAACCGTGCCAGGCCATAAGCAAATAGATGCCTCAAATGTGAAAGCATCACCTGTGCTACCACAAAGAAAGCAGACAAATCACTTCTCACTTTGGTTCTATTTATTTATTTTTTTAAACTAAACTAACTTTTGTGTAAATTCTTAAGCTTTGACACCACTTCCAGTGTTCTGTTTCCAGACTGCTGGCCATGCTGCCGAGTTTATGAAAAGCAAAATGCTTATCTAAAAAAGGAAGTTTGCAGTAACGTGCTGTTACCCAGCTCTCACGATCCTATCACCCAGTGGTCTTCATTGTTCTGCCCTCAGCAAGAGCTTGACAAAGTTGAAAACTCTAGCATCAGCTATATCACAAGGTGAAAAGTGGTAACTCAAACTACAAGGGGATGTACCGCTTGCTTTTCTAAAAGCTATTGTAAAAGTGCTGGGTCTCTTTCTACAGCCCACAGGTGTAACGCTCTTGAAAACTGTAGAGCTATTCTTTTAGACAGTGACACTTGCTTAACAAAGGGTCCCAAGATCTGAGCCTTTAAGGGTACAGGTTATGCTCAGCATCGCCTGAGAGTGGTTCTGATCTATAGTTGCAGCTGAAATGAATGTGAGCTCTGTTTGCTACCTCCAGCTGCCTCTTCAAGTCCCAATGAGAAAGCAGATTCAAATGAGATAATTGCCATCTTCCCAAGTAAAGGAAGAATTAGTTGATGTTTCTGAGCAACTGTTGAAGTGGGAGAATGAAAGCAGGGAAGAAAATGGATCTCAGATTGTTTTTAAAAGAAACATAGACACGCTACAAGAAGCAAATCACTCACAAGACAGAAGCATAAAATCAAGTAATTCTGGTTTCACACTTCAACTATCTATTAGCAATTAAGCAGCATATAGGTTATGCAATGGCCCTCCACATGGGAGATGAAGGAAAACATGAATAATATAAGTCAGTTGAGCAGATTTTTGCATTTTGGACCTACTATCAGAATCTTTTAATGTTCACCTTGCCCTACGGATATATAAGCTGGGAGAAACTATGACAATGCAAATAAAAGACATAAAATAATCACTACTGGTAATAACCAAATGGTAGGTACGTAAGTAGAATAGTTCTAGTATCGACAATTACTGTAGAAGGCATCAGTACACATTAATCTGAACTCTGTATTACCACGTGATTTATTAAAATGATGGTTGTCAGTGAATAATGGACAGAACCAACGCTACCCGTTATATTTCAAAAACAGATGGCTAGAATCCAGAGTATCAGTTTGGACTCAATTCTTTTAACTAAAGGAATAAAACCACTACACAGTAGCAGAGACATTTTAAAAAGGAAACTGTCCTGTTGTTTGCAGGTTTGTTACTTTTGCTTGGAGAAACTAGGGGAAGATTAATTATTAGTGGTAGCCCTTCTCTCAGGATTCAGTACAAATATGGGAGCCATGCAGAAGGAATAATTGAGACTATAACTCTTCCTTGAGGCTTTAGCTCAGCACTTTAGACAGACAAAAAAGGACCATCCTGAATACAATGAACAAAATGCCTGTAAAAGTTCCTTTGGCTCTTGTAACAGATTACATAGTTTCATAGTGATGGACATTTAAAATTTGGGACAAATCCTCATTCAATACTTTTCCTCACTGTAATGGAATTGCTCCATTTTTTCACTACAAAGACATCTGGTATCAAGGAATTGTAAAGGAAGCTTTGTCTTTTCTGGTTTAGCTTCTAGGTAGAAACTAAACGGAAGCCTGACATGAAGCCATATTAAAGCAGCGATTGATCTATTTCTGGCATAATAAATTCCTTCAGCTTTTCTTGACTGCCATTTAAACTGGGATTGAAGAAATTGTTCCCCTTAAGTCATTGCATCTGCAGTGCGAGGAAGAATTAGATGCTGAATTCTCATTGTGGTTAGTTTACTCCCAGTTGCTGTTTTATTCAACAATATTTTCCCCCTGCACCTTCAGAACACTTTGGTCTATGGCAGTCACATGGTCCTTAACACCTGCAATTTACCAAAAAGCACACGCAGGAAACTCACAGGCTATGGAAAAAAATACCAAGCTACTTAGGCAGGTCTTGCAACTAGTAGATAATGGTATTTCCTCTTTCTCTACTCTATCCATTCTTCTAGATGTATCAAAGCTGTATTAAGAAAATAGGAGTGGTGGTACTCCCGTAAGCTCAGATATAATATGATCTATTTCAGAAGCAGATAGAGAAACTGTAAAGCCACTCTACAAGGAAGGTGAGAAATATGATCCGGAGTACTGTGTTCCATCTTACACACCGCTGCTCCGTAAAGAACAGCTCAGACTGGGACTGCTTCATGAATGGAGCTTTAGTAGCTTATTTCTGCACAAAACATTTAAGGGCAGGGATTACAGTTTAAAACTTCATATCAACCAGAAAGAATTCAACTTGTGAGAAAGATCCCCCAAAGTTATAGGATAGAAACCAGCAGTCATTCTGAAAATGGAACTTTCTGAAGGAAAGCAATGCAGTATATTTTAATGCAGCTTCACAGCTTTTGCCAGATACATCTACAGCTAAGATGTCTGTATGTTATTTTATCAATTATTAACATAGAAAATCAACAATCTTCTTTAAGAGTGATTTCTGGGCTTTTATTTCAAATGGCCTGACTGATATCTTGGCATTTTGTTGCCTCAAGGCTCATAAAACCTCTCAACTTTTTCATCATCAACTTCTCCCTGACTATAAATCTCTATTTCCGTGTATACTATACCCAAGGAATACTACTCAAGTTTAAGAATGTTTAAGGGAATATTTAGGGACAATTTTTATTGATGCAAGTCTGACTTTAGTTTCATCAACTTCATTGCAGAATTCCCTGTTTACCTCTTGGGGAATTAGATTACAGCTTGGGAGCAATGTTTTATTCAGAAGACAGCATCTGCAAAATAAGGCTTTATTTCACATGGGTAATGTAGACATAGATGGTCTGCTTTCTTTTTTGTGTTGTGCTTTAAAATACAATGGACAGATATTACAAGTAAATGTGAGGATTGTTGGAGCAACATGGGAAACTTCAAACCAAAATGGCTTCAGTATTAACTGGGAACTCCATAGGACCTTAAGACAACATGGAGCTCCTTAATTACACAGTAAATCTAGTCCAAACAAAAATTGAACAAAATTTGCTTTACAATGGTTACAATTTACATACTACTTGGAAAATACCCTGTCTGATTTGCATGTCCTTAGCAAATTTAAGATAAGTGTCTTGTTTAATAGCATTGTGATAGCAATGTAAAGGCAGGACTGGGAATAGAGGCCTTTATCTAAGCACATTGTTATGAAAAAGAATTTTCCTGGAAGCAGTCGGCCTGGGGATTATATTATTAAAAAGGTAGTTCTGAATTACTTGACTTGGTGCTTTTTTTTTAAGTTTCTGGTCTCAATATATCAGTTTCAGGTACAATGCCAATACTGAAAATTACAAAATAGTTTTTATGTGACAATACAGAAGCCTCAATTACATGGCAAGGAGAGAGTTTTGTTTGATTTTTCCCCACTACATGTGTCACTACTTCTTCAAATGCTCAACAGCTTTGGACTCTGCATATCAGAAGGTGTTTTTATCATTCAACAATTACCTTATTTTTATTGCATCCTCATTCATAACTGTATTCTCGCTGATTCTTGCTCTTGGAGTCATTTCCTTCACACTCTGTATTTAATCACCCTCAATTTAACACTTCATTGACCTTTATGCAAAGTCAGAAGCGTATTACTCCTGAAAAAAGAGAGACAATGGCCATACTAATTTACTGCACCTTTCTCTAAAATACATTTGATCAGATCTTCAACATATTATACATGTTTTAGCTTGGTGGAGTAATGCTGATCTACATCACATGAGTGACAGTTCTGTTCTCAGATCACTTGTGTTGTAAACAGATTTTTTTGCAAAGATAACATCTTGGAAAACTTCCTCCAAAAGCAGAAAGAAAAATAACGCTTCCTCTCTTCTTCCTGTTTTTAACCACTTCACTGAATTTGGCAGAGAATCTACCACTTTTGTTTGCACATGCCAACTGTTTTCACTTCTTACCTTCGAGGTCTTGCACCAAATAGAAAAGCATAATGCAACACAAGTATTTTTTTTTTTTTAATTCCACACTAACTAGTATTGTATTAACTTGTCAGTACACATAAAACATCATATTTCTATCCCAGGAGAAGATATGAATCTCTTTGGTGAAAAAGGCTTTACATCCAAGATAATTTTGCACTCACCTCATTCTATTTCTCTGGATGTTGGAAGATTAGGGGAGACACTGATGTAGAATCATCATCAGCACAGACACACACACTTCAACCTAAATTCATTAAAATTTGTGGGGAAAGGGGTAAGAAGGATCATCTCTTTAAAATTATGCATCTTGGGAATGAGTCCTATGAGTGCAACTCTCAGGAGTACAAGATTTTAAAAATGCTGCCTTAAATTTTAAAATGGATCAGTAAGATCCCTGGGACATTTCACAAGATATTTTGCATGCTTTCTCTGGAAGCAACGCATCAGAGCAAAATGCCCATCCTGACAGGGTAATGATTTAACATTATTTAACCTTCACCTTTAAATATCTGGAGGAAATACACAGGCATTTAATTGGCATAATAGCAAGTTATAGGTTTGTTATTGATTAACACACTTGCTAAAGGTCAACTAGTATTTTAAGCACTTTGCAAATATAATGTGTATTCTAATTATCCTGAAGGACTTGTAATTATTTTGTTAAATGTCAATTAAATGCAAAAACATTTCTTACCAGCCTGACAATGTATGTTACAAAGTGTACAACTTTGTTTTATTGTTTGTGTAATTTTCAGACAATTACTTGGCAATTAGATTGACCTCTCATCTAGAACTGCAATACAACATGTTCAATTACAGTTTAGCTTAAAACCAATAAACAACAGTCTATCAAACCTGTACTTCACATATGAGACCTCATGGGAGAGAAAGGACGTTTTCATAGTGCAGAAAGGCTTTTGGTAGTGGCTTGAACCAAGCAATTTGAAGACAACGCTACTTATTCTCACAAGCCATTGGATAGCCTTCCGTTAGCTTGCTGCATACATCTTGAGTGTTCCTTTTGTAGCAATCTCCTTTGATGCCCACTGTCCCCCCAAAGATGGGTTGCCACCAAACAAACTGAATTGTCAAAGCTGGAATCCTGAATGTCAGCCACAGAGTAGCATGAGAAGGGGCTGATGCATAAAGACATCACGGCATGTTTATGTCTTTATTTTAAGTTTTCTGGGGGTCTCCTACAGACTTTTCTAAGGAGGAGTCCTTACAGCAATGTGCTTCTAGCATTTTATTTACCACGCAGCTTGGAAAGAGCAGTGTAGAGTCCCTTTTGCAAGCTCTATATTCATTGAAGAAGCCTTCCAAGGTAGAAGGTTTTTTGTAGGGACAATTACCATCAAAACATCAACCTAGAAAAATCTAGACCATAGCCATTGAGAATTTGGGGCCCGCAAAACTCCAAATGCCCTAGACTTTCATTAAGTTCACATGAGCTAAGACTCTAGGATTTTTGTGAATACATTACCACGATGCTGTTCATCACACTTTTTTGAACACTACAGCATTGTGATAACAGCTTGCATGGTGCAAAAGTAGTTTTTATCATTTACAACAATAAGATTTTAATTTTAAAATGTGAGATGCAGTATGGGTTCAGCGTTCATATTCAGTCTCCCTAACACAAGCTTGGATTTCAGAGAATAGGTGCATCAATACAGTGTGGAAACCCTGTTTTCCTGCAAGGCAGATGAAGATAAGACAATAGAACTGAAAGTAACATTTACCACCTGCATCTGAACAGTCAAGCTAGGTAGCTGAGCAGTATCAGCATCGCTTTCTGCCTCTATGCTGATGTCCACCTTCAAAGCCTTGATGCAACTTAAACTACAGACATTTGTAGGTCAGTAGAAGTCTGAACCTAGCAGGGAAAGGAACTACTGAGCCAATGATACTCTTTATTGATTAGTTGCTAATTGTCAGCTCCTTGAGACCTGATTGTAAACTTACCCAGTTAAGGTCAAGCACAATTTCTTTCCAAATAGCATTAGCAATAAACACAGTAACAAAATTGGGGCAGTTTGCAGTATATTGTTTCATTATAACTCCCTCGGGATCAGAAATGTCAATGGCAAAAAGGAAGCACAGGCATGCTAATGAGAGTTTTAACTTTGTTTAGTGTGCCAAGGGGATATTCTGTTATAACGTTCTGGTTCTATGTTCAACTTTTCTCAAGGGGCTGTGCCCATCACTGTCACTTGACAGTTATCAGTCTCACAATTTATACGGCAAACAACAGCACTTCTGCTCTAAATTGCCACTGAGATGGACTTAAATTTTGAAGTTTTTTTCATCTTGGATAGGATGAAAAAAGCTCAGCCTGTCTTCTTATCTGAGGGAGGTGGGCTGCTTTTCAGAAGGACCCTGGGTGCTGTTTTGATTTCTTTTAAAAATGTTTTTGTTTTATACATGCCTAAATGCTTTTCATATCTGCTCTATCCCATATAATGTTATAAATGATAAAAAACCCCAACACCTTAATATTTTTTAAAGTCTTTGAAGATTAGGCAGTCTATAGAAATCCTCAGATCTCCTCATTGACTCCTCTTTTCTTTGGCGTAGCAAGATCAAGCTTTTATTTCTTCTCTCTTTCAAAATTTCTCCTCATAGCTGTATTTCTGATCTCATTTCTGTTTGCATTGCGCACACTCCTGCTCTACCTTATTCCCTCCCCTTAGCCCTGACCCTTTGAATCTTGAGTGCTTTTCAGAGGGTCTCTTAACTGATGTCTTCTGAAGTCAGTCTCAGAGAGCAATTTGGGGAGGTATTTAGCTTTTCTTTGCATAACTTCTTTTGAGAGTGAACTAGCAAAAGATTCTGGACATCTCTCCCAAATAGGTCCCCAGAGACTATTTCAGCAGGCACTGGTTAAATGGGAACACTCATGGGTTAACTAAGGCATAGCTCTAGGTTCAACCTCCGAAAAGGGTCTCATCCTAAACTTAGTAAGCTGTTGCCAAACTAAGTTTTCAAAAAACTGTAAGTCAGGTTTCTATCTAAAAGAGATTTTTTTTTTTTTTTTAATGCTGTGATGTATTATTTTACTTCCTAAGCAGTACCATGAACGTACGATCTTATATTCTAGATTATGGCTTTCACGGTTATAGACACAAACATACTTAAATGGAAGAAAGATAATTAGAGATACAGCTAGAAAAATAGGAGGTCAAGGCTTTCATGTAATTACTTGACCTAGAGGGCAAAATCTGGCAACATTATTCATGATTTCCTTTTCCTCTCTCTTCTGCCCGCTCCCCTCCTACTCTCACCAAATAAATCATCTCCTGTGCGCATTGGCCTTCGTGGACATGTGCTTCTGCTGCCTTCAAGAAGATGAAGATCCAGCACATTGTATCTTCACAGTGAAACATTCAGTTAAACTATGCAGTAAATTTGGAGGGGAAGTTAGTGCTACAGAGTTATAACTCATGAGCAGCTAGGTGAGAAAAACATCTATCTC
>JANZLP010000002.1:36094987-36107979 GCA_026930925.1 Chelictinia riocourii | reverse complement strand
TTTAAATTTTTCCCTTCTTATGTGTCAGTAAAGGAGAGAAATCAAGATCCTCACAGCTGGTAGAAATGTAGTTGTTCAAGTTCACCACAGCTAATGAAGGTAGTCTTTTATGCAAACACGAGACAACTAGTGAAAAGGAAACAACATACATTCCCTTTCACTTACATTTATCATTTGATTTCCTAACATTTTTGGGCTGTGGAAATACGTAATGTTCATTATTGCTGGCCCAGCTAGGCAAGAAACAAAAAGAAGTTACTACCACTGACATGGAGACCAAGTCACATTTTTATTCCCTAAAATTAGGTCTCTTCAGAACAATTCTATTCCCTAAAAAAATGAAAATAAGTGAGCTAAGAATAAGGGAGAACATTTTATTTCTTTAGTGAGGAACATGAATACACGGACTTGTGCACAGCTCTCTCCAAGCCCACAGCAAATAGACTTGCTACTCAAAATGGAGCCTGAGTCCCTCTACAGCTCATGTATCATATTTTACTTCATAATAATTCGGTCCTGTTACAGCAGTGCACAGATTTGACTCTTTCAAAATAATTTTCATCTCCCTCTGTAAAGTTTCTGTCTGTATTCCATGGTTAGTAAATACTACACAACACAAGTGTATAGTTGTCAAACCCATCCATTTGGCTCAGTCTGGACTCTGTCAGCAGCAGCAGAAAGAAATTACTCCAGAGGCTAAATGCCTTGGTAAAGGTTTGATTCATTTTCTGGGGTAAGTTTATTCTCAAGAATGCTTTTTTTCTGCCTGCTCTCTAATGACACTATTACCTGAAGGGGGACAAGCTTCTGCAATAATGAGAGCAAATTCATAAAACAGAGCCTAAATTAGCTGAATTCAAATATATACAGCAATGGGGAAATTGTTTACAAGCACAAAATTTAATTCCGATCTGATCTATTGATTGTACGCTTACTCCAAATTTCAATTAACCTACTGCCTGCGACAGTCCTGCAGAAGTACTTAAAACTAAGCGCATGTATAATTGTTTGCAAGATCAGGTCAGTGATTCATCTACAATATTAAGCTGTTCAAAATTGAAAAGCTTGTGTGTGTCTATTAATTCTAAGGGCTCACACCATCCATATACAATTATCATCTATGCCTCCCAGTTTGTCTTCACTTAGTCAGTGAAGAACATGCATATTTACATAATTTAAATGAAAGCTAATGTATCTTTCACATTAAAATGATACCAGCTCTGTATCCTCCCATCTGGATTAGAGCAGGCAACTCCATTCATGTTCTATTTATGAGAAACCTGCTCAGAAAAATGACAGGAAGAGAATCAAAAGGGGAAGGAATGGCACAAAAAGAATATTTTGCACCTGCTCCCTCTCCCCAAAACCCCAGATCTCTGAATCTCTCAGTTTTAGACTAGCACAATTTTGGTTTGCTTGCCTTTTTGTCTTTAATTTTACACCTGGATGTGGCAACAGAAATTCTTCAAACAATGCAAAAATCTAAAAATTAAGGTTGTCTCAGAAAGGGAAGTATTTCCCACTACTTGTTTTCCTGATGGTCTTTGTACATAATCTAGATTGCACTAAACCTTCCTCTATAAAATTATGAGAGTTATCAATCCCCAAACTGCAGCACTGAACAATTCCCAGGGAGAAGAACGTAAGTGAATTCCGGATCACTAGGGCTAAGGAAAATAAAGATTTCTGCCACTGATATACTAGCAGATGTTTGGTTTCAGATTTACCCTGTAGGGCCACTGCAATATATGATCAGCAATTGCCAACAATAATATTTTCATTAACACAACATTTATGAGATTATCAACATCACCTGCCTCCTGAAACAACAACAACATTTTGGATGAAAATGGTGTTCGGACTGCTGATGTATCTACTCTGGTCATTTGATTACATTCTCTTTTATAGAGATATTTTTCAGCACCCCCAATCACGTTAGCAGATTGCTGAGGAATCAAGTAAGTGCCCCCTGTACCTACAATTCATATCACACAATGAATAATCCACTCGAGAGGAGTCTCCATTTCCCTGATCATAAGCCTTTTCCTAACTTACAAAGCATTGCAAAGTTTAACTGTAATTTTTAATGTGGACTGAGAGCATCAGGCCAAACATATGTCATTACTTATGGTTTACTGTTAAACACAGTGATCTTCATGTACTAAACGTTTTATTTGAAAATTAGAGAGCAGTAAACAAACAATGTTACTGCTTATTGCACTCATAATTCCCAAACTGGTAAGAGGATTTCTGTCCAATTTCAGTATGCATTTATTGCAAGTTTCACTGTTGTTCTAATCAGAACTGGGAATAATTTGCTTCTAAAATAACCACAAGAAAAATAAAATAGAGATCCAAGTAGGATGACTATAAAAAAAAAAATAATTCCCTGGCAGCTCCAAGAGTATACCTAACATTTTCTTTATAAGTAACTCCCCCATTATATCAGCATCCAGTTGGCAATACAACCACCTTACATTTTCCATGCCTCACATTTTCCTTTAGAGGACAGCAGGGCACTTCTGAAGTCTACTGTAAGTTTCTGTACATGACCTTCTGCAGCGTGAACAGAACTCAAAGCAGATGGTGATAAAGTTACACAGAACATTTAAGTTATACTCTGATCTGGGGGTCAATCTTGTTTTCAATAGCTGTTTCAGCTTCTCACGAAAAACCCATCCACTTCTCACAGAAGCTAATGGGAATCTTTCAACTTATTTCCACAGGGTCTGGATTTATCGTCAGTTTACTTGTTACAACACACAGCAAAAAAGGATCACAGCATGCTGTAGTTTTAAATGATCTTCATTAAAAATAAAAAAGCAGACAGTTAGCAGTGACGTAACTTTCACCAGTGCATATTCTGCTATACCAGTCCTACATAGGCACATTCACCACTGCTGTATGAGGACCCCTAAAGCAGCTGAATACCAAGCCATCCAGCTACAGCGAACCTGGAAATGTGCTATTCCCACAAAACCCCCCACACCAATCACCTGGCTATGGAACTAATGGCTAGAGAAGAACCAATGAAGATGACCTTCAAGAAATTCTCTTCTAAAATGTTCCTCAGCTTTGAAAATGGTATCTACAATTCTGATGCTGTCTTCCACCCAAATCCTTCCCAATAAGGGACAGATGGAAGTATTCTGTACTCTACAACAAAAATCCTGACCCTGGCAAGCTTTGCCACTGGGAAAGAAGTGTAAAAGCGTCCAGGAGGTCTACCAAGGTCTGAGCTATGCTAGCACTATTGGATTTATAGCGAGAGGCTCAGCACAATAAAAACAATAGATGAACTGGATTAGATTAAAGAGTCAGACGTCCTCTCTTTTGAAAAAGAGAAAATAATCTAATTGAAAAAAAATTACAAAATAAATTACATACCCTGGGCACAGCCCCAGCAGAAACTGCTGAGGCTGATCTTTTGAATCCTTTCATTTCTGCAGAAGTGAAATAATTTCACATTTGGAACTATCTGCTAGCTTCTGGGAAACCAGATTAATTGCACAGTCCCAGCTTCAGGATCAAAAACATTCTGATGTTACAGTACGTGCTTTTTTTTGGATTATCTATCAGTAACTGTTCAGTTCAGATAAAGTTCATAAACTAGAAACTTTATGCCACTTTTTATTGAAGTTGATGCTCTGGATAACTTCAAAACTGGTAAAAAGTTTCTCCTCATATTACCGTTACTCATGTTTCTTATTTAGCACCTAAGGACCAAGCAAGACTGATGGCAAATTGTGTCAGGCACTGCACAGGCACAGCAGGGTGTCCCTGACCCAAGCAGGTTATGAACCTCAGTGCAGAAGCACAACCTGGGCTTGAAGTGGTAAACCACACAGAGCAAATACCACAACCAGTGTCATATCTACTACGTTTTTTACTCTCAAGAAAAGTGAATGGTTACTAGGAGCATATAAATTAAAGAGAGGGAAGGGGAAGATAGGGAAGTGGATGAGATTTCTTGTCCTGTGGATTGCAGGACACAAGGCACAAAAGGAGAGGGAGATTAAGTGCAAGACAGTGTAGCATAGGGACAGAGAAAATGCAGACAAAACTGCAAGAAGGTTTCTAAGCACCAAGAGGGTCTCTGCTTATTAGTTTCAGTTCTCTTCCAATTTTCTTGTCAAGTTCATCCAAGGAGAATAAGGAAATTAATGCACAGATCCCAATGTTCCTGCAGTGAAGGAGGATTTATTCTGCACAGTCCCAAACTGAGGGAAGGATACTGACTGCCAGTATACCACTGCTATTACAGTAATTCTTTGTGCAGCTACATTGAACTTATGCTAGTTTTATATTACTATTATGGTTTTCTATCTCTGATTCAGCTCTTGCTCTCTGTAGAATCTGATTTTTTTTTCCAAATTCTCAGAACTAGATGAAAATCAGTATAATTTTTGTAAAAAAAAATTGAAGATGAAATTGTCTCTAAATTTTTAACCAGCACTGCAGAGTCTTTGAGCAGTTGCTTCAAATTAGACTTAAAATTAACCTTTCATAACTCCAAGCCTTGATAAATTCCATCCCATTCTGAGTTTTATCCATAGTTCCTTATTTTAGCCAGGGGCAAGGGGGAGTCCAATCAAACTACCAAGTTGTCATTAAAAAACCTGCACTTTTTGATTCCTCTGCCTGTCTAGCAAGCTCCGTAATTGCTCCAGACTTCTGGGTGATCATCTAAACAAGACTTCTGACCACCTAAGATTACTGGATGCATGAGCTTTCAGATTCCCTCACAGAACAAATAGCTACAATTACCTATAATAAACCTAAATAAAAACAAAAAGTTGCACATTAGAGCTTATTCTTCTGTTCTCATATTATCAAAACACAGTGCAACCAGACAGCATGCATCTCCAGTAGCAAAACAGAGGGGGTGGGCAACACAGAAAGTGTTTAATGTTAATACTTGGGCTACTAATGGAATAACCTGTGAAGCTTTTAGTTTACAGATACTAAGACCACTTGCTTGTCTTAGCTTGTAAGTTATTCACCCACAGAGAGAAGGAAATCATGCTATGGATAACACTGATATCTAAGCTAACATCATCATTTGAAGCCAGATTTTCAATGAAATTTAATCTTGGCACTCACTACACTGAAAGTTGAACCGCTAACCACCACCCTGTAGGCTCCTTTTAATATTGTACATGGTTCAGCAGGAGACATTTTCCTAGAATTCAAGGCTCAGGCTTCAACAGCTTCTTCTCCACTCACACAAGTAGCTTCATAGCCACGCTTTCAAGGCCCTTCATCCCCTTTCCTCCCCTTTACCATATATCATAACAAAATGCCCTCTCTTCAGGGTACAATGCCAAGGTCCACATTTCCCCAAGTATTGGTCATTCCTCAAAGCTAACCACTTGTTTTCCTTCCATATCTCACAGGGCTAAAGCCAAGGAGGCTTTTATGCCCTTCATAATGTAGTTCCTGACCCCATACAAATCTCCCCCTTCCAGCACTACTGATCAATACAACACTAAAGGTGTCACTGCTCATGTATTTGTGCAAACCTGCCGCTGACCTGTTTGCTGTTCCATTCCCTTTTGCTCTAAGAACAGTCCCCTTAAATCAATTATTTATCAGATCCACAGGGACTTCAGTAATAAGTGCAATGAGATTTGTGGCTTCTGGGCCAAAATGAAATCCCATAACACATAAAAAGTTTTCTGTTCATACCTCATTTTCCAATTTCTTTTGAAGTCCCTACAAAACAGCCAAACCCTTGAGTGAACTAAGATTTAATAGCTCTTTGTCAGCACTTACTGAAATCATCCCATACACAATGAGAAATCCAGTGCTAAAGGCAAGAAGATGACATCGCCTTCTCCCTAAGTGCCAAGCTAGCTAAGCCCTCAGAGCTTTATTTCCAACTATCTGCAACACCTCTCTACTATCTTGTTATATTCAGCTCCACAAGAATTCTCACATGTACTTTATTTCTGATATGTTGTCTCAGATGCTGTGAGTTCATCTCTAGAAATGATCTAAGTTATCCATGCTGGACAAAATACTTTATATTTTGTTCTTCAGAAATGTTAGCAGAGCTCAACATTTTTGCAAGGAAAAACAATTCAATAGAGAGAAGCTTTAGTACTGGGAACAAGGAGACTTTTGAAAGATTCAAGATAGCATGCCAGATTCCCCACTGTATTCTTCCATTTCAGTCTGGTTGCAGTAGTATAGAAAAAGGGTCTCAGTGGTCAATTAGGACTCTTATCTATACAATCCCTATGTGAGAAATGTATTCTTATCAAAGTCTCTTAGGCACTGCTGTACTAGCTTTGAGCAACCTTCAGGTATAAACAATACCATTAGTCAACAGGTTGTCTACAGCAAATATCCATAAACAGTTCAGCAGCACAGAAAACTGCAATTCCTGTACTGTGTATTGAAGGAACAAACTTCTCTCAGCTAGATCGAGAGGTTTTACAAATTAAGAATTATAACAACAGGGACCCTGTTTGGGGTGGAGGGGAACCCACCAAAAAAACCTGGAAAAAAACCAACTCCCATGTGAATCCCTTCCTGAATTATTTTTTTGAAACACTGAGTTGCAGTAACCTAAAGAGAATTAAGGTCATGTCAGCTTTGAACTCCAGCAGTACATTGGACCCATACAATAAAAATCCATCCTTCACAGGGTGTCCTCCAGTATTCCCCAGTTGTTCAAAGCAGGAATTTGGCAATCAGAACACACTTTTTTCTTCCCAGCTACAGTGTTGATGTGGTACATTCACCCTATCAAGACATTAAAAAAAGATTAGGAAGAGCCCTATTTTGTTTACTTTAGCTGATAAATACAATTGACTAGGGCAGTCTGAGGTGGTTGTGGTTTTGTTTTTTGGGTTTTTTTTTTTTTTTATAATGGCAGCATATAAACAAAGAATACTAAACCATACAAATACTCGATTTTAATCTATCCTTCAAGTGGGCCTTAGTCTTGGCTATCTGCTCAATTTCCAACTTAATCTTACTGGCCTTCCTCACTCTTACAAAATATAATCAGCCATTTTTAAATACATGGATTTCTCTTCTGCCATGAGATTCACTTTTAATAAACACATCCACTCTATCTCTTGTTCTCAGTGTGAACACGAGGTATAATCACTCTATACCTGAACATCCACATAGCAAAACATTCACAAGAAACCTTCGGCAGTGCCTGAATGGCCCATTCAAACAAATCCCACCCCAGCCTGGGGCAAGAGAGCCCAGATTACATAAAGACATTAAACTGAGATACTATATAGAAGGGGTAGGGAAGCAGATTTCGGTAATGCTTCAAAGACAGAAAGAAACCAGGATTGTTTTCCTACTCCCTCACAGATGTTTTAAGGGGCTTTTTTGGTGCTGCAATTAAACAATATTGTGCCCCTAAAACTCCTTGGTGAAAAATTAACTTCAGGCCTCACAGCAGAAGGGAGAGCAGGGGCCAAAAGGCTTAGTGACACAGGCTGCATGGCTCACCGCGCTTTCCACAGGACTCACCACAGGCAGAGCTTGCAGGGGAAAGAAGTCTGACATAAAACTATGTGCAGAATATATATTAACATATTTGGCAGACAGGGTAGTATTATGTTAAGATGGAAGAATTTCTTTGGTGGAGACAATGACCGGGGCTTTGGAGACCAGGGATTCAGTGGACCAAATGCCATGGCTGACAGCATGGAATCCTAACATTGGAAAGCAACTCCTGCAACTCCCATCCCATCACCAAAACCAACACAGCCTCATTTCTGCCCCTTATCTTAGTCTAGTTTTATTTCTTCTTCATTCCTGTGCCCATTTCTTTAACAAGCTTTCTGCCTTTTCCACTGGTTAGGATGAAAATAGCCAGAAAAAAAGTTACAATTTCCTACATGAAATTTCTTCCCTTGGGAATTGAAAGGCATCATCATCATCATCCAGAAAAATCTTTAGCTCTCCTTGCTTGGTAATCTGACAAATTCAGAGATTCAGCACAATCTAGTTAAAAACCCCAAAGCCATAAACAGCATATACTAGCACTGGGTAATTTTGTAAAGGGAATGGTATATACCTTGCTAGGGAAAAATATACCACTCAGTGACATACAAATATCATTTTTACCTCAGGGTCAAATTTTCAAGAAACTTCTAAATTATTGGGAAATTCCCAGAAGTGTTTGGCTACCTAACTCCCACTGGTTTAAGAAAAGCTAGATACACGTAAGAGCTGGAGCTGTAGAAACCCAGGAAAACTGCTTCTAGCACATGTTGCCGTAGCTTATGTCTGGGTTTACGGAGTGCTTGCTAATATCATAGTGAAGCAGCTATTTAAAGCACCCTCAGCAAACTTTTTCCTGCCTCTGCAAGAACACACACTTACCTCTCCATCTTCCAAAGCCACATGAAATAAACCCAATTATTTTAGAATAATTATTCCAGTGTTACAGCTGCTGCTGCCAAATGTAACTGCAACAAACAGGCCCCCCCTGCCCCAAACTGATTATTACAGCTGTTTTGCTAATTCATCACAGGGCTGAATGCAACATGTTTCTAAGACCAGGTCCCTTGCAGAAAAGGTCTGTGGCGTGCAATAGGAAGTGCTGCATTTATTGTGCACATTTAAGTGCATCCTGTAGAGTTCCACAGAGATCTGGCAGTGCTGTACAGAGCACCCTGCAGGGTGGTGTAAAAACCTGGAAGGGAGCTTTCTCATCAAATTCCATAGATCTCTGACACACAATACAAGGAGAACCCATTGGTTTAATTCGCAGCGACAAGTGGAATTTATCAATAGACACCGAAGCAGTGGGGGGCTTAACAGAAGCAGCATTTTGTCCTGACACCGATTCACCTCCACCACCCTCGCTAGACTAGATGTGCTAGAAATAAGTGAATTTTTCCATCAGTACTCTTTTCTTTCAGGTAAAATACAAACTTGTATACTATTATAACAGTCTAGAAAACAGAATAAAAGACATGTTCGTTAGAGAATTAAATACTACATATTTATCCATGCAAGAGAGAATGCGTGCTGTTCCTGATAGACTTTTAAACTGTAGTGGATTTCAGGACTAGAGTCCAACAGGGGATGACAGCATATCAAATATTTGAGGGTTTTGCGAAAGCAATGAACAGTGATACATCGCTTTCATTACTATCAATAAAAACATAGACAGCTTTGATAAAGATCTCAATATAACAAGCAAGGGTTAAGTAACAACAAGCTCCCAAGTTGGGTACATAAGGCATACCAAAAGTTTTTAAGAAAATCAGTGATTTATCTAAACTGCCTGGTCATTGACAGCTACAGTGCTCCACCACACTGATATTTAAGCTACTACTGAAACACGGGATAAAGTCTGCTAAGGTCCCAAGCAATAAGTGATAACAGGTAGTAGAAATACTGCACTCGGACATCCCAGAGACTGAATGGGTAATCTATTTAACAAACCCTTAATTTGTGAATTACTCTATCAGGTCAAATAAGAGAGATTAAGCATAGTTTATTAATAAATTAGTTATAGCAGAAAGTATTAGAGACATGCTGGCCTTATTAATCTTTTGCCTTGAGTGATTTTCAGCCTTCCTATATCAGTCCTATTATTTAAAAGATACAAGGTCTTGTCTTCTGTCCTAGCTGACAAAACATCTCCAATCAATTTCGTGCCCTGCCTCTGCCAGCTCACTTCAGAGTTTGCTCTGTATATGGAAGAGATCTTAGAGAATCCCTCTGGCCAGTCGCTTCATAGGCTAGTTATTAGAAGTTACACTTTTTGTTCAAGCATTTTTGTTCCATCAACTTGTCCCTGCCCCAACTGTGCTCCCAGCAATGGGAGAACCCAATTGTTCTGCCCAAGCCTTGAGGATTAACATTACACGGTAATAACAATTACTGCAATTTTCTCTCTCAGGTCAAAAGTTTTTTTAAATACTGGTGGAAAGTTCAAATGAGAAAAAGCAAAAAAACCAAAACAGCCTTTCTGCTAGAGCATATGTGGAAAGATAATGAAGTCTATGAGATTTATTTATTATAAATAAAGCCAGACTGGTGTAGTGATATAATTGGGTGTTTTATATTGGCTTTTGCTGTAAAAGCTGCTCCTTAAAAGCTTTCAGCAGCAGGAATGGCAGTCAGCTCCTTCTGCTATGTAAGCTAATCTAAAATCACCAAAATTAGTAGTTATTTTTTAACTTAACCTGCTTAATGCATTGTGGAGTTTGATTTAGACTTAGTTTAGTTTTAAATATGTCCCTTCATAATTATAGGTCACTTTTCAGGCTTGAGTGTCTAAATCAAAATATTACAGCAAAATAGACACAAATAGAAAAAAATTCAAATTTCTCATAAGGATATAATTGGGCTGTAGCGGCATGTTGCATTGTCTAGTGGAAAGGAAAAAAATCCCATTCAAGGGCATAACAACCCAAGTCATCATCTTTCACCATTCAATTGAAGAAATGTATTCTAAGTATTCTAAATGTAAGAGGATTTCAAACTATATTAAAGCATAATGAATTAAACAATATAATTAGAGAGAGGAACTCATTGCCACAGTTTTTCTGAAGCTAAAGATGTCTTGGAATCCCTCAACTAGCTCTGAATGTCTACTTTTTAGTAAGAAGAGTTACAAAATACATTTTTGTACACATAAAAAGGGATGAGCTTACAAGCTGAGAAACCAAAAAACATGAACCAGACAAAAACCTTAAAGGGTGCAACAGAGACCTATCACTTAAAAATCTGCTGAGATTATGGTTCAAGGTTTGTTTATTTACAACAAAATTTGGGGAGTTTGCAACAGAGAACAGGTTTAAGAATCAAGTGGATACTTGACTCTCAGCTCCAAGGAATTTACCAGGGTGTTTCTGTTTCAATAGCAGTGTTACAAAAACATGTTTGCTGTACACATTTCCAGCACAATAACGTTTCTAGGAGAAAGCAGGGCAATTATGCCCTTGAGCAGTTCTGCAATTTCATATTTAATCTTATGAAACACACTGTTTCAGTTTAACAAATCATCTCTAAATTGCCAATCAAATCACTCCAGGAAACGAGACTCTCCATCTCACAGACTTGGAAGAAGTAATTTACCAATTAAAGCCAAAGAAAGTATCACAAAAATAATTTAGAGAAGCTTTCCTGGAATATATTTCTTTAACTGTGTGCGAAATCAAGGAAAAAAACCACTCTAGTCATCATTATCCATTGAACCTCCTGTAAAAACAATACACAAATACCCCCTGTTTAAATAGCATAATCAAGGCTGCAAAGCTAAACACTCTCAGGTCAGAAAAAAAGCCAGAAGTAAGCTGACCTAAGCAACCATAATTCAGCCCCATTGTGCGGCTGCACTACCCTACAGCCTTTTGCAGAGACAGAGAACACATGTTATTTTAACAAACTAACCTGGCACACATATTGCCTGGTGCTCCATTTCTGAGCCACCGTTCTACTCTGTCAACTAGTGCTGAGCACCGTTTGAGATCCCTTAGAGTTAGTCTGCCTTTGTGTTTCACATTCTAGAGCATATCCTGTGTCGGGATGATTTGCGGAGCCTTGGAGCGGGGGCCGGAACAGGATCGGTCCGGAGTAACGACAGAGTCCCGATATGAGTACAATCGTTCTCCCTTATTGCAAGCTACAGCAGTTCTTTTATAGAGATATATTCATACCATTCACTATGCCTTGAGCTATGATTGGTTAACCCCCATTGTCCACACGTCTTAGGGAGTTTTATGATTTGCTTGACAATGCTGTCCACGCGCTGTGCAGAGCCCTCACTCTGGAAAGTCCCTGCCGAAAATCCCCGTTTCTGTACCTGCAACATCAGCAAGTTCCCTCCTCAAGGACAGTCCCAGGGCAGCCCTCGCCAAAGCCTGGATTGCTCACAGGCACAAAATCATGTCCTTGCTCAGATAACCAGGCCTCCACAATCCTGCATTCAAGCACACAGATTTTGTTTGCAGTGGGTTCTTAAGTGTTTTGGTAAACCAGGCTTCACAGAATCACCTGTGTGGAAAATGAAAGAAACTGAAGCACCTTGTCCAGCATCCTACCAAAAATGTGGAAAAAGATGACCCCATTTCACAATTTTAAAGTATGTTCACTAGTTTCTCCTCCTGCAGCATCTACATAAACCAGCTTCCTTCACTAGCCAGCCAAAGCAGTCCCAACCTGTTCTTCTCAAGTAGGCACTCTGTCTCAATCTGTTTGCCCAGACATTTCCAGGTTTCCTATTCAGCTGCTAAATCTGCACAGCAGATGCCTAGAGAAGAACACAACAACATGGGAACCAGCTATCACACTTCAATTTTGCTGAAGGTTTCCCAATTTGTGTTTGTCAGAAAGGCTTAGGTTTATCCATTTATTCATTCTCATCAATACCTTGTATGCACAAAAACTGTTATCTGAAAATCATTCATTTAAAACTCAATTTCCATGCAGAAATGAATGTTTTCAGCTAATGCTATCCAGACTAGCAGTTAAAGAGCCTCATCCTGCCATACCAAGGCAATGACTGGCTCTGCAGGCACTGCTCTGGTCGTGGGTGCCCGCGATTAGAGAAAGGGACGTGGCCAAGACTGTGCAAGAGCCAATTGGTGGCCCTTGTGGCTGCCACTGGAGCTCATTAAAACAGCTTTAAGGTGAGTAAATTCAGCACCTCCAGCTGTGTCTAAGTAAAGCATAAAGATGACTCAAAGCTGCTTTTCTGAGCTGCACAGTACAGTCCTCCAGCCACTACTGAAAATTTGCCCTGAAGACTGCAGCAACATACCCAGAGCCGCCTAGAAAGACAGCTAAAAATAACACCACACTCAAAGTTAAATTTCTCTGTAAGAGAAAAACAAGGATAATATTGGCAGCATTAGTCCTGTCCTTTAACAGTATGTGCCTGAAAGGCACTAGTTATCTCATTCTTCAGAAGAATGAATTTCTCAACCCTTTTCTTTTGTAGATGTTAGTATTTGTACTAATTTATTATATAGCTTTAGCTTTGATAACCATTCTCTTAA
>JANZLP010000002.1:35730263-35747105 GCA_026930925.1 Chelictinia riocourii | reverse complement strand
TGCTTTCAGTCTTCACTGTTGTCCTTTTATAGATACTTCCTAGCATCTTTCTCTGAATAACACTTCCCTGACTTATTCTGTGCTGGCTCTCCCAGGGGTGGCATCAGGCACAGGGGATCTGCAGGGACATGCTCCTTTCTTCCTGCAGCTCTCTAGTTTTGCAGATGCCTCTGGTGCCTGCGCTTCTCTGCCTCAGTGCCCTGTCTGTCCTGGTCTTGTGTCTGTCCTGGTCTCAGGGGTCTTGGAATTCAGGACGACTTTGAAGCCTGACCTGGATATGAATTAGCAAACAGGCAGTGTTTTCCACAAGCATGGGACTGCACAGGCGAGCCCTGTCTCTGAGCTTTCGGGTGTGCAAAACCCAGATGAAGGTTTCAGCAACCGACTCCTGCTCCCAGCTTTTCCTGGCCGAGCCCAAAGAAAGCAAGCTGCTGCTGCCGGAGTGGAGCTCCTGCCCTCTTAGCAGAGCAGCTTTTGCTGTCTCAAGGTTTTCCAGGGGCTCTCAAGGCTTTCCTTCTTTTTTCTCTCGGTGTTTGAGGTTAAGAAGTATGCTACGGTATTCAATAAATCGCTTGGCATTCAAAGGCTCTTTGAGAAAGAGAAGGGAGGCACAAACACCCACCATAATGATCAAGGCCAGGGAAAAGAAAGAAGCCTGGAGCGGAATCTCTGCGCTATTTTGATTTCTCATTTTTAGCTGCCCTAAATCTGTTGCTGAACATTTTATCTGGGTTGCTTAGGTTGGTGCCTTGCTTTGGATTTTAATTTTATCCCATGGATAAAATACAAACTGAAACAAAATTTTAAAATAACCCTTACGTGGACATCCTTGCTACTGTGGCTGGACAGTTTTCACTAGCCATCTTCAGTGATGTCTGAGCATGATGCTATAGCTTGTAGTACAGATGTGCCCTCAGTTTCAATCTCGTGCTATTTCAACCACTTTCCTTTTGAACTTGAGGTAAGCTCTTCCAGTAGGCAGTGTGCAGCAGCACAAAGAAGTGGTGTGCAGTTAGCACATCTATTAGAAACATCCCTTTAAATACTATTATTATATTTAGGTGTTGTGCAATTTGAACCAAATAGGTGGAAAACTGTGAGTTTCCAGGGTGAGAGACCACCCTCGGAAGTGTCTTTAAAATACCTGTGTTCTTGTGCAATGTAGTGAAGTTTGTAGCAAAATATTTTTTCTTCAGAAATCCCTTTATAGATAGTAGAGAAAAGTCTTCAGCTGCTTAGCAGAGTAGCATCTGGACCATCAGGAACTCCATCAGCATTGGGGAAATCGTCCTAGTCTTTCCTTTTGTTTGCACTGACATTTTTATAGGGGCTCTTCTTTTAGCACATCATTGATTGAACTTGAAATAGCGTAATCAACTCAGTGGGAATTACCACTAATAGATTACAGCCAAATTCCACTTTCAGTTATGGCTGGCTGAGTCCATATAACTTTGCTGCACTTACTTTGTGTTTACCTTAGGGTAACAGGGATCAGAATCCATGAATCTGCAGTTCCAATACAGCATGGTATTTATAAACCTTGGATGGTAATTACTAATTGAACTTCATTGTTTAACTGTAGGTTGTTTTTCTCCTGAAGAGAGCTACTCATTATCATTAATTAACGCTATTTAATCAAGATTCTACTTTCCTTCCAAATTTTTTAAGACATTCACATTTACACTGAAAATTTTCAAACCAAAATTTTATTTCCTCGCATTCGATTTAAATACATGTTATAGTTTATTACTACTTTTCCCCTCAATCTTTATATTATTTTCTCTTCTCATGTGTAGTTAATTTAGTTTTGCTGAGCTTGGTTCTTTACAGGGAAAAAAGAGAGCTATGCTTGGGTTTAAATGCTTTTGTCTCACTTTACTGTTTATAATTATTGAAGTTGTGCTTTGCACACTAGGCGTTATTATTCATATCCTTTATCAGGTTTTTATTTTAAAGTTATGTCCTATTTTATGGAGAAACTTTCCTAGTAATATCTGGAGTACTAGTTGGAATTCTGTGGTTTTTTGATGCCTGCCTCAGTGTACGAGCCTGATTTTCAGTGGGTGCAGGTCTTGCAGTTTGGTCTAAGAATTGGATATACAGAAAATGAAGCCTTCGTTATTTTAAAAAAATTGCATATTCCCAATGGATATGTGAGAAAAAATGAAAATATGACATGAAAACAGTAGAAATAATATGTTAAAAAAGAATCATTCTATATATTTCTTAAGCCACTCTCATTATTTCAGTGTGTTCCTTGGGAGTTTTGAATACTTTAGAGTGGCTAAAAAATTAATAATCAGTGATAGCTGCTTAAATGGGTCTTATTTTTCCTTAAGGTAATGTGTAGGTGAGCCCTTTTTTGAGTGTTTATTATCTTTAGCAGTCATACCTTAACAGAAAACAGCAGATATTTTGGATGCATTTGGTTTTTGATCAGATTTCCAATGTAGCTCAGTTCCCAGTTAACAAATACAGGAACTATCATGCTTTTTGAACCCCCAGTAGCTTCTGTTTTTCTCAGTTTGAGTTCCTAGGCTCAAAACACTTCTGAAAATATGGCCCTTGCTGGATATCTCTCAAAACTGATTGGAGTACAGGTAATATCCACGTACTGGAAAAGACATGAACATTAACTGGAACCTGCTATGCTGTCAGCTGAACACAGAAGTGAATACAGCAAAGTTACAGTTCCAGCATCTGAACTCTACCACATGAAAGAGTTTGAGTGGTATATCTCAAATCTGCTCACTTTTCCTGACTTAATAAAGAGTTACAGTCTGCCACTGGTTGCAGTAAATAACAAAATGCATGCGTGACCATGTCTGTCAGGTTTGTGACTAGAAGGATGTCTGGGTCTGAGCTTATTCAGAAGCAGATGGGAGCCCAGCAGGTAGGTAAATGCAAACCTCGCCTTCAATGAGTACTTGACAAAGAAAGGTCAGAAATGAGACTGTGAGAAAAGAAGTCACAAGTAACACAGAGCGTGTGCCTAATGACACTAGGGAGGAGGAAACTGTCTTTTCTCTGCAGATACACTGTTTCCATATAATAATTTAGCTATCAACGTCTATTCAGTTTTTATACTACTTTAATACTGACTGATGTTTTCTTTAAATTGTAACTTGTGCAATTTAATGATAACCTTTAATTTTCTTCTACCCTTATAATGTAATGGGAAGCAACAAAAATAGCAAGAACTAAATTGCAGACATTAGAAATACTTTCTATCAGAAGAATGCAAAAAAGCCCATTCATGCACTATAATGCATGAGAATTTTAATGCACGATGGCTTTCAACGTTTTGTTTTCCCACAATAACTGCTCTTTGGCACTAGTTTGTGCATGATTAATATTTTAATTATTGTGTGGAATAAGACCTCTTCTACCCCAGAATGATGACCTAGTTTTTAGAAACATTAAGAATTTTCATGTCCCACAAACTGAAGTTTCTGAGCTTTCATTTAGAAGACCAGCCTGTTTATGAGTAGCCCGTTTCCCCATTTTGCCTGTCTGCACACATAAAAAGATTCTCTGTTTAGCAATTTCTTGCATCACAGAAAAGAAGCCTGGGTCATTTCAATCAATATGTTTTATGACCTGAGGCTTTTGGGTCCCTTTGTTTAATAGTAGAGTGCAGAAAATATTATGCAGAATTGATTAAATATCTACTTGAAATACTTGTATAGATAAGTGCTTTAGATTCCATTTTTCTTAAATCACTTGCATGTTTGAAAACCAAATCATTCTTTAATGTGGACCCAGTACTTGTCATATCTTTCATTTTTTTCCCCTTGGTCCAATTTTTACGTGTTGTTTGAGTGTGACAGCTCTGACATCAGAGAGTCTCAGAAACTTGTGACTTTGGAAATAAATTCAAGCACTGGCTTACAGTAACTAAATATCGCTGTTTTGCAAATTATGCTGCTAGTCCTGTCTCCCATTCTGTTACGTCTCATGAAAAGCCTGCAGATAGAAAGGACCTGGCAGTCAAGGTGCAATTATAAAAAGTTGCCCAGGAGTTTTAGTTTGCACTTCTGCATGACCTTGCACAAGCAGGGAGGTTCACTGTGATGGAGGTTTCGGGTTTTAAGGCTAACGCTGTGGTTTGGCTGAATGAACTCTCCCTCTATCAAAGGAGATAATTTTTACCGTGTGTACATTGCCAAGGCTAATACCACCCCATTTATGTATTCAAGCTTGTTTTATTTTGTGTAGTCAAATGGTATCCCAACTTTCTCAAGTATAACTTACTGGAGAAATGTTGTTCAGGAAGCATCAGAAGGCATTTTTGTAACTGGCAATGGAAGACTATGATCCCTTACAGTGAGTGAAATTTCACCAGGCAGGAGCTGGTAAATAGACTTAGGAAGGCACAAAAGCATATAACTTTCTGATTTAATTCCCTGTCCCCCACCCCCCAAAGAAAGTTATAAAACTTCCTTAGTTTTATTAAAATTACATAGACTACAAGTCAGCCCAGGCTGAAATTTTACCAATTCAAATGCAAAATTCGGAAGACCTTTTTCACAGGTGATGTTAGCTACAGAGCTGTCCTGTTCCCATTGCTGTGAGTACAGGGATGCTGACATGCAGGTTTAGGTCAACTGATGTCTACCTGATTATGCTGATGTCCCAGCATACCAAGCTCACGTGTACAGCTCTGTCCTTTTAGCTAAACTGCTGAATTAAGAAATCTGTATACATAAATAGCAGTATGATTCAACTTGGTTCACAGAGTCAATCAGCTAACGTAAGTTTGTCTTTCATTTCCTAGACTGTTTATGAACATGTATGCACGTGGACACAAGTGCATTCAGGGGTGACTTAGAGATTAGAAAATCAGACAGGGATGCAAAGATACTTCAAATGACTTGATCTGTATTTCTTCAGACCCAAGTATTTTTCCTTTATCAAGAACTTCCATGCCATCTGAACACCTACATGGCCTTTTACTGCAGTCTGCAGGATGCAACATATTTAAGGGTCCAACATATTTAGCAGATTCTACCCTCTCATGACCCACCCCTCCTCCCAGCTGCTGGGCCATCAGCTCCTGTGGAACTGAGATCCTTGACTGTGGCTATAACAGTATGCATGAGGACTACACTTCATAAAGATCGTGAATCTTCTCTGTGTGTCCTCACTGGCATGCCTAATTGAAAAATGGGTAAATCAGTGACCCAGAGTGAACTGATGGCAGAATGGGAGCCTCTGTTCACTCATCTATATTAAACAATAAAACAACTTTGACCTGAAACAAAGCAGGCGAGGCGCCTGCTTCCCTATCTCTATGCATGCACACCCACATGCACTCCCTCTTCCTTCACCCACATCTCACATCTCACGTGTATAACAGTATTGTGAAACACATATTTATAGCCTGCTGTAATGTTATTACTTATTTTCTTGTGCACACAAGCCTAATTAACAGCTATCACTCAATTTACTCTTGATTTAAACATAATTAACAATATGCTTAAGTAATGATTTTGCTTATGTCTACTAACTGAAGCCAAAGTTGTCGAACTATTGCTCCATTAATTTAATTCTTCCTCTTGATTTAAGGAAATTCAATTACTCTAACACAGTTAGTCATATAGTAAATGTTTTCAGTTCTCTTCTGTTGCTTAGACGATTCCAGAGTATTTTCTAGATTATTATAATTTGTTGCCTAGGGAGTGCATAAGCAAAAAATGATATCTTGATAAATTGTCAGATGTACCTGACTATTCTGTACAAATTCTGTAGCATAAAAGGCATTAACTTCATTTCAATTTTAAATAATCTACCAAATGTCTTTTCTTCTAAAATATCATTTTACAACTGAGGAAGAAAGTGATCCAAATAATTGTTATGATTGATGGTCTTGTCTGTCACTGTCAGCCCAGCACACATTAGCAGGCTGTTCTACAGAGACTGGAGATGGGCAGGATGGGAAGCATTCCTCCAGAAACAGAAGAGGAGCCACCTTCCACCTCTTTTCCCTGCATGGGGCTGGGTGCTGGACATCAATGGCTGAGGCTCCCATGGACATGCACCCTTAAAGCTACATGTTGGTGCACAGGGTGATCTTACAGGCTGCACCTCTGCACTGTGCAAAAAAAAGTCTTTCCTTAAAATCCTTTAATTCTGCCCCACACCACTGCTATTACATGCACTCCTACTTGGCTGTTTAAAGTATATGATTATTTAAGTTTTTAGCCATATGAACCTTATTAAAATCATGGAATTGCAACTGCTCAGATCATTTAGTGAATACTTCCCCCACATTAGCTGGAGGGGAGTCTTTCAAACATCGAGTGTGTCACCTTAGCTTACTAATATGCTTGAAGATACAACAGCTTGTTACATGTTCTGGTTACCGACATCATATGAGTGTTTAGGAACAGAGGTAGTATCATTAAGGTCTCTGAGAACACATGCTACACTGGATGACTAATGCCATTCACTTGCTAGTAAAATTCTGATTCTGGACCGTGTTTTTAGCTGTATTTCTCTATTCAGCTGCCTGGAACAAGGCAAGACAGAGATGCTGTTGTGATGTCTCCCAGGACTTGAAAAGATAGCCTAGTAGCACTATCTCTACTGATGTAGAGATAGCTGTCTTGTGAATATTGCTGGCATTTAAGTCTCTAGCAGTTCAAAATATACTCTGAATAAGAGAACGGGTAGGAAAGGACCATGTGGGAATCCAAACACAAATGTTCTGCCTTAGAGAGCAGCATGTTGTTAGCTGCCAGCTTTTCAAACGTTTGTGGTCATTTGGGGGGAATCTTCAGCCATCTATACTATGATACTGCAGCTCAGTGAAGGCTCATTTTATTCAGCACAGCTGAGGACAAGGGCCTGCATTTTCTGAGTGATTAGGCCTCTTAAAATCTCCCTTGATAAATAAAATAAATTATATGTGCCTCTGCTGTCATCATTTGAGTGAAAAAGACCTGGCTTGAAACATCCCCAGCTCCCACTGATGGTAGCAGAACTCCAAATCTGAGGGTCCTGTCATTGCTGCAGTTTGTACCAATTTATTCAACAGTAAATGAGTTTTGTTACATAGATACAGCCTCTCTTAAACCATGATCTATCTGCCTTGTATTTAGTTTCCCGTTCAATTAAAAATAAATCCACATAAACTATTACATAGTTTCCAGATAAAGACTTGAAGCAATTTGATTAAATTGATCTAAAAGTAACTAAGACTTTCATATATATATACACACATACATATATATCTGTATGTTATATATTAGGAATACAAAAATGGTGGGAGCCCACAAGAAACAAAACAGAAAGAGAAGTGTTTTTAAGAGCTCTAAATTTGGCAGGGCGCAGAAGGCAGAGGAGTATTAGGCAAAGGGAAATCAAGCTGTGAATAAGATTGCTGTGCCAAGAGTTTTGATTAAATGATGCCTGAGTTGTTTCCCATGAATACCTTATCCCACCTGGTGCACCCTACCCATTCGTTAGTTTTCTCCCAACATGAAGCTAACCGAAGCGTGTAGTGCTGTTCATACATATGGTTATGTAAAATTACACATCCTTAGCTATGAACAATAGCTGCGTTACATCTTAACTTGCAGTTTATTTATAAGTTTATTATTTATAAGTTTATTCTTATGTGTAGTACTTTCCAAAATTCTAAACACAAAGGTCTAACATTCAAACACAATTCACATCAAGAATCCATCAACCAGGCAACAGATTAAGGCTTATCATCCTCCTTGACACTCACAAAGGGGCACATTCAGGGCATTAAGTTGTGCATTTTGTGATGTCCTACAAAAAGCACTTTATCCAGGCCTTTGCTGATATTCACATTACCCACAAATAGGATGGCACAAGAAGAGTCACTGCTAGTTGCTATATGTGGCCTTTTGTTACTGAGACAACATGATGACATTTCAATCAAACTGAAGAGGTCTTTCTGTCAAAACCAAGGAAGATCTTAAGCTTTGCTTAGAGCCAAAAAATTTCACAAGAAGTTGGGGTAGGGTGGTGCCTCTTTCCCCAGTAGAAATAGCCTAATTCCAGCTGACCTTGCTATGGTTTTGAGTCCAAAACCCGGGGGGGGTTACAGGATAACCTGCGTGTTAATTAGCTTGTTGTGAATTCTTAAACATTGCATAGATATGAAGAACTCTATTTGCTAAGAATCCTCAGATCTCCTATACTGCCAAGAGAGAGTTTGTCATTTCATCTAAAAAAAAAAAAAATCACCAAGGAATTCTGAATCTTAAAGAAAAACAAAATATTTGAACACAATAAAGCTTTTTATTTCAAATAAAACTCTAGGTATATGGGCCAAATTGCCAGGTGACTTCCATAGTTTCTAGGCAAAAGCATTTGCTTAAATTCATATCTTGTGTGCACATATGCTGACATGGGATGAGTAGCCACTTGACTTGTACAAGTAAATATACCCACCATTTTTCAGCCATGTTAGTTAGGGAAAGTTGAAACTTTATGCTAAACCTGATTTAATATCTCATAAGCCTGATTTATACGTGCTCTGCTATAAATGATCATTGACTGAGTATTCCCATAGGGCTTCTTCAAGAGAACCTTCTTTACTGAAGGAGGAGAAAAAACTGTGTAACCTTCATAGAACATGTTTTTTTCACAGCCTTTAGCTTCCTCCTATTCTTGCCAAGAATAGGCATCCTTTTATCACTCCTGATTAAATTTGCTTTGAGCATTTGTACTCTGCCTATGACAAGTGTCTCTGGAGGCTGTGTGCCATGTGTGCTGCCCACAGGAGGTCACTGGAGAGCAAGCTGAGCCCATGTCCCTGTCCCAGGTCTGCCTGTGGGCATCCAGGCTTCCTCCTTTGTCCCTGGGAGTGTGGGTAGAGGGGTGAGCAGTGGCCTTTCCTCTACCCTTTTCCCCCATCCTGTCCTTTGGGGAAGATCTGGACCTGGAGGCCAGGCCCCTGGCAGTCTGGAGCATGCACAGTCTTCATCTTCAGTGACTTCTTTCTTTTTGCCATCCTTCAGGATGATTCAGCGGCACCAGCTGGTTCAGTCTGTGCTGCAGGAGCTGCAGGAGGCCACCGAATGCTTTGGTCTGGAGGGCCTCACCAGTGCTGCATTGGAGGCAGAGAGGACCTAATGTTTAGCATAAAAGCTAAGCTTGGAATAATTGTTACCCCTGGAAGAAAAACTGCATGAACTGGACATGTCATAGTTCATACATACCCCAGACACAACCAGCTCCCCTCCGAGGTTTTGAACTTCAGCCTTCACTTTGCTACAGATGTTCAGCTGATGGCAATACAGTGCGATGCGCTGCAGGTAAGCTAGGAGGTCCTGCTTGCATGCAGAATCGGGGCACTGGAAAAACAAAGGTGAAGTTTTACTTTGCAGTCACGAAAACTGGAACAGAAATCATTTAGGGAGAAGCCGGACAACTCCATTCTGTAATAGTGAATGTGTGCCAGAGATCATTCCCCTTTCTGTTGAGCTTTGGTTTTCCAAGACAGCTGAGCAATACATGAGCATCCCTAAATACATATAAAAAAGACAGAAGCAATAAACACAGGCTATCAGAACACAGGGGCAGCCACTGGAAAAAAATCACCAGGGCTCCTTTCAGCTGCGCAGCTGCCCTTGAGCTCCCTGCGAGGAGAAGGAGCAGGGCTACCTAACCTTTCCAGAGCAGGCTTGTTAACTATAAAGGTCCTCCCTGTACACCGCACAGGACAGCAGCAATGATTTGACATCCAAGATCTCAAGCTGCAACTAGCAGATGTTACCAAATACAGCCTCAATTCTCCATCTTGTGTATTTTAAGCTGGGAAACAATAAACCCAACAGTTACTCAATTATATCCAGCAAAGTAGATATTTTCCTGACTTTTGCTCCCATTTCTTAGCAGTGTGGAAACTAGATTCCTCACCAGGCATGAAATAAAAATTTTAAAGTGCTTGCTGAAGCACTCGTCCGTAAGATAAAAGTAACTTTTTCAGCTCTGCAATTGAAAGACAATGTAGGTACCAGAGACTGCAGTGCAGTTCAGAAAGCTGTTTTCTCAGACAGAAACGAAGGGCCATCCCTTGGTTTGCAGAGCTAAGCTGCAAGATGATTAATGAGCCAGTCTTACACTGGATTTCAGAATAAGAGGAGCCCTGCTGAGGGGCAGCCACAGTTCAAAACGGGATCTGCAAGCATAAGACAAAAAGGCTATGGGAGGCCTTTTACTACCCATGCCAGTCTTGCAGCATCTTTAAAAATGGCAGCAAGCAATGTGCCCAGCATCGTTTCTCCAAAGAATAACAGGCAATCTCAGGTCTACTGGCATGCTCTGGCTGCATGAAGACCAGTGAACAAAGCAGCTGCCATGCATTGAATACAACAAACCCTTTGCCCACCAGACTCTCATGCTGCTGATGAATAAACCCAAGGCCATGTGTGCGACACTCCTGCCCGATGCATGCAGCACTAGCAGGGCACCTGTGGCTGCCTGCACCACAGCATAGGGCACCAAACATCTCATGACTGGGAAAATATCCGTGCAGGCTCTGACCTCCAGACATCGTATGTGGTGCTGCAAGCAGTGTCCCAGACTGCAGATTTTAAACCAAGGCTGGATATATTCCATAATGGCAGAAGCTATTGCAATAGGGATGCAGGAGATTTACAGTCCAACAGGTCATGTTCTGGTGCCTGCAGGTGAGAACGCCACGCTGGAAGCATGTACATTTCCGACTAAGGCAGCAAGTTTAGGGTTGGGTGTTACATGCACACACAGAACACCTATAGCTTCAATGTCCACAGGCTTTACATTGCATCGTGTCAAACACACCATTGCTTAAACCCTGATCTGAACCCCAGAGCAAGTGTGACTAGTTGCACTGCACTGCAAGCTCCCATGCTATTTCCTCCTCTGAAACAGCTACTTTGCACACTATCTTCTCACCTCCTCACCAAGCATTCACAGGCCTCCTGGACAAAACCAGTATCAATCACAACGATTCTTAAGTTTTCTGCTCTAGGGCAGGCAACATTGTACCCAGCACTATTTCACCTCCAGCACCATACCAGCAGATCAGGAATTCAACTGGAATTAACTAGGGACAGGACTAAATGCAGACCCTGCAGTGATCTCCATCCTTCTTAAGACAGCTGCACTTCATCCAGAAACTCGTAGTCTTGGCACACAATTCCCAGTCACTAAATGCAGCCTTTCCAGTATGCCATACACATGTGCTCTCACATACAAAATCAAAGTGCTTTTCCCTGGCCCCACAGCTTAGCCTGACAGCAAGCAGGGCATACCACCCTCCACTTCTCCCCTCCAGGCAGTGCATTAGCTGCAGGTCTGCCTGACCAGCCGCTCATCCTGGAGAAGCCAGGCACAAGCTGTCTCCATATAAGCACCAAAAATTCCATAGAAACCATGAGTGGCTGCAGTGATTTACCAGCGTTAGACGTGACAAGGAGAGAAGAGTCTTCCCCTAAGCAGCATTTGCTTCTCTGCCCAGAACCTGCTTACTCTTCCCACTGACCACACCTGAGATTCAGAGGTCTGCAGTCTGCAAGAGCTCTTCTCGACACCAGTGGCTCACAGCAAAATCTCATTTCATCTAGTACTCTGATCCTGTACAACGGACCATCAAATGAAAATTTAAAATGGATATGGTATGACTGGAAAAATAATCTTAAATGTGGCACCAATTTACTACTTAACGTTTCAATCAAGCTCAGGTTTATTGCTTATGGCCACACAGCCTCTCCTCTCCTTTCAGAGCAAGGTAAAAATCCCCTCCTGGGTGTCAGCAGTAGGGTCTGAGCCCTAATTCTCACTGAAGACCTTCTCTCCTTAGCTCAAGATCAAAGTAGGAACCAAAGTCTCCCTGGCTCAGGGCTCCCAGCCTCAGCTGGAGCATCCCTGAGGAGCAAACCTCCACGCTGGCCATCAGGTCTCTGCAGTCCCACAACTGGCACCATCAGTGACGATGCTTATGCTGTGCGTTGCCAAAAGGTCCTTGCCGCTAGCCCCGCTGCCAGCCCCCGAAGTAGCAGAGGTGCTACAAAACCCCTCCTGGGCAGCACCCGTGGACTTTTGAGCAGCCCTACTTGGTTTGAAAAGTCCAGCAGAGAGATGCTGTACTCCAGCTGCCTTGGCAGGGGAATTGTCTTAGAAAGCAATTGTTCTCCCCAAACCTTGGGGAATAGGCTTTTTCCATTGCAATCATTGTAGAGGCAGTGACCTAAATGCAACGGTGCTTGCCCAGCATAAGCAGCCCTCCTGTATTCTCTGGTTTGTGAAACAGAAGCCACATTTTGAATCAGCGTGTCTCAGTATAGGCCTTTGGGGCAATCAAAGGATATGTGATATACAAACAATATTTCCTTTGACAGAAAAGTCCTGGTACACTTAGGAGAGCCAGGAGAAGTTATTTTTAATTTATGCATTTGGCCAAACACCAAATATTACGAGCCAGACAGTGTAAAGCAGTTCTGTATGAACATTTGACTTGCAATGGGATTATTCGAGTGCTTAAGCTGGGGCACACTTCAACATTTTCCTGAGTTTGACATCATATAGTCAGTTACTACCTCCCTTCCCACCATGGAACACATAAACTCCATGTTGCTCAGATCATGCTGGAGTCTCTCAAGAATGGGATGGTGCAGATCTGGATTCCTCTTTGTATGATCCATGAGCGAGCTGTAAGCACAGGGGTTCTCCATGTGTCTTTGATGTGCATTGTTTAGGGCAAAGAACATAATTCTATTTATCTCTTACCGATTTATCTCTTACCGTGTAAAACATCACATTTCTCTGGTGTCATGATGCTCTAACTGCTCATCATGTTTGTCCCAGAATTACTTATACATATCTTGTAAAGGAAAAACATCATCTTGAGAGTTTTTTTGTGCAGGTGGGGTTTCATACCTGCAATAGGCAGATTTTTCAGAAAACGGGAAATCCTAAAACAATCCCATGACACAAAGTGAAAAACAGAGAGGCAAAGAATATAAGAAAGCTCAGTGCTGGAAAGTAAACTGGGTTTTGAGGTAATCATGTTCCATATAGTAAAATAAAACCTACAGTTCTTTACCTCAGACAAGCTGAAGGACTTTTTTTTGCATAAAAGATTCCATTTTCTCTTTTATCATGCTTCTTTCAGAAGGAGCCACATTATGAAATAAAAGATGCACAGAAACAAAAGGCTTGGATGGAAATAGATGAGGTACAACAGATCTGGGACACATTATCTTCCAAAGGTAAAAAAGAAACAACCACAAAACCCCCAACTTGTAACATTTTATGTTATCATAGCAATGAGGGCAAGTTCTGGTCTATGATCTTTTTCAAGATGCTTCCTAAACCCTGTCTGGAGCTTGAATGAAGTCATGTTGTGTACTTGCTTTGAATTTGTAAATCCAAGTAACCCGGCCTAAGAGCATTTCAAAATGCATTTTTATGTACGTCTTTTTAGTGTTAATTTAGAAATAGAAGGCGTTACTTTTCTAAGACAAGGAAACTTTTCTAAAACTAACAAAGATTTACTGCTTCAAGAATTACTTGTTAACCATGCTACATGTATCAAAAATCATAAGTGTAGTAAGAAATCCTGCTGGTTTTGTCTATTTATATAAGGTTATTTGGGTATAGTATTATTTGAATTCTCAGTAATTCTGGTGTCCCTTAAAATAAAATTTGCAAGGCAATTCAGTGCGGTAACTTTTGTCTCACCAATAAACTTCTTATGTTAAAAAGGGCATTTCAATCTAAATGACAGAGGTTGGGCCAGATCCTGCCTAGTTTTTAAGCCAACAAGGTGGTGGGGAGCCAGGGCATGCTTAAGTTTTAACATTTTTTCACAGCCCAGGACTGTGACAAACATGATCGAGAAACTTCCAAAAAGGAGAGAGGGGAAACCAACGTGACTGCTTCCAGTTTTTAAACCAATTCCAATGCCAGCTGATATCAAGCCCATTGTGCCATGAAATTCACTGAGACCAGAATGTCTTTTCTTGGTGCTATTCCTCTGGCCTAGCATTGTAAATGCCTACGACTGACACAAAAAAAAGAAAAAAAGTTATTTTCTGAAGAAAATCTACCTGGTATTACTGGTGACCCGGGTAGAGTACATATGACAAAAAAAACCCCAACTTCTTTCTGTCACTGAATTATTGTTTCTCACTGACATTAAGAAAACAACCTGGAGATTAGCCATTGATAAATGGTTTATATTTCCTCAAAGGTAAGTTTCCCATTTTATGCTGCAATTCAGACAATCGAGCCTATGTCAGATTGTCAGTAACGCGTGACAATAGTTTCCTGTAACAAATAGGCCATGTTCCAGTACACACATTCCACTTACATTAATCCTTGTCCTGCTTTGTATTTAAAATATAAAAGGTAGACATGACTGGAAAAACAACAAAGATATCATCTGAGCAGTAAGTATATAAGTGTGCCAAATTCTTAGAAACCAGCATTGCTGACACTCAGCTGTCCCAGGGCTCCTCAGCATGTAGGGGAGACTGGATCTTGGCACCCTAAAGAAGAGGATAAAGTAACTCACATGTACTGACAAAACTCAAGAGCTGAGGGTTTACCCACTGCTGTTGCAGTGAAGAAAGTGGAAGTGGTGATTGTTCCTGCAAGGAGATATAAACCCTCCCTCCCCTCTGCTCTCACCCCAAAATAGCCACCACCCATCTATTTCCTTGGCCTTTACTGAGGTGCAGCTATGTATCCGGCTGCACAGGGAAAGCAGCAATTGTCTGTATGGGCAACAAGCACTCCCTGTCCCTTCCAGCACAGACATTTAGGCAGCAGGATCCTTGCCAGCCCAGTTTATAAACCAGGGGAACCTATATCATCCCTTGGTTCTGTGTGCCCCCCTCAGAATAAACAGAGACAATTATTCGAAGAATCCTAAACAGGATGACTGCTCCCTAAAGGGCAACAAATCAATGAAAGGAGAAAGCACCACAGGACAAATTCTTCCCTCACCTACACTGAGATCATCCATTTCAGGCTGGAAAATAATTTTATGCCCTTCATTAGTGAAATATTTTGTACCTTAATAAATAATGAGGAAGTCTGCTTAAATGGTAGCAGAGCCGAGATCAATACCTCAGATGTGGTTTAACACTTTATGCTTGTTTTTTCGGCACCTTTTAAAACATAACTCAAACATGAGTGCCTGGTATTTGTTCTTAGAATTAATCATATTCCTGTATTTGTTTGAATATGAGCCAGGAGTGAACTACAGACATGAGTGTCAGAAAAAATATATGACCGGAGGTACATATACACTGTTTGCTCACTATTCCATATGTACTTTAAGTCGCCTGGGGTGGGGGGAAGGTGTTCTCTCAAATTTTCATTTAGCTGACACATTTTCATTTACTGAATTCAAAAGGGGTTTGTTAGACAGTATTCTTTGCTGTCTTTAGGTTCTTATTTGCCACCATTTTACAGATCATACTGTCTGGTCCTGACTGTGTATGAGTCAGCTCAGTTATAAGAAGGTAGGTGGAGAGTCTGTGTTTGGGCCAGGTAAGGAGAGTGATGGTTACCCAGTTAGTTTTGGCTAGAAATAGATTGTTGGGGCAGGGACGTGGGGTGTCCTTATAAATGTGGTTTTGTTAATTCTAGTGAGTGCATCAGAGTTATTTTTCTCAGTGTTGGGCCAAAGAAAGAATGGCTTCACCAGCATGTTCTGATTTTGCATTTCTAGGTGCTTACATAAGAAGAAAACCACACTGCTGATTTGCAAATAGAAATATTCAAGGCCTCCATACTGTATAAGCAGATACATTTTTATTACTCTAGATCAATTTCCAATTATTTTACTCTCAAAAAAGCATCTGTTAAAAAATTATTTATTTCCTATAGAAGAAAATACTGGGAGAACTTGCACGGGTGGAAGGAATGTCCCTTTTAGATACCTGAATTACGAAGCATCTAATTCATTCACACACATTATCTGTACAAGCATCACTTTTAGATCAGGTCAGGCTTGCTGATATTTCCACCCACTTTGTGCTAACCATGGAAGAATACAAACGAATCTTGCACATGGGATATGAGCAAGTTTCAATAGATTAATTTAGGTCTCAGCTATACAAGGTAACCACTGCAAGTGTACTAGGGAATGCCATCAGAGCTCACTAGTTAGTCCACTGTGAAAGTAGAATATACTTAAACTTATTACAAGTGTTAGTTCAGAAGGGACTAGGGCAAAGTACCTGTAGCGCTGTAAATTCATGCCTTAGCTTACTGCTCTCTAATCTTCCTATGTCAGACACAGTGATGAAAGGCAAGATTTTGAACTGATTGCACTGATCAAATCCAGAAAGTTGTCTAATCACTGAAGTCCACATTCAAACTAGACTTCCTGGCTTGGCTTAGCTGATTAGGAATGGAAATGAATATAAGTGGCTGCAGAAGAATTTGGTCTAGCTTAGCTGAATCATTTTAAAAGTCCTTCTACACTGAAATTCTGTCGTATCTATTTTCTCAGACAGCATGATTCAGAATTCTGATGAGCTATCAGCTGGATTCTGGTCTTGCCTCTGCTGGAGGCTCAGGTAAAGGTGACCTGAGCTGTCAGTCCTGACACAACTGCCTTCTGTCATGAGCTTATGGAAGTACAAGAAAAAATATGCTTTCCTTAAGGCAAATTCCGACTTCCCTTGGAATTTTCAGAAGCTCATAAGTACTTACGGAAACAACAATACTTATATTGTGTCTGTATTGTACTTCTTTTTTTGATCACTAGAGCACTGAAAATACTGTGGCGTTATGCACAGCACAGTAACCACAGCGCAAAAAGAAACTTGACTGGCATCATGTAATGAAGAATCACTTCAAAGT
>JANZLP010000002.1:35532507-35550409 GCA_026930925.1 Chelictinia riocourii | reverse complement strand
CAGTGTTACTCTAACATATAGTCAGTTTTTTTTTCTTGGAGGTTTCCTTTTCTAAGCACTAACCAGACTAATTCTCTTTAGCTTGCAAAATCGGACAAGATCACAGCCTGAAGGGGAAAGGCTGCAGTGATAAATATTTAATGGACTACATCAATAAAATTTATTTTGCCAAGGAGAATAGAAGGAGAGGAAAAGCAGAGAAATAATTCATTAAAAGAACTGCAGTTTAGCAATGCCAGAAAAAAAAGCCATGCTAGGAAAAAAGGAATTATCAACACAAAGAGGTTTTAAATAGGTCAAAAGCTTAAGTACTCTTAACACATGGCAAACTGACAGCTGATTTTTTCAGAATTAGTACAGTGATAAGTATACTTAATGTAATTCATCACATGGCAAATAAATATGCCTGGACACACTAGTAACGGTTTCAACTTCTAACAATACTTCACATCATCCAACCTTTAAGACCTGCTTAGTACACAAAAGCATCATTGCTCAAAACCCATTAAGAAATGCAACATGGACCTTGAGGTTTCCTTTATTTCTCAAGGCCAAAGTCTTCCCTATTTTATATTGGATGGGACAGTAAGTTACATTTTCCAGAAGACAAAAATGTAACAGCAAGAATTAAGATATTTAGTTCAAACATTCTTGTACTGCAGTGCTCCCCATAACTCAATATAGAGCTTAGTATTTGCAACTTGTATCACAGAATTTGCAAAAAGAAATGTTTAATCTCTCCTTCCTTCCTGCCACTATTAAAAATCACTTGCAGTGATATAAGAGTATACAGCACCTCAGTATGTCTTGTAACACCTTTTCCATTTACCCTCCTGTTCCATCCAATCTGGACCTCTTACAACCCAAAGTCAGCAGGACAGGCAACGGAGAACATCAGAAACAGTCATGTTTATGCTAACTAAACAAGTCTGGGAACGCATTAATTCTCAAGTTCTAATTCTAGATCTGCCAATGACTTGTTATATGGCTTTGAGTCACTGGATTTGTTGGTTTGGGGTTTTTTTAATGGTAAAGTGGAGAAGCATGTACTGTGCCAACAGCAGCACACTCTCAGGACAGGCAGATTAAATCATATTAAAATACTTCACAGCTACTTCAGTGAGATTTGGTTAAAGACTAAATATGTTTAAAAACCTACCTCTTCAGAAGTCTTTGATTTACAATTATTTAGTAGTTTTGTGGATGAACTCACACTACTCAAACCTCCCTATTGGTGAAATGCAGACATGATTAAAAGGCAAATTGTGTCGATAACCACAACTAAAACCTCACTCAGCAGCAGCTTTGTCACAGGACAAACTAATTGTTCACCAACATGAGGCAGACAAGTCTCCAAATAAGTGATGAAGTGCTGCCCTCTAGTGAAGTCATAAACCAGTTACAGCATCTAGATTTTTGAAATTCAACAAAATCTCAGTCCCAGATTTTAGCTAGATTTATTTGTTACAAAGGAATCCTACAGCAAGCATCTTAAAAAAGCATGCTTATGATTTAATTTTACCATACTAGGGTCTTTAGTTTGAGTTTAGCACTGAAATAAGGTTAAACACTGTAGTCAGTTTAACACCCTCAAGAGCTTATTCTGCTCTTTCCTCTGATGTGTGAAATCAAATTCCCATCTTATGATGAATCACTGGCAAAGGCATTTTAAAAACCTATTACATCAGAAAACACAATATTCCATTTCTTAAAACAGTATGACAGGAATTTAACAATAGGCTCATATACTTAAAATTTTTGACAGGGTTCTAGAATTAGCTTTTTCTCATGCTCAGAGTACCTCTTCTGTAATGCCACTTTCACTGAAGGTTTAATGACTTCAATGCTGGTTACTGGAGCACCTTGCCTCTTGATGTTACTTCCCAAAAAGCTCCCTCGTGAAGCGGACAGACATACTAGTCAATTTATTCTCAAAGAAGTGTTTTTATTGTAGCAGATTGCTAGTCAACTTTTCATTCATGTATTTAAAAAGAAAAAGGTGGCCACTTCAGGAACAAAGCCATCAGCGGTGTGGTATTTGGCATCAGATGAAGAACCAGCAACAACAGCTGTAAAGCAGTCCTTGCTAGGTGACACTAATGGTATCAGGATTTCACAACTGATTTAAAAATTGTGTACTTGGGATGCTTTGCCTTCACAGGAAGGTAAGAATAGGGTCTTCCCTAAGAATTAAAACCACATTACATACAGTTGTTTTTGTGACAGGAGGCAGTAAGCACAACTGAGGGTGGTGTTTCTCACTTTTTGGTTTAGGCTATCTTTAAAGCTATAGCTGGCCCATTAAGTTGGGTTGAACTACATCACCTGCATCAAGAGGGTTTCAGGTTAATTTGCCCCTCCAGTCAGCAACATGCTGTTTCTAACCCAGCCACAAATGGACCTGGGTGATGGAAAAGCTCAAGCTAAACACATGGAGCAGAGGTTACAGTTTACACAAAACTGATGTTTTCTGTTTCAGCATTGGAATACTTCATATGCTAATAATAACTGAAGACTTTTAAGGATTTCTTGAAGATGTTAGCTTGAATGCCAACCATTAAAATTTACTCAGTCATTTGCTTACAAAAAATATTGGAAAAAGTTGAAACAACTTGCCTGGAAACTTATCAGGTACATTTATTAAGGAACAACATTCAAAACCACAGATGTCACATTAATATTTTTGAACTTCATATAAAATAAAAAAACTTGTTTGATTTTGCCGGAGTACTTGTATCTGCAGGTTACAACACCTGGGGAAAGATCAGTACAGAGAATTTTGTTAGTATCTTCCAAACATTCAGCCATCACAAAATTTTATTCAAGCTTAACATGCAGAAGACATACCTGCTTCCAGTCTAAATGAGTTTAGCTTCCAATCATTAAAACATTTGGAGTCAAACAGAACTACTGTATTACTGTCAAGGCTATGGGTCTGTCCAGTTTCCCAAGAGATTAAAGTGTACAATAAAATCATATCTGCACACAAGCTACACTTCAAACTTCAGTAATTTATATAACCTACATTTGAAATTACACAGACTTGTGTGGGCTCACATAACTTTGTAACAGGATCAAGCCAAATATCTGCAAGCCTACAGCTGTTTTTAACAACACTGCCTATGGGTTTGATTTAAATATATTCAGATTTTTAGAACTGCTGTCAACAGGACCGAGCAGAAGTTTAGTTGAACTACCTAGTCCCTGTAAGAGTATTATTAGAAAAGCTGAGATTGACAAGACAGCCTTACTCTTGCCCATCACATGGGGCCTACTACATGAGTGATCCAGACAGAACAACTTCAGATTACACAGTGTTAAGAACTTCTTGTTGCCATCTATAAAGAGGTGGAGATAAAATGAAATTAAGGTTCCTCAAGACAATGTTGTCACGAGTTCTAGTGATATCTTTACCTCAGTTACTGGTCCATTTTCTCCTGTATCTTTTAAAAATCTGAATAATGTTTCAGCCTGAAGAAAGGAAAAAAAAAAAAGGTTGAGACAGATGTAAAACTTTTCAGTAACCTGTTGAGCGACCACCACAGAGAAGGAACAACTATTCAGTAGTGTCACTTTGAGTATTCTTAGCTGATCTGAAACACAGGTGTAGCAAAAGATAGCAATCATCCACATGCTATATTTACTTGAAGTGACATTTTAATACACGGTTAAAGTTCAAATAAAGGACAAATCACAAGATTTAGTCAGATTATTACAGATTTGCTTAGGAGTCCTTCTGTAAATTCTCCCTGTCAGACTTCATAAATCATTAAAATCTCACATTAGAAATACAAAGTTTTTCAAGTATCACATAAAGTTACTTAGTTTAAAAAAAATAAATATCCCTGCTCTGAGTTATTAAATGCTCCTTACCCTTGACCACACCAGCAGGAAAAAAAACTAAACCCACCAACCAAAAAAACTAAACACACACCACTTCTCCCTCCTCACAAAAAGCCTAAAGTTAAGCTTATGCTCATCAGACATCAACCACTGAGTTCGAGTTCTACATTAAAACTAGGATTTTAGAATCTAATTGTAAGCTGGCAATGTCCTCACGATAAACCATGAGGTCTTGCCACATGCACTACCCAGCGTGTGCAGCAAGCCTTCAAACCTCGCTGAGCCTGAGCTCTAATCGCAGGATCACAGAATGGCTGAGGTCGGAAGGGACCTCTGGAGGTCATCTGGTACAAGCCTCCCTGCTGAAAGCAGGGCCAGAGACAGCTGCCCTGCACCATGTCCAGATGGCTTTTGAGTACCTCCAAAGATGGGAGTCTCCACAACCTCTCCGAGTAACCTGTGCCAGTATTCAGCCACCCTCTCTCCAAAGATGCTATTCATCCTGCCTTTACAACGAGAACAAACCCACACCAGACACAGATGTTAACGCTGAAGCACAGATCTTTTAATCCTCTGAGCTATTTTTTTAATGGGGAGAACATCCAGTATCTGGCTTTTTACATCCTATTTCTTTCAGAAAAACACAATGACAGTTTTGACAGGGATGTCTGCAGCAATGTATATTTTATAAACAGGACTGCTTCTCCAGAAGGGAAAGGCAGCTCTGCACTCAATTAAGTCATCACGAAGTCAAACCTTATCATTTCCCAGTCATCTACCCCATCTTACAGAATATAAACATGTTATCTGGAATTAATGAACCTAACTTAATACATACCTAAATAACAAAGCTTTGCCTTTGTTATTTGCTACAGAGAAAAAACCACTTCTGGGAGAAAAGTCCATAGATTGAGTAAGATAAATCTGTTTTCTTCTGAACACCGGAAAGTTTGAGAATACAGTATATGAAGGAATGTGTACCTATTGAGAAATAGGTCATTAGTTATAACAATTAGGAAAAAGCCACTAAAATGCAAATTAAAGTACAAATTTAAAAATTGAAGGTCAATGTTAAGTTCAAACGTTCAGTTATATTCTTATCATATACCATTATATAGACTCCTACTGGAGAAAAGGTGTAGGGAACACATTACAAAGCCAGTTATTGCAACTCATTTTTAAAGTAATTACATCTAAGCAGTAAAAACAGGCTTCCAAACCCTCAGATTAATTTAATTCAATAGTTCCACTGTTGGCTGGAATCCTGACAAGGCTGGCAAAATTTTGAATAAGCTAGGAAAAACACTACATAGTAAGACCATTATAGTTAATGCCTGCTGAAAATTCGCATTTGTTGCTGAGTTACATTTACAGCACTGAAATAAGGGCATTTTAAAAAAGCAAAAACCAAAAGGTAAACTAGACCGTAAGATGTTATCTTCAGAACAACTTCCCTGAGGAAAAACATTATTTCCTTATAAATGTACAGTATCTTGTACATGTCCTGATCTGCTCAGTCTAGCAAATTTTGCAGTATACATATCTGCTCAATATCAGTTATATTATGTCACCAGAAACATTTTTGATCAAGATACAAAAAAGCTTGCACTAAAGAAGCTGAACATACCAATTTGACTGCCTCATCCATTTCACGGGAAGCCACTGCCAAAATTTCTGTGGTGGGATTGAAGGTCACGCACGTAGCAGATGTAACTAGGTTCATTATGGCTTTCACTGGTTTAGGACGGTTTTCTTTGAGACAGACATCAGTAGTATATAAATTTACAACTCCAGAAGCTGAACTAAAAAAAGAAATTAACAGAGACTATACTGAGAAGTAACATTTACAGTACATATTACCTTGCTATCTATTGCCACCATTCAACGAAAAATGTAATTTCCAATTATTTACTGGAGTTTGTAACAATATTTTGTTTGGAGCTTGATTTTTCTTTGGAGTTTATCACAGTGTTTAGTGGAAGGTTATTTTTTTCTATTTATATAAAAGACATACATGTAACTGTGGAGAGCCTTGATAAGCCCATCTCCTGCACAGAATGAATTCAAAGCAATGAGAGCTTGGTATCAAAAGATTCTGAAATACTTTCAAGCTTTTTTTTTTTTATACCCTGTAGAGTAAGTCCACTTAAAAATCCTCTTCTACAGTGGGCTAAGAAAATGCATACTGTACTTAAGTATTTGCTAGTCTCATTTAAAAGAATTGATACGCTAGCTCAAGTTGCACCTTGGTAAGCATGCTTAGAGAAACACTTTCAAGCTTGTGACTAAGTTGAGGCATCTTTTCAAATACTAACACGGTATCTTGTAGAAGCCAAATTAGTAATATAGGAAAGAGAACTACAAAAGGGGAAACAACCTGAATCAACACTGGCACTATAGAATTTGTGATTTTAGTCAGTATGGTTTCAAAATTAACTGCTAAACCCATAAATGGCAACAGTGATACATCAGGAGTGATATCAGCTTGTATCAAGTGTATTATGGTATTTTAGATATACACAGAACAAATTAAGTTACCATCATAAAACAGGCAGTAGTCATCTATTCACCTCTACTCTAACCTTATTAAAACCAAACTTATTCCATGTTCCTACACTCTCACCAGCAGCCACTAAGTTTACTGAAGAGCTTCAAAATGAGATAGGAAGTAGCTGTCAAATCCAGGTCACTTACCCACATGCCACATACTGGTTATTTTTTGAAACGGCAATGCACTTGCCTTCCAAAGAACCTTCATCTTCAAATTTGTGTAGACACTTTCTGCTTCTCACATCCCAAATGAAAACTTCGCCTTCCTCTGGTTGCAGAATAAAGTAGAAGATTATAGAAACCATACATACAGAACACACTGTCTACTTTGTTAAAATAAATTTAATTAGATGACAACTATTAGCTCATTTACAACTATCAAATATAGGGTATTTTTAAAAAAACAACTAAAGACATACTAAAAGAGTTAACTCCATTCTTTAATGATTGATCACTTGGTTGTACTTTTATGCCAGATACTGGCATAAAGTCTTTTAATTATCTTTGCAAAACAACAAATGGCTCATAAAAACTTATACAATTTACATGGAATTATGATTAGTGCTGTTACAGAGGGTACTTACTTGAATAGCTATATATTTTACTGCTGTCTGGAGTGAAAGCAGATGCAGTGCATCTTCCATTTACCTTCATAGTGCTAATCAGTTCCTTTGTCTATAGGATGAAGAACAACAATGGCGACAATGATTCTACCAAAAATCTGTAGGAAAGTTGTTTCCATACTCCTGTCCCACAAAAATCTTAAGTTAGCTACACTGACATTAAAAGAACAGCATCAACATTTTCAGTGTCTATGGACTAGAGCACAAATGATGCTCATGAATCCATGATCGATTTATTATTGCACAACTACAGCTAGTTCAAGAAACATTCATTTGCTCCCTTGCTGAAGGGTCTTCATTATATAACAGAACTGAACTTGCTTTTTAAGAAGTATTTTTCCTAGTAAAAGTTTAAAACAAATACATTTTAAAATGCCATATGATGTCAGCTAGAACTGAAAAAATCTATATGCATTATGAATCACAGTAGATGGCATGATTCATGAACACGGTACACCAGCACACACTAGCACTATTCCCAAAAAAGCAGCCCTATATTCCTTCCGCCCTCAGATGCCCGTTTCCAGGCCAAGGCCATTCCTTTTGCCCGCACAGTGTTCTGCAATCAGCCAAAATATAACCTCCACATATAACTTTTTCCAGTGACAGCTTAAAAACCCATGAAACTCTCGTCTTAGTGCAACCAGTCCAAAAAGTACTGCATAGTCAGAAAAAATTCTCAGACACCCCAAAATAATTTTCTAAAGCTAAAGTTAGTTGATCCAGCAGCTCATTTTTGAAGGCTGTCACATTATGCGTCACATCTTTCTTTCCACTGAAAACTAGATTGCTTTTCAGATTAAATACATGCAAGCAGATTCAAAAGGGAAAAGGTATGAAGAAACTGAAGCTACGTGAACCATGAAGATAAACTACCTTCATTGACAGCAAGTGAAGGTAACCCGAAGTTCCAGTTAGAAGCATAAATGATCCATCTGGAGAGATTTCAAAGTTTCTGAGAAATCTTTCTTCCACACCTTTAAAAAGAGATTAAGAACTTCAAATTGGCATAATTTATTCTTCTTCCTCAACATTCAGAGGTATGATGAATACAAGTAAGACCTGACACCACTTCAGCTTTTCATTTCTGCAATACACTGTCACAGTAAAGCTACAACTCAACCTCGTTTGTGTGTAACAATTAACTTTTAATATCCCAGGCAAACTAAAGCTAAAAAGACAACCTCCAACAATTCACTGCACTTCCTTTTAAAACACATTCATATGCCATCTCTATTTGGAAACAGCTTCAACTATGCCCAGACTTTTACAGCAGTATAAAACATACCTCTTACTTTCTGTATAGGAATAATACTTCCACTCATCATGTCATACACAAAGAACATTTTATGGTGAGTACCAGTGGCTATAACTTGTTCTCCATCAACACTGAAACAAGCCTTGTAAATTGGAAAGCTCTCTAAATAGATGCTCTGTATTCTTGGATTCCTTATACCATCAACCTTCAAAAAAAAACCAGATCATATTAAGGAGCATACAAAATACTTTTACATAGAAAATTCATATCAACTAGCCAGTACAAGAGACTTAAACAGTAAGAGGTACACCAGTTTGAAGCATTAATCTCTTCCTTTTTTCTCAAATCTACAAATAACCTGGCTCTTGTCTTCTCACCCTATCTATTAGGCACTCCCAGCCTTCCTGGATACACTTCACACCTTTTACCAGTCCCTGTCTTGCCCATGCTTTGTTCAAATAATCACTTCTATTATGCTTTTCTAAACAGAAATATATGCTTCGCATTGTTCTTTCCTGCAGCCCTGTGGGAGTGCTAAATTCGACTTGTGTCTTGAACCACTTCACGCATACTGGGCCACGTTGAAAGTTCCTAAATAGTTATGATATTAGTTTTCAGAGGAACAGAGAAGGAGTGTCCCAGGATGAACAGCTTCCTGCTGCAGTAGCCTCTCCACCCCTCAAATGATTATACAGCAATACTACGGTTTTAAATGAACGTGGACTGCTCTCCACATTACAAGCTTTACAAACAACATAAGAAAAAAAAAGTCTCATTAGTCCTCCTCACTGCAAACCTTAAAACTAAACATTTTTTAAAACAAATATTCAACTAAAAGCTCTGATACAACTAAGTTTGCCTATGCTCTGTAAGTGGTTGGTATGAAGTCACAGATGGAAATTTCTTCCAACAAGATGCCTTCAACCAAGCAAATTCCATTGTAACCACAGACATTATAACCCCTGTGAGCACACCATCACAGGAAGAGAGAAAAGAAAGTCTATCATTCCTGGCTATCTCAGGTATACTTATAAAAAAAGATTCCATATTAGTAGCCATTTACATAGTATAGATTTAAGTTCTTCACCTGAAAGAGTGACACAGATCGATCATGTCCAGCAGTCATGACTACTTGAGCAGATGGATGAAACTGCACAGTCGCCAGTCTTCCATTAGCAAGACGTTCCTGATTAGCGGGCAAGCAAGTCTTCATCTAGAAGAAAGATCCAGGAGTTTAAAACAAAATACAACTTGAGCATTTTTGCTTATGCTCATGAACAGCCAATTTAATAGCTCTTTATTCTACAAGAGCAAGGTCTCAAACCCTGAAATGAACTTTCAGACAGCATGACATAAGGCAGAACATACACACACAAAGCTCAGTAAGTTGCTTCAATGCAGCAGTGCAGATATAAGATAAACTAGCTAACCTTTCTACTGACTTTGAAATTAACAGTCTACATAGAACTAATTGCATTCCGACTCACCTGAAATAGCTGTAGAGAGATAGTGTAAGACACGCTCATTTAAGACTATCACTTCTCAAAGACCACTTCAGTGGCCTCAAAGTTTACAGCTTCAGTTTGTTTTCTCTTTCAAAACTGAGTTCATTTATTACAGCTGAATAGAAACTAACCGTTATAAATAGAAGGAATAATATAGAAGCCCCCAAATTTCCATTTTATGCTTCAAACTTAAGGCTCTGTCCCTGGGGAGGACAACGTAGCTCAGGCCATGAAAATATTTGCTCCTTTGCTTCTCTTCTCGGCTGTCAGCAAGGGCATGATTTGAGCCATCTGGGATGGCCTCTCCGCCAGGTAATTGACTGGTACTACTGGCTCATTTCACACAGGCCATGACTTTAATTTCCTAGGCTATATTTGAACCAGCAATTTAGAAAAAAAAGGTTAGCCACCAGTGCCCCAGGCAGTGAGGCAGTCCAGTCTCATCGTCAGAACTCGTACCGCACAGAAAGATGAAAACACTGCATGCCAAAGCTGAAGGCTTTTGCCAGCAGGAAATAGAGACAGTAGCTATATGTCTACTTGATCTGCCTGTGTACCTGCTCTTCTCTCCTATGGCTGCCCTTGAGAGTCCTGCAAAATATTTAAAAAATAACAGGTCTACTAGATCTCCAGAAAAGAAGCTGTTCTTCTGACTTTGAATGTTCCTCTAGTTCTTACTTTTAAGTAAATAAGAAAACACTCTTTCATTAAGTGTCTTCATGGGGCTTTTCCTGAAGAAATCGTTTCTTGAAAAGGAGGATTAGCTACTTGCACACAAATGCTGGTACCAGTCATCGTGAGAGGTAACTAAACTACATACAAAGAAGACTTTATTACATGAATGTGACTGTTAAATGGCTGACTGATGTATCATGAACCACAGAAAATGAACTCTTACAGAACTCCAATGAAAAATGGTATGTTAGTTTTGCTTTAAAAAAACCCCACATATCTCGCAGAGGTTGTTAAGGACCATCACAGAAACTGAATCTATAAATTTTACCATTTCGGATAGTAGCCAGGGTCTCAGCCTGGGCATTGGTGATGCCAGCTGGGCTGGCTTAAAACATTCTGCTTAAGTCTTCTCTTAAGTCTTCCCTGTCTTCGGCTCACCTTATCCCTTTGCCTCTAGCATTAGCTGCACTAGCCATCTGTTCCTTGTAACTCTCTTTCAGTGAGCACAAAGGCAGAATAGGCATCAAACACCCAAGTCCTCTGCATCATCTGTAGATAACGCTGCTTCTTCATTGAGAGACAGGCCAAAACTTTCCCTGGTCTTCCTACTACCAAGGAGATAATGACTTTTTCTTGTAGAAGGTACCTTTTAATAATTGCAGAGGATTAAATATGACCCACAAGAGAATTCTTGAAAACCCTTCTGAAAGCTGCTTTCAAGGGAGACTATTTCCTGAGGCCCTCAGTTCAAGGAAGCAGCCTACAGAGATGAACAGACCAAAGGATGAGAAAAACAATTGTGTAAAACTCAGACCCTGTTGAGCATCTCCCTCTCTCACCAAAAGCATGCAAGAAGAAGGTGCTCAGTGTATCCATTTCCTTGCTCCCAAGACCCTGGCTAGAGGCCAGAAAAGTCTCCAGGACACATAGCCTGAACCACAAGAAAATATGAAAGAAAGTTTGTTTTAAAGATAGTAGAAAGGGAAGAAAAAAACACTCCCCCCTCCCCCTTTCTTGAGCTTCCTTAACGACAGTGAGATGTTTCTTTCCCAGCAAAAGCTAACTACTACTCTTGACATGCCTGATGTCAGCTGGAGGAACAGATGGCTCAATGGTTCATTTCAAACTGTTCACTCAGCCAAACAGCACAAATTGCATTAATTGCCTCACAGTATGAGCAGACAACGGAGTACTTCGCCTGTCCTAGTGGATACCTTTTAGGCGTAACTGGGAGTTTTGTTAAGTCAAGGCTCAGGAACAGAATAGAATTCAGTTGCCCCAGCAGTGCCAGCTTACGGCAGGCACAGCCATATTCATAAGAACTCCACAGTTTGTCTCATGCTTTAGTTTTTTCCTCCTCTAGGATAGGAATGCATTTTCAAAAGCGTATAAAATAGCACGAGAAGCAGTAAATTGGTCTCCAAAACATGCCTTCAAATTTCTATTGCACTTGGTATCTGTACAGAATTATGATAACGTAAAATATTTACTCCATAGAAGCCAGGACCAGCTTTTCAGCAGCTCTCAATAGTGTAACTCCCCTGGTCTGCAGTTTAAAAGGGACAACTTAAAAAGAAAATGTTTTTCTCCTAATTCTCCCAGGACTTTAAACCAACTGCGGGGACTTTGCTCTTGGTACAGAGACCAAGCATGAAACGCTTCAGCTCCAAAGGGAAATGTTTCCGAAAGTTGTGAGAACACTGGGATGCCATGGGAATTGTTCTGTGACCTTCACAACAGTGGAGATAAGTAACAGGTGCTGCAATTAAGGAATCCAATGGAAGCAAAGTGGCAAAAAATCAAAATGTGTATCTTTTTTGATCTCTGTACAGTCCTGATGCACAGATAATAAGCATGTGGACCAAATTCCATCGCTGTGATGTTGAGTTTGAGAAGAAACATCCATTATACATATTTGCAAGATAATTAACGCTTTGGGTCACGCTGCCACTATCAGCTCTGGCTTTAAGATAACTATTTGGTCCTTTATCTAGTGTGTGATGCATTACGTCCACTCCCGTGAAAATGGATTTGTACATTGACAAATCTCTGCACATCAAAATCAGACTTCTGGTTGTTGTTTGAGTTGTACTCTAAACAACATTGAGTTTAATTTTGCTTTTTAAAAGAATATATAAATTAGGTTCTGTTAGAAAACTATGAGTTAGAAAAACTCTGACAAGTCAGAAAAGCATGAAAAAGAGTATGGAATAGAGTATGCAAATTCTAAGCAGCTATTTCAACATCTACCCAAGGAATTACTAACATCCTTTACCTTTAAGTACCTCTTCTTTTGATGATATTCATTAATTTTGATAATTAAGTGGGTTTTAATTGCTGAAGCATTTAAAATTGAACTCTAACTATTTTATTTTATTTTTAATTCCATTTAGACTGAATCCTGGAATCACTCTGTCTCGTGGTATTTTCTTTAACCAATTTTTTCATAGTTTCTCTACTCCATTTCCTAGATTTTTTTATCACATGCAAAACACTCAACTCTAGCCAGAGCTATTAGGCATATTTATTCTGCACACGATAAGTGGGAAGTTAGTACCTCTCTTAATCACTCTGAGCACTGTTCAGCTGTCTGTCAAAACTAAAACCTCTGTTACTCTAAACCTGACCCTGAGTTCCCATAGCTGGGACTCCGTGCAGGCAGGGCCTGAGCTGTAGGTATTACTACCGAGGATGATTTCCGATGTGCTGGAGACATGTGCCTTCATGCACAACTCAACAATTCTAGAAAATAGGAGCTCTTACTGGCTTTTGTAAATATTAAAAATAAAATAAAATTTAAAAAAAAATAAAGCATTTGCAAATACTTCTAAAACTATCTAGAGCCCTGATCTGACAAACAGCTTTTTCACCCGTGATAATCCAGAATCTAGTCCTAAATTTAATGTCAGGAAGACGAATCTACCTAAACTGTCTTGAAATACGCAAATTTAGGAAGGTGCCCCACTGATGACGGGATGGATTGCCCTGCTGTGTGATTCAGCGTGTTTTCCCTCTGCTCACTAGGTGGCATACGCCAGTGGCTCTGGTTTGAAAGGATCACCCTTCCAAAGGGTCGGAAGGGAGTTTCATTGTTACCCAAAATATTGTTCAAATACCCAAATGTAAATGATTTTTTAAAGACATGCACTTAAGATGAACCAATTCGTGAATACTCAGCCTCAGGTTACCGTGAATTATTTAACAGAGTCACTTCCCAAGGCAGTTTATTATGTCTGGTGGATTTTTGGCATGTGTCCACTGCACAAATCCTGTGCAAAAGGCACACTCTGTACTACATCTTGCACAAAATAGTCGGTCTTACCCTTAAAATAACTAATCGTACTTTCAGCATTTCATTAAGGGCTTTCGATCTCATATGGAGAAAGACTGGCCTTAAGTGACACTGAAAGAATAAAAATAACCGTGGCCGCTCTCTTAGCTGGAGAAAAACAAACAGCAAAACTTCTTTTTTTTTCCTATTACTATGTCAATTTTTAGAATCTTGTTCAGGGTTAAAAAATCTTGAAAAGAAAACACATTCTGGACTTAAAACAAAGGAGGACTAATAAATCAGCTCCTTGCAAAGACTGTGGGTCTGAAAAGATGTTATTTTAGTGCTCTCATGCTCCCACTCCAGGCCTGCAACCGTTATCTGATAAACAGGTTTTAAACTGAGGATTTTGTAAGTTGCAAATGTGCCCAAACTCCCATTATTGCTAATGGAAGCTACCTACACACTCTCTGGCTTTTTTTTTTTTTTTTTTTTTTTTAATTTCGTTGAAATGTAAATTATCTAAAGCACTTAGCACTGTGGTAGCTAATAGCAAACACGATTTGAACACAGAAGCACTAACAACGTGTAAAAGGGATCTCAGTTTGTCTGCGCTATGTGATGCTGTGCTTCCACTGTCTTGCCTCATCTTTTTCCCTGATGTGAAACATTTTCATTTACACGGAATATATAAATGACCCCAAAAAAGCAAAGTTACCATGAGAAACAGCTCATTGCTTGGTTGGGGAAAGTACTAAGATTTATGGCCATGGCTTGGATGTTTCCTGTTGCCTATTTTAAAATTGCGTGGCTCCACTGACAGCAGAAATTTATAGCCTTATCAGTGAGATGGGAGCCTGAGTCTGTTTAAGCGGAATTATCCCACCAGCCTCAGCCAGTGTGACCCAAGGAGCTCCACGCGCGTGGGGAATCTCCTCCTAGAAATACAGGGCGTTACCCAAAAATCTCTGTCTGCCCCATGGAACATTTTCTTCAGCCAAGCTGCATGACTAGAAGCGGATGAAAACCCTCCGTCATTAACAGGAGAACACGGCAAGGTTTTCCTTGATCTTTCTATTTTATCCCAGGGAGGACAGGTCTGTGTGATACCTACATACCTCTAGACGTACCGGCAGAGGAGACAGACTACTACATCACCTACGAGTAGCCATGCCTGCAAGAAACCACATTTTTTCCAAAACTTTTAGGTGAATATACTTAGTTTACATGTTTGCGTGTACCCTTCCTTCTAGTACACAATTTTATCTCCGATGTCCCTGTTTCCCGAGGGCAGGTGGGGGTCACCAATCCCTCCTCCCAAGGCCATGACTAACATCCCTCACACGGCTCAGCAGATTTTTATTGTACGGCATCTTTCCACGTAAATCTTTGTAAGACCATCACACGAGCTGGTCCGGCAAGCTTATTTCCCCCCAAAGAACAATGTGCATCTCGTTAAAGAAGCGTGATGTAGGATCTGTATAAGAGTGGAAAAGGAAGAGGTACAGAGAAAAAAGGTTGTTTATTCAAAGGAATAGCGTATTCTTTTCTAACATGCAAGAAAGTCCTTTGATAAAAAGTGCAATGATTAAGCATGCATTGTTTAATATAAATTATTTTCAAGTCATATTCCTGAAAAGTGCTCCTTTGCACCTTAACCCAAATGTAAGTGGATAATCTCAAGATATGCTAAGCTATTTAAAAGATGACTTCTCAGATGAGACGTTGTTGCTGCTGGGAAACGAACCATTATTAATTGCCGTGCCAAACTGTTCCCAATGAAACGAAACAAGCAAATGAAAAAAAGGAGAAACTGAAAATCTTATTTCAGGTTCTCTTTTTAGTACAACTCTGCTTCTTTGCAAAGAAAGATTACGGAGTCTCCTTTCTTCAAAGGGAGTGAACAACAGGAGGCCGTCTCCGTACTCAGAAACCCAAGTCTGGTTTTGCAGCGAGTTCTGTGCCTAAAAGTTCTCTCCGTCTCTCTCCGAGTCGGCTTCGGACCCACGTAAATACGCCCCAGCTTCCTACTTGCTTACACATGGGTATGGATGTGCGAGCACGCGCGTTGCTTGCTTCATTTTAATTTAAATATTGCGGTTTTCGGCTCCGTTTATGCAAAGGGAAATACCTCCAGCCACTTGGGTCGGCTTCTGTTCGCAACGGGAGGTGCTGGCCCGCGTCGGGGCACGAGTGTCCTGACATTTCAGGCACCAGCAAGAAGAGCTCTTAACTGCACCCTCAAATAGCTGGAATAAAAGAGATTAACAAGTTGTTCTGTGCATGGGACTTGGGGCAACATCTTTTAGCACCACGACTGCCATCTGTCTGTCTCTTCACAATACCTGTCGGAAGACGTGTATTTAAAAAGTGTTATTTATTTTGCAAGATGTATGAAATATATCTGTATGTAATTCCGCCAGCGTACAACTAAACAGCTGATCTGATTTTTGTTTAATTATAACATTCAAAGGAAAGGTGATTTACCGGAAATGACAAAGAGGTATTTTCTTAGGAAAAATCTGGTTTATTTTCCTCTGTGTTCTTTATTACTTTTGTGGAATACCGGCAGAAAGAGGAAAGGTCACACGGAGTTTGTTTATTGTATTGTTTAGCTCTCACTTAATGTCTTTGTCCTCGCCAATGTTCTAGCTCCAGCCCTCTATTTTGATATTGATTTTGATTCAATATCAAAGATTCTGAAAACATTTGAGTTTTCAGATTATTTTCTAGATCCCTTAGCTCAAATATAACTCGCCTTCCAAAAAAATCTCTCTCCTAAATACTAAAAAAAAAAAGAAAGAAAAAAGTATTTATGACAAGTAATTTTTTAAAGCACAGTTTTAAAAAAAGCTAAAATTTAGTCTGAACTATTCTGTTAAGAATACTTAGGTTGGGAATGACATATTTACTTTTTGTTATATTCACCTTCAAGTGCTCAGCTCTCCTCTTCAGCACGTCCCGGAAAGGCAGACACCTTCGTGACCTCATTTCGGACCTTAGTACCTCTTCTTCTACTGCTCTACAGCCAAGAACTGTGGAAAATGGATTAGAAGACATGGATGAGAATTGCTCTGCGACTAGAAGCAGCAATCTGGCAGTGAAAGAAAAAAGCAGCACATAATTAGCAGGTAATGAAGAAGGAGACGGTAATCAGCAAGTTGTTTTTCTCCCTTTGAGTCTTGCAGTGACGCATGTATCTTGCATGTGATGCTGTATTGATTTTCCATTCTCAGCAAGCAAACTGCAATACAACGCACTTTTGTAATCTACTTACAGGCAATACTGTACTTCTGGTGACACCCTGGGCTTCAGAAATTCTGGAAAGGTAAGTTCTCCATCTTGCCAGTGATGGAATCAGCCAAAATGCCTATGCTATATCAAGTGACAAGAGCCTTTCCTTACTGGAAGGCAAATTCATAGCAATCATCCTTTCAAATAAGTTGTCTGGCAAGGACTGAAATAAACACCTTTTTATTTCTACAACCACCACTGACGTTTTTTTTATTACCTATCGTACCACTCTGTTAGGAAAAGCTGACAGAGGATGAGCGCAACTTTTATCCTTCCAACAAGCGTTGTCATTCAATTCCGAGAACTTAAAATAATTATTTGTCCTGCCTGCACTTTGAAACTGCCATTAGTCGGCTTTAATTGCCTTTTTTGTTGTTCCTTCTCTGCTCTTAAAGATCGGTTAAACCAAAAAAGTCAGTGGTACAATTCATTCAGTTTCCAAGGTCCGGTAACTACCAGATGTCTGGGCACGCTCCCCGGATTTGTGCCTATCCTATGTAGAATTCCTGAGCGGTGCTAGGGAGAAGCGCGTCTGGGCCTCGACCTATTTAGGTGCCAGAGCACCAAAGACTGTGCCGGTATAGATATATACACGTGATTTCACGTGCTGCGGTCCCCTGTTAAACTAGAGCAGCCTTGGGGCTGGAGCCAGTGTGCCCGCTCACAGGGATCACACAAGCTCTTAGAAGTTCAGCCGGCTACGGACGTAGCTGCTATTCTAAGAGTTTCCTCATGAAATATTAACAGAGTTATTAGGTTATTACACGAGTCAATGAAACCCTTCACATTAAGCTATCAACCTGCTTCTCAAATACGCTTTTCCCCATGGAGTTCCTCTGATGTGTGTGTTTGTCTGGCTGTTCCTATCTAAAAGTTCTCATTG
>JANZLP010000002.1:34553583-34564691 GCA_026930925.1 Chelictinia riocourii | reverse complement strand
CCTGCTCCGGCTGGGCAGTGGCAGAGCCACTTGTCCCACGGTTGCACAAACCAGACTCGTCTACATGAGTTTTCTGTGGGCTTGGGGTTTTTTGGGTTGGGTTTTGGTTTTTTTTTTCTGCATTCGACACCCATAAGGAAAACAATGGCTTCAATCTCTTTATCCCCTTCCTTTTGGGAGCTGGAGGAAGTCAAACATTCCTCTTTGCTTGGCACCCATCAGAGGCAGCAAACCAAGTGCCACAAGGAGCCATTCTGGAATAGCGTGGTAGTTCTTAAGCATAGATTGCTATTAGAGGTACATGTTGCCTCCTTTGTTTTTTAACAATGTGAGGTTCCAAAGCAAACTGATGAATTCTGTGTCGCTTTCTATAAATCCATGCGTCACGCTCCCTGGGTTTTCATCTATTTACTTTCCTCCGTGGTATCCAGCGTCTTCGGTGTCGTACAAATGCAAGCAGGTTTTACTCTCGGTTGTTTTGCAAAGGAGCAGGGCAGAGACACATAAAAAAAGAGCAGCCCAGATCATGCTTCGACCCTTACATTTCAAATATCTTCACCCGATCAATCACCTGTCTCATAGACTTTGGACACACAGGAGAACACAGAGGGATCATCAAAGTCTCTCCGCTTAACTTGTTGGCATATTTTTATTTATTTGCTTGTAATCTTCTGTCTCTGAAACTCATTACGATTCAATAAGGGCCGCTTCTTTCCGCTCGATCACGTTATTCCTCTTCTTTCTGCCAATAGTATTCTGTGAAGAGAGCTCTAAAAGCAAGATTCATCTAAAAAGAAAGGTGAATCAAACCTTTCAGCATTAGCACCTTTACTTTGCTCCTGTTAAAAGGGCTTCGGTAATTTTTGTTCTTCCTCGCTCCTTGAAACCTCAGAATGGCTTTCACTAGTTCTTCCTCATAATTCATATAATTCAGAAATTGGTTGTGATCTGTTGTACTGCTTCAATTAAAATAATTTCTGCCTACTGAAGAAGCAGGAGGCTGGGGGCAGAAGAAATCTGCAGATATGCAGGCAAACGCTCCTATTAGATAATATTTTCATTTATAGCGTTTACATTTTCATCACAGTTGTTGGTTAATGAATCATTTGGAAACCAGACATACTTTGCTTGAACCAATATCATTGTTGTAAATATCCACCTACTAGTTCAGCCAGTAATTTTCAGTAGATGCTTTGTTCCCGACTGATTTGCCTTGCGTGCTGAGGCTAGTTAGCTACGTTAAATGCAGTGGTTTCCTTTTTATGAGTAAAAGATCGAAATGTTTTAAACAGAACAGTAAAGAATAATGAACTTCAGGTACCAGATTTGGATCAATATCTGCAATTTGGTAAATTAGACAACAGAGACATACTTATTAGCCCGTGAGAGTGGTACAAATACTTGTGATTAATCAATATTTTAAGCCTTTTTAGTCAGAATGAGTTGGAGACTTATTCATGAGCATATGCACAAATTAATTCTTTAATAATTTACCATATCTGATAGGTTTAAACTGTAAAGTTATGGTAAAGGAGCAAGCTAGGTTTTTTGCAAGACCTCTGTCGCATGCAGGGGATTAAAATAGACTGTGCTCACTCTCAGGCAGTTATTCAGCATTTTGTTTTCCCTTTATCGTTCACTGCATATTCCGTACCTTCCTCATCGCACACAGTGCAGCCTTCCTTTCAAGACAGATTTCCTTGTGTCCTCACAGCATTTCCTTGGCTTTGATGTGCACTTTTGCAGCCCCATAGATGTTTCCATAGGCCCTCAACTCTTTTTTTATAGAAGATTTCCATCTCTGTGGACCCAGGATACCAAGAGAAGCAAATCACCCTGTAGAACTGACTTCTGCTCATAATTATTTCCTGATCTGTTAAGGTTAGTGCCATCTGAAAAGAGTACCAGCAACGATTCATATTTTCTTCCGTGTCACAGATGAGAATATTAAACAGCACTGAGCTAAAACCAGATCTCTGGGTGGTTTGGCTACTAACAATCCTTTCAAATGGTGATTTTTTTCAGTTCATCCTCTAATTTGAGTTGTATCATTCAGTCAGTTTACAATCCATTTATGAAGGGTTACATTTGATTTCATATAATGCTATTATTTTAAGCAAATAATATTAGGTTAAATGCTTCTAGAAATCTGCTGGTATCTCTCCTTTCTACCAATTAAGGACTCCATCTGACAGAGAGTTTTGGGAAAAGTATTGCCTTTGAAAACCAAATTATAAGCTACAATTTTTATTGAGATTCTTTTCAAAGTGATGATATAAGCATGACTGAAAAACACCCAAAAGAAAATTCAAAGTGTAAAAGCCATGAAAATGAAGTTCAAAAAGCTATTGAAGTATTTAGTTTTATTTCTCTCCATCTCCAAAAATAGTTCTTTTCTAGAGCTGTTTTCCCAGAAAAGCAGACCTTTTATGTTCTTTCTGCAACCAGGTAAAAAGGAGCATTTATGATCAATTTTGAGAAATCTTATGGAAAAAAAAAAGAAGTACCCATGACAAAACGGTGAATTGTGCCACAAAAGATCAAACAAGAAAAGATAATTATCTACTCAATTATGCGTTAACAGACCCGTTCAATAAAGTCCTTTGCAAGTGTTCTCTGAGTATTTCTGGTTTCTGGGGCTCACCTAGTTTACCAAGAACTGCCTCGGATAAAGGAAGAAGAGAGTTGCAGTCTCCGAAGTTATTCCGAGATGCCCTTAGCTTAGTTTTTCCCACAATTCCCAGTCAGAGGCCCCTTCAGTATGATTCAGCAGGTCTCATTCACATATTGTAGAGCAGGGAAGAAAAACAGGACAGCAACAACCATTTAAAACTGGGAAAATGCTATTCCAAATGTTCCCAATACTACCAATTCAAGGCTAATCAGGAGAATTATTAACACCTGCACTTTCCCAGGCAGAATAAGTCTCAGACTGTTGCTCACCAGCTTGACAATTTGCCAAACCTAGCAGGGTAGAAAATGTGAGTCAATGTCCCTTGTGCTCCACACAAGGACGTGGCAACACCAGAAGCAGTATCAGGGATGTTCCGATATCACAGCAGAAGGAAGAAAAGTCTTAAGATCTCTCTTGAACTTCCATCCAGGCACTTATACAATAACAATCTCCACATCCCTCTGGGTTTTACCAGCTTGAAGCCAGACTGATGCATGGTGAGGAGCAATTAGATGCAGACAAGGAATTGGATGTACCAGCCTTGCCACAAATATGCAGCCTTGGTACAAAGTCCCCTAAGCAGGAAGCAGTTTATACAGCAGGCAAGACCCAAGAGGGCAGAGTGAAACACAGTAAGGGGACAAGAGGAAAAAGTCTACAAAGTGAGCAAATGCCAGCTGTGGTCTGTGCTAAACCAAGAGAGGAAGAGCTGAGAGTTACCATCACAAGAAGACAGGGACAAGCAAGCACATCACATGGTACAACAAAATAATATGGTACCTGTCTCGCCTTGGGAGTCATAGGGCTATTGATCCAGGGACACTCCCCTGCTAGCACAGCACCAAGGATTAAGACAGCACCAACCTTACCTTATAACACAAAGTTGCCAAGTTTGAAGGCGATTCTTCTCTCACCGCTCGGATCTCTGCAGCTGGTACAAGGGCAAAGACATCCTGCACTGAAGTAGCTGTGTCTGCCCAGAACTGGTCCCAAAAAGCATCATCTGTTGCTTCCACAGGCTGTGGAGAGACAAACATGGTTACAGATGCAGAACTACCATTCTATGAGGTCCAAACATCAGCGATTATGCCTGGCTTGGGGATGGCACCAGGCACAGGAGAGGTTCAATAAAACATACTGGCACTGGTTTTGTACCTCAACCTCTTTGTTATCAGGGCTTTAGCCAATTTGATCTCCCAAACAGAGCATTCCCTCAGCAAGTGCGTGAGCAGCAAGACATTTATGTGATCAACTGCATTAGACGGGGACTCTCCAAGTCTTTCATGGAGTCACAACATACATGAGGCCTCCTGCTTGTCTGCAACCTAGGGCATGTATTACAAGGTTTTTACCAGCATGCGTGGGCCAGGCTACTGTCATGCGCTCTATCACCTTCAGAGTAAGCCAAGGATGCCCTAAGGATGCACTAGAATTACTTCTATTGTAACCAAAGTCTCAAGGAAGCAATCAGGGACATTTCACATTAGGGCATGAACAGACCCACGGAACTGAGAGACCCACCTCAAAGCACTTACGGATGCAATGGAATTGATCTTTCTGAATCAAATATTTATAGGGAAGTGGAGTCAGTGCAGCTGGTCACTGCCAAGGCTTTGTTCTTAAAAAGCACTAAGTGTGCAATTCAAAAAGGAAGATGGAAGGAGGAGACTGATATACCAAAAAAAGCAATCCATTTCAGACCTGTGGTCTGAGAAGCCCACGCCCCCCACATGCCTGGGAACACACCTCTTCCCATTGCCTTTTCTAGCTCTGCAGGTGCACACAACCTCCTCTTTATACCAGCACTGTTGTTCCCTTTTCACAGTGAGAGAGTTCTCCTTGAACCCCACTGCTAGGGATGCTGGCCATAAGGACAGTCTGTTTGCCAGGCTGCAGCTGGAAAGACAGCTCTGTGTTATATCCCCCCAGCTTCTTCATGACAGCATGGCATCTACTTAGAAATCAAAACAATGATGACAACCTGGGTGTCAGGTTACATGTGGCTAAACAAAGTGGACTGGACCTTACTTTGCCCTTTATGGTTCTGTAGAGCCAGAGACCCACAGTGGCCATTCAAGGTGAAGCAGAGGCTCAGGCAAACAGGACCAGAGGTGACTCTAACCCTGCAGAAGTGTGGTGATGACCTGCCACTCCCCAGAAGGTGAAAATGCCAGCACTGTTTGCTGAACAAGAAGGCATCTCCATTACACAACATCTTGGGCATCCAAAGCCTGGGAGCTCTGAATAATCAGGAAAGGTTTAACTTTTCAGCCAACCTAAAACTGAGCACAGCTCTTCCCATCTAAATACTAATACTTGCCAAGAGATAGGCATCACCCAAACAAGTTCAGAGTGCTCACTCAGCCCAAGGGTCCAGCTACAGAGGTGGGATAAACACATGCCTATTTATGCCAAGCAGTGTGAAAGAGATGAATCCATGACTTCAGTCAGAAGAGGAAAATGGAAGCTTTTCCAGAGGAGTTTCTCCAGCCATGCCAAGGCATGGTGGCATGCTCGGCAGGCCAGAAGAGCCACCCGCCTGAGCAACCCCAGCCCTCGGCTTGGGACCAGGGGAACCTCCTACCTGAAACGTGCACCGGCTCTAATGCAAACAGCAATTCTCGCTAACTGAGATAAACAGCACCGCGGGCGGGTCTACCATGTCAGATGGGAAAGGGGCAAAAATATGAATGTGTGTTTAGCTTAAACAATTCCTGCCCACTCCCAGCTCTGCTGTAGTAGGCAGAAAGCTTGCCCAGCTCTATGCTGTTTCTAAATGCAGCTAAGACAAGAGTCCAGGGAGAACAGCTCATTCACAGCCCTGACACAGAGAAGTGCTGCACTTCCCCCTTTGCTATCACCTCCTGAATTAACAGCCGCAATCTGGGAACAGGTGATGTGTCACTACTACCCAAAGGCCAAAAAGTGAGAGGGGCAGGGAGGCAGGCAGCTGCCCCCAAACTGGTATAGCAGGTTACTGCCCTGCAGCAATCTGCCTTTATGCTCCAGCGCCAAAGAGGCTGATTATTGTGCTTCCAGCCATGCATTGAATCAGCCCAAGTGACTCTCCAGTCTTTAAAAACAAAATCAGAAAAAAGTCCACAGGTGCTTAGGCAACTTCTTTACCTCTACTCTAGTGCTGAAACCCTCTTTGTTTAATCAGCTGGCCACCAAAGCAAGTCCCCACCAAACCTCTTCCCAATAGAAGAACAACTTTTTCCAAATGATTTAATATCACAGCTCCTCAGAGGGGATCTGTAGGGACAGCCAAGTGTTTACAGCCTGACTTTCAGCTTCCTGAGTGTGCAAAGGAGCTGTGCTCTTTGTAACCTGGGCATGAAATGCTTAAATGGAAGCAAAGCTATTTTGCAAATCTAATCTCTAATTACAGTCCTCAAAAAGAGCCAAGTATTTGGAAATCTGATCTGTGTAATGCATGAAACATTCTGCACCCCCTTTCAAACCATGTACCACAACTGCATGTATAATTGCCACATGTATCAACTGGCTGCCTGCCACAGCCACTCCCACTGACAACAGTGAGCAGCAATTGTTGCTAATTGAAGATCATGCATAAATAATGGCTTCACTCTCATCTAGAAGAGAAGCAGAAAACCATTTCCCTCCAGTAGACACAGATCCCTTTACCTCCCACTAGCCTGAGGCCTCCTCAGAGGTTGAACACAGCCACTCTTTTACAGGTGGTAACACAACAGCTAAAACAGATTGAAGAACACAGTCTCCGACTAAAATTACATGGAGTTAGAGAAGCATAGCAGCAATTACCCAAACTGCAACATCGGATGCTGCAGCCACATTAATGTCACAGCTTCCATCTTGGCAAGCAGATTACACTAAAACACCATTTCTTTCATTTTTAATAGCTACAGCAAGTCAGCTCCTCATCAACAGATGGTATCCCATGTACAATCCTGGGACATGGATTCAGTACCGAGTCACTCACAGCCCACAGCCCCCCCTATTTTAATTAACGGTCTGGCATCATGAAGCTACTCAATCCACATAATATTCATCTCCTTGATAGAACATTACTGGATGTTTTTAAGCTGATTGTATTCTGCACACAGCATCTCTGGGTATCTAAATTATCAATTTCCTCAAGCTGAGCTCACCCAACAGCTTGTATCTACCTCACAGAGAAGAGAAATACAGAGACCTAGAACAGTCTTGTTCACCATCCATGGATATCTTCATTTGGAAATGTCAAGATTTAGTTAGAAGTGTTGGTACTGCACATGCTGCAGTAACAAATCCTACAGCGCCGCAGCTAACTTTTTACAGTGCTTTAACCAGAAAAGCTTACGAGGAGCTGAATCCTCACCAGCAATGCTGCAAGCTGGGGCCACTTCGGATCCTTCAGATGAGCACAGATCTGTCCTCTTTTGTGGAGGGAGATGCAGCACAGGTAAGAAAGACCCTGATGTTCCTCCAGCAAGTGCAGACAACCAGCTCTGCACCAGCAGTGCAATGAGAATGAGAACTTCCTCGTTGCCATAAGAATTGAGGGATCAGTAGCTCAACTCTACTCTGGAAACACAACCAGCACATCTGGAGACCAAAGGAAGTTCTTGACACCCCACACATCCTACCGCAGAGGCTGCTGAAGTTACAGAGCTAACTGGCAGAGAAAGATGCTGCTGCCTGAACCAAGCTCTCGACACCAAAAGGATGAAACGACTGTAGTGCAGTGTTTGCTGAGAACTCAATGGGCACAGCCAAGGTGATGTCACATCTCAGAGTGGGCAAGGAGGGAGACTTTCGCTTTCAGTTCACCTGGGCAAGGTGTAAAGACCTCCCACCTGCAGGCTGGCCACACAAAGGTGGAACCAGTGCTACTGGACACCTCCAGCCTGTATTTCCCAAGACTTGTAAATGTTGAGTTTCAGGTTCTTTAAAGCACATCACACATGCTGTAGGAGTCAGAAAAGGAAGATGCTCAGTTTGCAAGCATCTTGCCAGTTACTGAACAGAGAATCACAGCCCTGAACAGGCAATCCCCAGGCAAACAGGACACGTCACAGGAAACAGGAAAACAGAGTGGAGCTGACCGTGTCCTATAAACAGGAAAAGGTCCCAAGGCACAGCCTACCCCCATTCCTTACTGTCCTCAGTCTGATGCTAGCACCACCTTCGCTTTCTCTTTCCCAACCAAGAGCTCTCTGCACTTACACCTTTACATCAAACGCTCATTACCAACAATTCCTCCAACAGGACCCAACCAGAGGGCTGTCCTTAAACCGGTTCTAAGGTTGCTACAAATTGCCAGTGGAGAACCAAGGGGGCAAGCAGCCACTAGTCTCGCTCACTGTATTCTCCTTTTGCTTCTTGCCAACACGCCAGCTGAGCGTCCCACCAGCCAGTAGCAAGGCATTTGGGGCAGGGAGTCTCCTTGTTCCGGGACTCAACAGCAGAGCAGGGCCCTAGCTCCTGGCCAGGGCTTCTAGCCAGTACTATGCAAGCTCAGATAATATTTAACAGCAGTGTGCTCCTTTCCACCCCAAGTGAGGCAAAATGGCAGAGCGTAATTACCACAGACCCATTCATGCAGCACTTGATTAAGCTCTAGGAAATCAGGCAACCCTGTAGGGCCAGCAGATTACTTTGGGGCAATTCACACACCTTTGTACCATCTGTTTGTGGGCCACTGTGCAAAAGGAAAGTTTGAGGACAGATTTATTCAAAATGTTAATAACTAGCAAGATTTCATCCCTGCTGCCAAGGACGGCAGCTCTACACAGATTTCAGAGTAATAGGATCTTTGTGATCAGCAGCGCAGAATCAAGGAGAGGCTCCACATAAGTCTGTCACCAGTTCTCTGCTCCCACAGCAGAGACAGTGTTGCAAAGGAAACTGGAAAATGGGATTTGTGGAAGTCGCAGTGAAAGCCTGGGACAAAAGGCAGCTGTGTGAAGTGTTAGTTACAGCTTTGCTTTTAAGACAACAACTTTGCTTTTTATCAGCTGAGACACTTGGACACTTGAGTCAAGCTTGAATACTATGAGAAATAGGCTACCAGAAACAGACCTCTCTCCAAGCACAAGATGTACTTTTATCAGGCTCAAATTGACAGCCTGTTGTACTACTGCATTTCCACATCAGGGAAAAAGAAAGGATTGGAGTTTGTCCCTCATATTTGATCCTTTCTGTCTCCTTAAAAGCAGAGGCACAGCTAGCATGAAAATCTAAGGAGCTGATTCACAGGATCAAAGTTTCTTATCTTCCAGTAGGTTGCTTGCAGGAACCATTTAATCCCTAACTGACTGAGAAAAAAAAATGTGTTTCCCCAGCAGTTAAGACTCACAGCTTTAGTTCCCTGCTCTGCCACTGACTAGTTGTCACAGTTGCAATTTATGTTTCCCTTCACCTGTTAAGTAGACAGCATTTTGATGGGCAGTTTGGGAGGGCTCACACATTCTCCATGATAAAGCACACCTGTTTTATTATTAAAAGGGTGGGATCTATGAATCTAAAGGTGTGCAGTGTAATGTAATATATATGTATCATTTAAAAATCCTAAAGCCTGTTTCTCCATGTGTGATTATAAATACACATCTGTAGCATAAGCTAATTCCTTCCTTCTGGTACTACTCTCCTGTTTTAATCACTAAAATAATTCTGAAGTGATTTTTCTTTTTTAACACTCTTACACTTTCAGAGTTCCTCTTTGGCAATTAATTAAAAAAATCAATTAAGTCAATTTCATTTGTGTCCAGACTTTGTTCAACTTTTAAGTTCTGAGCTCCACGTGTGCTACAAGCATTCAAGTGTTATGTTCCTTACAGATTTATTTAATTTTTGTAAAATGTTCACACAGGAACACTCATATTTTTTAATTAATGAAAGCCTGGAGATTACAAGAACTTATTTTTAAGAAAAATTTAACTTCACTGCCAACTCTAAACCTTCACCAGTGAGTGAACAGTACTTTCTGCGCAATCTCCTTCTTCCATCACAGCCTTAGGAAACACCACATAAGCGCATTACTAAGCTCACGGTTTCATGTTACCAATGACTTGACGAAAATCTAGTTGTCCAGCTACCTAATGTCAGAGGAGAAGGCTGAAAAAAAGGAGACACTTTGCTGAAGAAGCAAAGTGTATTTTGAGCTAATAGTGTTGAAGGATTTGACTATGTCCATTATTGCAGCCTGGTTTTGAATGCAAGGTCTCACGGACTAGGAGGTTACATGGAGGTTGCTTCTGGTACAAGCTCAGAAGACTCCAGGAGAGTCCAGTCACGCATTATGCACAAGCAAATACCAGTGCCCTTCTACAGTATGTAAATATGGGAGTGCCAACTCCCCACCCTTTTTCCACATGGCAGTTAGTCTCACCTAGACCACAAAGAAGTGAAATGAATCCAGCCAAAATGAATGAAGATTTTTCTCCTTCCTTTATTCGGGGCCCCAGTAAACCTTTCATTACATACATCGATAAACTGGGGGAGGGGAGCACTCTCTTCTTGGCTGGCAATACGAAGGATTGCCTCATACAGGATCTTCTTTGTGAACAGCAGACTAAGAACATCTCTGTAGGCTTGATTTCCACCCCCTGCCAATCTCACTTGATAAGCATGTTTCCCAGTGGAGGAAGGATAGTCCAGAGCTGAAGGCACTCTGAACTATTTAGCACCTGTAAGAGACTTTGGAAGAATCCCTTAAAACACTAATTCGTCCATTTATTTTTTTGCCTAGGGATGTTGTGGAACATCCACAATTGGAGGTTTTTAAGAACATGTTCAAAAAAGCCATTCCTTAGCAATGCAGACAGAAGTGATACTGCTTTAGAAAGTATAAACACAGTTTCTCAAAGTCTCTTCCAGCCTTACTATACATGATTCATTTCCCAGTCCTAGTCTTCATCTCTTGAGTTTTTACAAATTTTTTCTCCTATTACCCCTTACATCCATACCCTTTTCTTCTGATTCATCCTCCATTGTTAAGCATCTTTCTGCCATCACCTCCAAGTTTTCTTAGCAGCTGTTACTCCCTTACTGCCGAAGGTGGATCATAACAGCAGTTTTCCTTTGTAGCTCAGAAGAACCTGAGATGTGATTGCTCAATAGAGCAAAATCCCTCTGCTCCTTAGACAGAAGGATAGTCTACTAATTTTCTGCCAGTGTGCTGCTGCTAACAGGCTCTCAAGACAAGAACTAAGCTAGCTCCCAGGACACATGCAACATCTGCTAGACCTCTAGGCAACCACCCTCCCTATACACAGTCCTGACTTCCTTTCACTTAATTCCTTCTCCTCTACAGCCTGCAGAAATAAAGCATAATTTCACAGGTAACAGATGGAAGCTGCTTCTGCTGCAAAAAGCTCTCCCAACATCATGGTGCGGGTGAGGACAAGGCGAGGTTTTGGGGAATGGCTCCTTCCAGGACGGAGCTAGAGCCCGACGTTCGGAATTTGGA
>JANZLP010000002.1:33932398-33942413 GCA_026930925.1 Chelictinia riocourii | reverse complement strand
GACTCGCCCGGCCCCACGACCCGGACTTCATATTCTTCTCCTGCTAATTCCAAAACTATGTTTGCAAAGATTTTTTTTCCCTCGCATAACTAATCCATTAAGCCAGAGTTGAAGGATAAATACCGAGAACATGCTCTGTTAGCTTGAATTTGATCTTTGCTGTCCTAACACGCCTGCAGCAGAAAATCAATAGAGGAAATAAAGAGGAGCAAGAGAGACCCCCCAGCGCGGTGGGGAGCGCCTGTGTCTTCATCGCCTTTTGTTATTCCAACTATCCATAAACTCCGTGTCATGTTCTAGAATATTATAATTGCTGTTAGTTAGCATTCGTGTTCTTGGGTACATATTTTGAATGGAAGAAACAAAAGAATGATGGTCTTTTCTTTGTGTGCTGTTAATTAATTACAGAGTAGGACTGGTTCAGCAGCTCAACGCGTGAACTTCCCCTTTGCTATTGTGTAGACTTCTGTGCGAAAATCCTTTCCAGTGCAATGGAAAGTAACTTCCTAATATTTGTTGCCTTTACTGTTAAATTATAGCCCTGCACAGAACTCTGTACGTCACAATTTAATAGTATATATTAATTAAATTCTCAGTGTTTTCAGAAAGTCAAATTTCTGTACAAACTTAGTCATCTTCTGCAGACACTGGCATCCGTCCCATCAGCCCGCTTTGGTATTTTTCCACCGAGATGGTTTTATTGGTTGGTTTTCCCCCTGATCCAGCATCACAGTGACTGATCCCTCAGTATTTTGAAATGCCCGTCGCTGTCGGTGTCGTTCCTGCGACACGGGAGCACTACAGGTGCACACGAGGCGTTGGTTCGGGTGACGGGGCGTCACGGTCGGCTGTTGGTGAATCGCTGAGGACACTGACTCAAGAGTGGGGAGCACCTTACTACAATTAGGACACTGCCCGTTAATCTCCTTCCCTGGAAAGAAAAGAATTAGGAGAAGGGCTGGTAGGGAGGTTTCTAGGCAAGGAATCCCTCCCAAGAGAGCAAGAGCAATTAGAAGATAAAACCTTCTGGCTCTCTTTCCAGGGAGCATTTCTTATTATAAGGTTGACTGAGTAATTCCCCATCTGTGGACTTTGTGAACCATATTGCTACCTCTATGGGGAGGGGACAAAAGGGAACACCTATTTAAACATTTCTACTCCCCAAATTCACCTTTTTGAAGTTGTTCCTTCAAACCTCACAATGTGTGTGCTGGGTGTGGAGATTGTATAGTTTCTTCTTGCTAGTTTTCTGAGGACTTGATGAAAATTTATTTTATAAAGCTTTTTTTAACGATGAAACAGGAGTTTCATATCAGCTCTTAACAATCCTCTTTTATTCAGACATAGGCAAACCCTTAGACAATGGTCAGTTCTGTATTCAAGTTGACTGTCCATATGGGGGAAACATTAAGTGACTTATCCAGAAGCAACAAAGGAAAATTGACTCAACTCTCTCATCCTGAAAGACTGAAGGCCTATCCTCTGGTCTTACTTTATATGCCTCTTGTACATGAGAAGTTTGTGTCAAAAAGAAAAGATGAAGGAAAATACTGAGAATATTCTCTTAGTAGTACCACTAAAGTTTATGTTCCGTCTGAAAGTTTCTGCTTTTGTTATTCCTTCAGCATCACCAGAGTAAAAATACTTTAAGGTCTTTCACTACCTTGCTGAGAAAGAAAAAAGTCATGTTTATTTTGAAATCTTCCAGTCTTTTTGGAGAGTAGAGTGCCTGACATCTCCAACCTGAGTCAGTTAAGGTGCCTTTTGCAGGGGCTTGTAGCTTCAGTAACATACCCATAGACTTCATAACTATGTGAGTGATCTGCAAGGAGAAGCTGATTCCATTGAACTGGCCACTTGTGCCCAAGCAAGGATTTACAAGTGCATTGTTCCTAAGAGCATTTGGCTGGCAGTAGATGCCACCAGCAATACTTGATCATCACACTGGGTTTAGTTGTCCAGCAGAGCTTGGCTCTGCTCATCTGTTACCCAGACATAACTATGAGCCTTGCTTTCTGTGCAGTGTAGCCCAGCAGCTGTTTTTCAGGTGCATGCCTGAGTCTGAAGGTGGGTGTGATGGCCACAGTAAGTTGTGGGAGAACCTTTGTGGAGTTCACCTGTCCCTCTCAGAACTGGCTTCTACTTCTCTACAGTCATAGCTATAAAGGGAAACAACAGACTCGGAAGACAGAGTGTGCACTGCTGCCTCAAATAAAAATCTTTAATCACTGAAGCCTTCAGAAAGTGCAAAGATCAATTCCCTTACCCATCCAGACAGTTCATGAAGATACTTTCAGACCTTAAGGGAGGGAGTGTCTGTACTAATCAGTCTGCCTGGCCTTAAGGGAGAGGAGGAATCCTTGTTCCATGCAAGAACGTCAGTGGTTCAGTTGGCTTGTTTCCACATGTACACTTTTGATAGTTAGCTGGTGTGCTCTTCTTTTTCGTACCGGCTCACTCTGTAATCTTTCTGCCTTAGGATAAAATTCAAAAGCTGTATGAGAGGAAAATAAAAGAAGGCATGGATATGAATTACATCATTCAGAGGAAAAAGGAGTTCCGCAACCCCAGGTGAGCCACTATTTTTTCCTGTGTGACCAAAGCACCACAGAGCAAATTCCAAGAATTTTCTTCTTTGTTGGAGTTATAGCAGAAACAGGATCCTGAGCAAGAAGTACTACTGCTTACAAAAATGAGACATAATTTGATTGTAACTGAAACAGTAAAACTGTTCTTTGTGTTCCTTGAGGCAGCAACTAGAGTTGGTGTGTCAGTGAGATTTTAAATGTACAGGCTTTGGACAAAGTATTTTAGAAGACACATCTGTTCTTAATTTGGGAGAAGTGGGAAATTATGTGGTTAATGGCAGGCCATATCCATCATAACAAGCATAGCTTCCCAGGTTCCGATTTTACTTTTGCAGTATGAAGAGGTGACAACTGCTTTCTACTAACAAATCTGGAATGCTTCCGTTCACTTCTAGCTCACTGGCTCTGTTCTGAACTCTTGTCTTTCCTTTGCAGCATCTATGAAAAGCTGATCCAGTTTTGTTCAATTGATGAACTTGGTACAAATTATCCAAAGGTGAGGTGCAATACATTTGGCTGGCAAGGGAGCGGGTAAAAGATAATACAGGGGTGTAAGGTCTTACCTCAGGCTTTCTTGAGCCTGCTTGTTTAGAGGTCCTTTAAGGGAACTTTAGTCTGATCCTCTGCATTGAAGTGAACATTTTTATCTGGTACTGAGCCTCAGTGCCTCCAACTTCACTATAATGATTCTGAACAAAAACTGCTGAAGTGTGTAGATATACATGAAGCTCCTTGGTGGGGATAGAAGCTGAGCAGCAGAAAAATGCATGACTTATCCCAGCATCCTTTTGGCTTCAAAGCTCTTTCTTCATTCACAACAGAACATGGCCCTATAAAAGGTCTGATGTGATCTTTGTGTTACTGGGATACAAGAAGAAAGCAGTAATGAGTATCATCAGTGAAGAGAAATACATAAAACATTTTTTAACTGGGTTTTGTGTATATGTGGAAATAGCCTTAATTTGACTTTTTTTTTTTCTTTAGGACATGTTTGATCCTCATGGCTGGTCAGAGGATTCATATTATGAGGCACTAGGTAATTCCAGGAAGTCTTTCTTTTGTCCTAACTTAGGTCTTTGTGTTTTGTAGTTAATTAACTGCACTAGATTCTTCACTTCCTTTATAAATGAGAAGTTATCACATGCTGCTCTTTAACTACTTCATTCTGGTTGGATGTGCCTGAATGTTATTGATGCTTCATCAGTCTGGAAAGCCTTTTCATTTAAATTGGTTCTTCAATGTTTTAATCTCTTAAATCATTAATATAGTGCAGTAATGCTTTGATTAAAGAGCAGTAGTTAGTTTTATGACAGCTTAATTTTCTATACGCAATTTGAAGGTTTTGATTGTTTGATGGGAAGTGTGTGAGTGAGAGAACTATGGATTTTTACTGTTCCTAGTGCTTCTTGTAACTTCTGATCTTTCTTAGCTAAAGCCCAGAAGATTGAAATGGACAAATTGGAGAAGGCCAAGAAGGAACGCACAAAGGTAGCTATCCAAAACCAAAAGAGATGGAGATGCAGGGTTTTTGTTTGTTTCCCTGCTGAATTTCATTTTATTGCTTTGCTGTTTCTTATGAACTGTGCTCTGGGCTAATACTGTTTATTTTTCCCTGGTTCTGTTCTTTCTTCTTGCATGTCTATTTCTAAGCTGCATAGATCAGTTGTTTGCCCTTCCTTATATAGGTCCGTTTTTATAGGTTGTTTATTCCACTGGATTCCCTTCTGTTTTGTTAGTATTTTTAAACCAGACATCTTAAAATGGTATTCAGTAAGCCAGATACAGGCAAAATAATGCATTAAGAGAACAGCTGTTTTTTTCTTAATCTATGACATTTTGCCTGGTGGCATAGCCTAGTTATAGCTTAATTTCCTCACCATATCTCATTGTGAAACAGTATTTGCTTTCTATTCTCCTTGATATTGCCTTCTTGGATCTAATTTCCAGAAACGTTGGGCCTATTTTAATTTTAACTGGGCTTGTCACAAAATGTACATTCTTATGTACCCCCACAAAATGAACACAAACAGGCTTTGGAAGATTTTTTTCCTGTTCTTCAGTGGCATTGCCTTTTAAGCTAGTGGCTGGCATTAGAAAACTGTCTAATGTTAGAGATTGTCATCTAATCTTGCAGAAGGCTCCTTCCATATTCAGTACGTGGAGGTATTTTTTTTCTTGCAGTGCATGCTGTGTCTTGCTACTTGTTTTGTTTTTTGCACAGTAACCCAGGTATCTGATTACGTCCTTGCCCATATCTGCAGTTTTGAAAATATGAGCCTGCATGTTGTTGTAGCTCTTGTTGCTAGGTTTCCTGCTATGATGCTGTCGCAGTAAATTGTGCAGGTAGAGACTTGTCTTGCATGTTTCTTAAAAGGACAGGAACTTCTAACTGTATAAATAATGACCAGGATCTATCCTTTCAGAGCTATATCAAATTCCTATGCTTATACCAGTTAACATATGCATTTTTATTGTATCTGACTTAAGAGCTGGGTTGCAGGAATCCTTAATGATCATGACTTCAGTACGCTTTGGCCTGAGGTCTACATCTTCCTTCCTGCATGACAGTCAGCTTGGAGGCCAATGTCTTACATGACATTAAAGCTGCTCTTAAAAACAGAGAATTCATGTGGGTTAAAAAAGACTATGTATATTAACACTTCATTTTTATCTTCTCCCCTTCCTCCTGTCTGTGTCTCCCTTCCCAGATTGAATTTGTGACTGGCACTAAAAAGGGTACAACAACAAGTGCTGCTTCTACAACAACCACAACAGCTAGTACCACTGTAGGAGGTAAAGAACAGTTGTGATTGTACTAAACTGCAGTAATGCTGGGATTAGTGCTTCCTGGAAACCCTGAAGGCTCCTTATTGATTGTGTATATAATGCGTATATTGGTCTTCCAGGAGTTGACTAGCTTTTCTCTAGTCCCTGTGTCCCATAGCTGTCCTTCTGCAAAGAAAGCTTAGGAGACAGGTTGGATAGTGAAGAGATTTATTGGCAGGTTAAGAAACTTGCTGATGTTATGATCCTGACCGTTTTCTGCTTGAGTGTCTTTGCCCTCATAGGCCTCCAGCTCTTCATGGGCAACTTGCGACACAAGTGTGTCAGGGACTACACCAAGTTTAACTCCACCAATGGCACGTTGTACTTGGATGGTAGGATGTGGAACACCTCAGAGGAATTTCTTAGTGATCCAGGTAAACGCTTCTTCACCTTGTTGTCTGTTTTTTTTTCTTGGGGTTTTGGTTGGTTTTTTTTTAATTTTATTATATTGACCAAAATCTATATGTGAATCAGCAAATGCAGCATTACCTGACTACTGGCTCTTCGTGATGTTGATGTGGTTTCAAAAGTTCTAGATAGCTTTTTCTGATCTCTGTGGCGCCTTCAGAGTTCATGCTGGAAGTATTTCTGGTCCTTTCCTATGATACAGACTAAGGTCCTTGTTGCATCATTGATGATTTTCACAGTTTTAGGGTGTCTCATGATATTTTTCTTAAAGCTTCCTTTCCTGGAATTAGGCAGTCACATAAAAATTTCTAGTCTGTGTGTGGGTCTGGTTTGCCCACTGTTTCAAGACAATTTTGCATTTTCTTGCAAAACTTCAAAATTTGTATTAAGGGTCTTAAAAAAATCAAAAAGTGAAGCAGAGCAATTCAGTATTTATTAATCTGAAAAATCTCAAGAGCATTTTTTTTTAAGGAAATCTTACGCTATAAGGGCCCTAACTCATTATCTGGGTTGGGCCATCTTGCAGTATTTGGTGCTCTGATGTTTATTATCAAAAGGCTTGTTTTCTAGGCCAAAGCAATTTTTAATACTCTACAGTCTGCTATACTTTGAATTACAATGAAATAGGTTCACTGAACTAATTTATTAACGTTTATAAAAAATAAGCATTTCATGTAAATAAACTTCAGGATGGAAACAAATGGCCCAGCTGTTGCTGCCCTGAAACCCTCTGAGTCACTGGAGGACCCACACCAATTGCAGTGGACACGGACTCACATCTAAAACAATTCAGTATAATGCTCTTGAGAGAAGGAAGCAGCAGCCAGACTGATGTGCACTGGTAGGAACTTATGACTGGTGACCTTTGGTAGTTTATTTATTTTGAGAAGAATGAACCACATAGTCAACCCACAACTGGAGATTTGGTTGGGAGGAAGTGACATAGCATTACAGGGTATCTCTGCTGTGACCTTGTGGACCCTACGGCCATCTGCACTATAAAAACCCCACACCTGACTCCTGGAAATTGCCTGGCTTGGCCTAGGGCTCTGTTGAATGCCTGGCACAGGGTTGCCTCCAACTCCTGCTGGCTTCTCAGCATCATGCACCTCTTCAGCCGGGCTACGTGGTCCAGGGGTTGGGCCAAGGGCAGTCCCACCATTCCCCACAGGTGACTTCTGGCCTTCCTGCTCAGTTCCTCTCCATGGGTCTGAGCAGCCCTGGAAGCGGTGTTGTTAGAAGGGTTTCATTCAAGGAATAAAAAACTCAACATTGGTGCCTTTAATGTATGATGTGGTTGATACAGCATTAAGGAAGGGCAGCTCACGAAGCTCTGGCTGAATTAGGGTTGTCTTTGGGACTGACCCTGACTATCAGAATGTGTGTCCTCTCAATGTCCCTGCCTCAGAGCCTCTCGTCAGCTGAAAGCCGAAAGAGCTCTGTGCCAGAGCTAAAAAACCACAGTGGACCTATGCTGGCTGGTGATGGGCCTGCTGACAAGTTTTCCCACCCACGCGCTCTGTGCTTCCAGCTTGGAGATGAGTGCTCATGGAGCTAGTGAAGATATCTGTGCACCTGTGGTGGGTTCTGGCACTTCATGGCTCCTCCACCCCCAGATATCTGACAGCTGTGTGAGGTGCTGCTCTCCCCCTCTCATAGGCGCAGTGAGAGATAACATAGCGATGGCTGGAAGTATAAAGCCCTGCAGTAAAGGTGAAGGGATGAAGTGGAGCTGTGAAGATAGTGTGGCTCTCTGGAAATGCAAGTAGGGTAAATGTGCTACTGGATAGTCTCTACAAAAATATAGTTAATGTCAGGGCCAGCTGCAGCATTGCTTTAAATGGGAGGAATTGTACAGCTGCTGCAGCATACCATAAGCAAGTTTATTTGTGTGGCCCTGATATGGGGAGGAGGGGAGACGCTCCCGTAAATCCATTTAGTAAATCCAGCAATGGTTAATATGGTCATGAAAATATACTTATGTCGCTAAAGGAGATTTACCTATTACAAAGGCAATCAACTTGGTGAGATAATGGATTAAAGTGAGGTAAAGTTTGACCATGTGGTATTAATAGTAAGCAATAATAATTTCAGTGAATGTTTTTATGTTTTCAAAATATCTGAAAATAAAGACACGGTGCATTATGGCAAACAGCCGTCAGTTATGGTGGATGGACAAAAATGATATAAATAGTTGAAGTGTTGAGTCAGTGCAGCAGGCCACTGAAGAACTAGAACAAAAGTAGATTTATAGGAAAAATGTACTGACCTCTGACTAAGAGTAATGAAGTGTTCCTCGAAATGCTGGAGAAGGTGGTTTAGCTATTAGGCTAGAGAGAACAATATTAAGTAGGATTTTCATTTAATGTTGACTGTTGTGCTAAAGCAATTCAGAAATGGAAGGACTGGCTCATTTTGTAACTAGATGGGATAGTGCTTTATATTTCATTTTGCGTAAGTATTATGGTGAAATGAAGTGATTGTTTAACAGAGTAGTACTGACCACAATTTAATAACAGTCCAAGTTTCAAGTACTGCAGGGAATTAAGCAATACATACAGTTAAATTAAAGTGTAGGCAGACCAAATTAGATAAAAAGAGGAATATATTAAGAAACAGAGTAGTGTCAGTGTTTATTCTGAAGAATAACTAGAGAATAAAATTGGCCAACATGTTGAGATAGTAGAGTTCACTCAAAGGGAGCACAGACAATTACAAAAGCTCTTTGGAGACTTCAAAACCAATGAGGCTGAGTCACTTAGTTTGAAGCAGGGATACTAATCTAAAAAACAGAAACCTGAAGTACTGTCAGAGATTCATAAGAAAACTTAAAAAAAAAAAAAGGGTAGAGGATGTAAAGAAATAAAGGAGTGAAAACCACTCAAAAACAAAATTGGAAAAATGAATTGTTAATTCTGTTCATCACGACACCAAAACAGAGAATCAAAATGGGGTGATATGCAGTTCTCGGAGAGCAAAAGTTTACTTTGGATTATTTGAGAGAGTTTTTAATGTTTTAAAGTACAGCGGGGAGCCTCTGAAATGGCATCAGCCTCCTCTTGTGCCTTTGAACCTTTTTTGCATGAATGGAAAAACAAAAACGAATGAAACCCCTTAAAAGGGTAAAACAGTGAAGAATTGCCTGGTGCTGCAGAGGAAATAGCTGAAAGACTTAGTCATGATGTGCAAAGAAAGATAAGAACTCAGTTTTCAGTCTTTCTGTGCCCTTTTTAGCTTGAGATATCTGTGTGCCATGGGCATTTGGTATGGTACAGGAGACATTTTGGTTTTGTAGAAGGCCTGGGATAGCTTCAGCTCTGCTTTTTTATTCAAAACTGACTTGGTATCTGGACTAAACTCCATCCTCTTTCCTTAGCTCCTTTCAGCCTCCAGGCAGTACATAGCTTCTCATCTGTCTTCTCAGTCCTCTTGTTTTGATTTTATAGATGGGGAAAAAAGTCAGTTTATAAACTTTGCATCATCATTGGCTTAACCACCTTTATGTGGTAATGTTTGATTTTTCGTTGATCCTTGAGGAAACAACCACTGTGCCCCCAGGGTTCAGGAACTCCTTCCCTTAGCTACACACTGGAGACCCACTTGTACTTTCCTACTCTACCAATGTGGTCACCACAACTCTCTTGACAGATGGTGCAGGTCCTGCCCGTCCCCTCTGCTACCCCTGTTCCTGCCTCCACCACAAGAAAAGGCAGCGTACCAGCACTGGGGGTAGTGGTGGCAAGAACTGTGGTGGCAGAAGAAAAATCTTTTTTTCCTAAATCCCCCAAAAATAAAATAAAATAAAAATTGGTCCATTTCTGTGCATGATAGATCCATAAGCAGGCATCCCCCACCACCTCCCATTTCAGGCCTTTGGCTGTTACTTAATCTTTCTTGCATGAACTTGGCAGTTCTACATTGCAGGGTTGCTGGTGGTGTTGAAATTGTTGGGTTCTCGCCTCCTCTTGTGCATCTGCCATGAGACAATCCTACAAACTAAATCTCATAAGGAGTTAGGATTTCCTACCTATCCACCCAACACTTTGCTTATTTCCATCATTTCACTGGCTCCTGCAGCTACAGGAAATGCCAGGTAACTCGGGAAGCAAGGGACAGAGCCCTTAAGCATGGGAATTCAGTGGGAAAAGTCACACTGAGAGATCTCTTCCGTTTAGCTTCACTACTTGCTGAGT
>JANZLP010000002.1:33431525-33442140 GCA_026930925.1 Chelictinia riocourii | reverse complement strand
TGGGTTGTTATCCAGCACACTGGTATCCAGATATCTTTCAGATTTATCTGACTGACAGGGATCCACCTCCTGGCATCCTTAGCAGGGTATGCACGGAACTGCAGGCATCCCAGACTGCTTGGAGAATAGTATGTTTGACAGAGGAATACAGATTCCTAGAGGCCAAACTAGAATGGTAGAGCTGGAGCTGATGGACAAATTTAGTTTCTGCAAACTATGCCTAACCCACAAGACCAGTCAGACTATTACTCATCAGAAACGGCCATGCAAAACTGTCTTTTTTTTTTTTTTTTGCTAAGCCAGCTTTACCCTCTTCCCAACCTGACAATACCTTGTGCTCCCCACTGCTGAGGGTCTACCCCTCCTAGAAAAGAAGAGGACCTGAGAACCAGATGGTGTGCCATCAATATATCATATCCAAAAGCTCTAAGTCTCCTTGAACTCGTACCATGACCCTCACTAGCATCACCAATTGGTTTGGTGAAGAAAAGGGATGCAAGATGCCGCCTCTGGATCCCCAAACCCTCCAAGAAAATAGAGGGTCATGATAGACAAGCAATACAGAGAAAGCAGCCTGAGGTAAGCTGTTAATTTCTTCCCTCATTCTGCAAGACAGCTCAGAGCTCTTTCAAGTAGAAGGTGGTCCACCTCTACTCTACAGAAATACCGAGAATCCTCGCTTTGCTCCCCGGCATTTATTCCTTCCACACCTTGCCTGTTGTCATAGTTCAACTTTGGTATTTAAATAATGGTTCTCTGCTGACATTCATGTTAAGTCAGCTGAATCACTGTCTCTTGTTAGGCTCTTGTGCCTACCTCAAGCAAGTATTACTAACAGCTACCGTAAAAAGAGCTACAATGTACATTAGGATATCCAGGTTGAAGAATACTTTGCAATTAAGAGCACGTTTGTTCTCTGCAGAGAGCACTGTTTTGACACCCAATACCTCTTTTGTCCACCACAAAATCCCCAGGGCAGAACTCGTTGTTGTCCAGATGATGGACTGGAATCAGCTCATTGGAGCGAATGTTTGTCTCCACGGTGCCATCCTGCCACATCACATCAGCTGAAGTCATGGTGGTCACCACTTCTACAGCAACCCTGGGAACACAGAAAGGCAACAAGTTACCAGACGGAACATGCATGAGCACAACCAGAACATGAGGCTGCAAACATCAGGAATCGAGATGGATCTCAGCAACACAAAGATACACATATCAGCAGGCTGGGAAGCAAGTCAGGAAACCCCATCTAGTCCCAGTGGAAGCAGCTACACAGCAGGCTTTGCTTTGACGGGTTCTCAATCACTGCAGATGTTACATTGCTACAAGCCTATATTGCAGGAGGACTTACTTTCCAGGGAGCTGATGCTGAGCTCACTTTTATTCCTACTGGAGCAAATTAACATCTACCAGCACCCACTTTCTACCCCTGGCAGAGGCACGACAGGAACTTCAAATACTTTGAAACTTAAGATCTTCTCCACTGAAGCACGTTCTAGCCTGGCAGCTCTGAGGAGTCTTTGAAGCTAGGAGCATGGGACTGGAAAGGAAAGATAAAGCAGCATCCATCTCAGCCCTTCCAGAAAGAAGAAAAAAAAAAAAAAAAAAAAAGAGGCAATACATTGAATGTGGGTAAAGCAAAAGGATTTTGTTTAAAGGAGACAAGTCTCCTTCCCAGCTGTTCAAACATATACACGTGTCTCTGCAGCTCAGAAATGAAACCCAAACATGCAACAATGGACCACATGCTGGTACTCTGCTATGGAGCTTGACAGAGTAGCTTGAAGAGGCAAGTTGCTCGGGTACAGGAGGAACAGAGCTGCAGTCTAGCTGGACAGGCTCTTCTAATGAGCCCTCCACGATTTTCATGTCTCCTACTGCACAGAACAAATTTAATTCCATGTTGATTTTAAATTTTATCTTTATTTTGCTGGCCAGGCTTTCCAGACATAACACAAGTGCTGCATTTATGTTGGTTTCAAGTCAAACCATAAAGAAGACACTTCCCTTGGGGGAAGTGGGGGGGCATATGCAGCTAAGGATGGGAAAGTGGAAAGGCAGGCCACCCAAGGAAATGATAGACACCTGTCTGCAGCACAGTTTATGCAGCTTCACAAACAAAAATCATGACTTGACATTAATAAAAAACCCTGTATATGCTCACTAAAAAGTAGGCAGAGGTCTATGTGCTGCCCAGAGAGCTGCAGCAGGTCACTAAATGATGGTAAAGCCATATGCTGAGTTGGCCCCCTGCAGTCAGAGATGCCCATGAGCTGACACATCAGATCTGGTGACTAACTGCAGCAAGCCTATATCCACTTTGCATTTCTCAGCAGTGCTTGGCAGCACACCTACTGATGGTCTCACCAGCTTCACTTGAACATTCAAACAGTGAAGACCCCTCATACTGAGCTATGACCAGCTGCCACATACACCCTTGAAAGTATCAGATGGGGTTTCATAATGTGCTTAAACCCCTGTATTTCTTATTCTCTGTGACATGGTCATCTCTGCAAAGTGTTCCAACACCTGATCTCTGCATTACCTTGTACAGAGCTGCCCAGATCCAGCACAGGAATCTCTTGGTGTTGTCACAGGGATTTCTCCCCACTGCCTGTACGCTGCAGAAAGCTACCAGGTTTATTAGCTAAGCACTCCTTAGCAAAATCTTTAGTGAAGTAGAGGCACTCTGCAGGAGAGCAAGAAGTGAAAAGTGAACTGCAAATCAGTTCCCAGGCATGGGAACCTGGGAATTCCTCTATCATGCACTCCTCCCCTTTTTCCTTCCACTCAAACACTCACATTTGTGACCTTCAAACCAAATTTATCCAAAACCCACAAGGACTAAAGCAACAACTATCCTTGCATACAGGTAAAGCTAAAATATCCAGACAAAATGTGAATGATGTTCATGGCCTTCAACTACTGGATCCCTTGAATCCTGATAATGTCACTTTTCTGGGAGGATTCTCACAGATTCTGCACTAGTTCATTTCTGATGCAGAATCTGTATACAGCTAAGTAGCCCAGGGAAGCCAGCAAGACAGGCTAGCCAGCTGTCCGATATCTTTGCATCCCTGAACATTCTCAAGTTGGGTAAAAGGTAAAAGCTACCAAGATCCAGTTTTATCTAGAAATGGGCAGATACATGCAATGCTCTCTCCCTCAAGCTACTGAAATTAATTCCTCCATGGCTCTCAGGGAGTACGCTTTGTTCATTTAAAAACCAATAAAAAGTATACTGCTGGCAAAAGTTGCAGATCTCTCTCCAGAGCAGAGTAAGGATAACTGAGACCACTGCAGCGTGAACCCCTGCCAGCACAGACCTCCATGCTGATCTGGAGACAGCTCTCTGAGGATAAGCTGTCCATTCCTGCTGGCATGGTCTATCCTCAGCCTCTCTGCAGAAGTTGCCAACGGGGTAACCAATTAGTGTCATATTTAAACTGTATGATCTTTATACACCTCTCTCTTTCTCTGCATAGAGTCTAGCACAGCAGAGATACTCTGTTGATGCCCTGAGGCATAGCTGAAATAAAATAGCATCAGTGTCACATCACGTGGCCCCAGTTTCATCAGAAGCTGGACTGAGACCAAACTAATTTCACACAGGCCACTGCACAGTCATGACAAGATAATCGCTGTAGTTACTACCAAGCAGTGTCCTAAAATGAGGCACACCATCATCCTTCACCCAAGCTGAGGAGGTGGTTTACATCTGAGAACTTCAATAAGGGAGATTTTGGCAAGTATACGTGGGTTTGGAAATCCAACTCACCTGTCTCCTGGCTTAAACTCTCGTGAAATCTTGGTCTTCTTCTTCTTGTGCTTCCGCTTCAAGTTTTTGATGGAAAGGGGGATGCTCTTCTTGCGGCCAGTGCCGCTGCCACTCTGAGACGAGGCAGTGGAGCTAGCAGAAGAGGTGACAGAGCTAGTGTCATCAGTGTCATCAGCTGCCTCATCATCAGCATCTTGCTCCACGGACTGAAGCCGGTAGTCGGACGACCCTTCGTCTTTCAGCAGAAAGGGAGGCTGCTGCTGTCGTGCTGCTGCTCCCCCTTTCTCCTTCCCCGTTTCTTCAGGCTGCTGCTCCTTTTTCTCCCCAGGACTCATTGCACTGTTGGAAGAGTCATCCAGCTCACACTTTAATCCAGGCTTAAGCTCTTCTGATTTTTGGTCAGCAGCTACAGTAGACTCTTTATCAGGGGCTTCACTGGTACCCTGAGACTCAGGGGAACACGACATGATCTTCACTATCTGCTTCTTCAGCAGCCGCCTCACCTACAGAAAGCAGACCTGGGTCAGACAATATGCCTGCACACTCAGCAAGCTGCCAGCCAACCTGGGGAATGGCTAGCTTTGTACACAGAGGAAAACAGCACCCCATGGGCCTCTGCACATTTCACCTGCAGCAGAATATTCTACAAACCAGCATCTCCCTGCTGCTCTACTCAGGAGCAGTCCAAGGAAAGCAAGCTTTGCTCCTTAAGGCTATGTCCTGGCGTCCTTGCAAAGTGCTGTGAGCACCATCACTGCAAAATCATAGATAAGAAATAGCTATTCCTCATGTTTTTATTAGGAAAAAAATGGCTATTCACTTAGTATCACACAAGGTAAAAAGACAAACAGGCAGAAAGGTTTCTCATTTGTGGCTGGGCTTTTGATTAGAGGTAACTAAGCAATACTAGCCTGATCTTAGCCCTACATTCCTCCTTGCAAAGCAGTGTCTGTTAACACTCAGGTCAAAACTGGGCTTATGTATACATTCAGCTGACATCAAAGGCATGCATGGGTGCAAAGAAAATCATGCTTTGGCTTCCTAACTTGCAAGACTTTAAACAATTCCATTGCCCGTATTTTGTTTTGTGCTCATATTTGTGGCCTCTGATCACAGGTACAGGAACAAGAAGATGGTGAAAAAAGGTAGGCAATTCTGTGTGATTTTTCAGGGAGAGGTTAACCCAAATACATACATGACTGACTGTTGTTTGGTTGGTGCAGCTATCACCCTGCCCAATATTGGCATGCATTTTGTTTCTGATTTAGAAAAGCAACAACTGTATTTCCCTCCATTTGTTGTTCTTCTTTACCTGCTTCCTCCCATCCCATACCCCGCAGCCTCTGCTCTTCTGTTACAGATGCCAGCCTCGCCTGTTCATTCCTGAGGTTTATTTGTACATGGGCTTTGTCTTCCAGGTGACAGGGCCGTCTAGGATATGTCCTCATAGGGATACTAATGCAAGAATTACTTAGGTGAATTACACTGAAATAAAGTGAGACTTATTTAGGTGTTCTTCCTAAACATTTCTTTCACAAGCAGTATTCCCTGTCGCCTGAATGATGCTGCTCTCAGCCACAGTTGCTAACCTGCCCTGGGGCCTAGGCAAAAAACCTTAATAAGCATTGTAATATACCCCTTCAGGATTTGGAAGAGCACTAAACAACTTCAGCGCAGACAGTCTTCTAGAGGCATTCAGAAGGAAACACTTTCCCACAGTTCATTGGGATCACAGGGTAATTCATCTTAATGGAGTGAAAGAGCCACGGGATATACCCCCAGAAATCCCAGCAAGTGCTGACACAGTAACTCATGTAGCACTTTGTGGAGTGGCTGCCCTCACCAATTACCTAAATTAACCCAGCAAAGACTGCTCACACATAGAGAAAATCCTCCCTGACCTGATTTGTAAGGCCATTTAAATCATTCCTTAGGACCCACCTTTGCTAATATACATCTATGAAATGAATTGCTGAGACTAGGAGAAGGTATACTTTTCCTATTTGTGAAATCTTACAAATGTTGATGTGTTCACTATGACAGAAGTGGCTGGTAGTGACTTCTCTTTCATGTGTCAAGTGTGGGCTGTTAGTGACCTATATACTTTCAACTCAAAAAAATGTATAGCCATTTTACAAAATTCTGTTGCCATTGTTGTAACAGCCCTTTGCAATTTAACAGAGAGAAAGCCCATAGACTAGAGAAGTGCCCCCTCACTGCTAATAAACTTGGATTAAATGCATAAGATTTAATTAACTCACTTAATTTTGTAAAGTTCCATTCTGGTTTCACTTCTGTGGCTTGTGTGCCAGAGAAACACACTGTCAGTCTCCCAAATAATAAATGAATACAGAATATTCCAAGGTTGGACTCGTGCCACCACTGAAGCAGGAATAGCCAAATCTGCAATAGACATGTCTGCAAACTGCTGGAGCAGAAAAGCAGTGCCAGGGCAAACCCCTTTAAACAAACTCCCAGACTCACAGGACCCATTGCAGAGCAGCCTAGCTCTCTGGGTCGAGAGGAGGGAGAGAGGAGGAGAGTATTCAGCTGTCTGGGCAAAGAATAGCAGGACTTTTCAACAAATCTGTTCTCTTCTTACATGGAAAATAAAGTTTATTTTCTTCTAATATTGTTCTCAGAGCAGCTATATTTATCAACATTGTTTTGTTAATTTGCTTGTAATTCAACCTGAAGTATATATCCAACATGGAAAAATTGGGATTGGAAAAAACAGAGCTTGGATAACTTATATTTGGTAAAGTTAGAAACAACCAAACCCAGGAATTTAGAGGGTAATTGTGAATAACCTTAACTAAAGTTACCATGACTGCTTCTACCCATAATAGCATTCTTCTCTGGTAGTTTTTTAGTACGCCTGGTTTTCATTTGCAAATTTTAGACACTGAAATAATTAGTGAGCAAAAACTTTGTCTTAACTGCTGTAATGTGAATAACAACTTTTAGGATTTTCCTTTACATCCTGGATATTTTGTGCTTTTTCCCTCCTGGCATTTGTCTGTTGCCACAGCTCCTCAGACTTAGGCTTTGTCTAATCAAACTGTCCTCTTCCAGTTGAGTAGGCCCTCCTAAGCTTTCAGGTTAGTGCAACATCCGCTAGTTTGGAGAATCAAAGGACCCCTATACTTGGGGGCAGTCATGCACACAAATGCATATACAAAGAAACGGAAATATTTCTCTATGTCCAGTCTAATTCACTTCCTAATTGCTCCAGCAAATTAGTTGCCCTAGGTGAATGCACAGTTTAACAAATTTTACCCTGGTACACTAAGTGGAGGTAGCCATCATCATTGCTGGATCAGTCCTCTTTCAGAGTCGATAGGGTATTCATTTTCATGCAGATTTGGGAAAGTATTTGCAGAGAGGAGCCAGCAAAAGACTTGCATCAGTTTGGCTAATAGGAGACATTAAATACGGGTGCTTCAGTTCATGTAGAAACAGCAGTTGTCCATTTTGGTGAACTTCCTCTGCCTTATGATTTACCAGCTTTTTTTCCCCTCTGCTAATCTTGCCAACATTCCATGTTTCCCTGATAATTCTTTTAAACTCTGTCTAGTCCATCATTCACTTCTTTCAGCATCCCTTTTTGCTTATGTTTCTTTTAGCCCCTCCTTAAATCCACCTACCCTTCTCCCCCTGCCAAAAAACCTTACCAAAAGGACTGTATGCTTAATGCCATGTTTATGTTAAACCTCTTAGGGACAGCCTCAATGAGAACAGTCTAGAGACTGTATACAGAAGTGTTGAAACCGCCTGGCTAGAAAAGGCAATTGTCCTGCTCACTATTGCTGCCATCTGTATTTCGTAACAGCTGAAGGTCACCAACTGGGAACTGAATTAGCAAGAAAAAAAAACAAAAACAAACCTCAAACACATAACCCTTCAAAAGGAAGATCTTACTCTTGTCATATCCTCCGGTTGCTGGCTTGATTAGACAGGACGGGCCTACTTCAGCAAATTGGTTCCTATCCTAATATAGCAGGATGTGTACAGGGATCCTGAGCACCAGGCCCCAGGTTTCCTGTCACTCTCATAAGGTCTTCCTGGTGGTTGAGCTGGGAGTAAGAAACAAATGTCCTTTGGAAACACTCAACAAGAAAATATTTGACCCCTCTGCTGCAGCTGCAGGCAAGTTACTGCCGTCTGGCCGATGTTAGTGAAGGTCGGGCCTGCATTTTACAGCATCAACAGAAGCGGAAAGCACAGAGCCCAGGCCTGTCGGAAACTCTGCTATGGTGACAGAAGTGCAGGACTTCACCTTTAATCTCTATCTGCTTTTAAACATGCCGCCAGCAATGAAGGTACTGTGTCGTATCTGAAGTTCGAAAAGCTGCTGAGAGTCCTGTTACGTGGTTTTCATAAACTCATTTGAAATTCAAATTTAAACTGAATAACTGGTTTAGAAAAAAAGCCATTATTCTGCAGTGCATTGTGTGGCAATAACTATGACAAATTTCAAGTTACAGAATGTAAACATTTTTGCCTGAGAACTCTGAGAAAGTGTTCATATTTTCAAACAGTGAAAGCGTTTCTTTTACCACCATCTGACTTGGAACAAGTTAATGGAATTTGCTCAAAACATTCTGGGTAAAAATTGGATCTGAGCAGATACCAAACTCTAAAAGTGCATCTCTTGTAACCTAGAGGTAGTCCTGAAACAGGTTCTTTCACAACCTGCCCTCCAGCTTTCTCCAACCAGGTCAAATGTTAATTATTTTTGCAAGTGTGTGCAAATGGCAGGAGCTTGTTAACTGAGATACTAGGATGGGAAGCCAAACCCTCGAATACTGTTGGTGCCATTCCCCATTTTGCCACTGACTGTATGATTTTGAATAATTCATTTAAACAGCAAATTAAAAAGCTTTTAAGGATTTAAGGAATTTAAGGATTGATAGGTAAAGGCTTTTAATAATCTTTTGATGGAAATTGTCAGTCAGTGCATACACATCCAAAGTGAAGACTCATCAGGGATTTGGCAATGCCAGATGAGATGCGTGTGAAGGAAAGCAATGCTAAATAAATAGTTCTGCAACCAATACACATTCGGTTATGCTGGATTATTTCTGCACTCTAGAAAGCCAACCTTTTATTACAAAATGACAACATATAAGTGATGTCATTTTATTTCCTGAGAATTCCCTTCAAGTTCCAAGAAAGAAAAACTATTTGTGTAGTGAAAATGGATGTGGGAAAAATACTTTATTCTGGAGAGACATTTTAAGCAATGGGAAAGAAAAAGGGTTGAATGATTTTCTTCCAGTTGCATTTAATTTCCCACAGAATACTTTGTAGACAAATGACTGGGGCCATAACCTTAATTGTTCAAAACTATTAAGCAAATTAATCTGTGAATTTACTTAGAAGTACATCAGGTTCTCTCTTACAGTACTGGGCTTTGAAAGTTCACAATAGGTTTCACATGAGAAGCATGAGACTGGTGCTGGCAGTCAGTTTATTTGCTTAGGTTGGGACAGGAGCAAGAAGAGAAACACTGCAAATGTTTACTCTGCACAAAATAATTTAATCACATCCATTAAGTCTGTGAGACTGGATCAAATCACAGGCGCCTGTAGCGTTGGTGAATTGCTAGTTATTCTCTGCAGAATTATGGGGAAACATTAATGACTAACACTTTATTAATGCTGTTAATTTAATAATTAAAAAAAATTTAAAGGTCAGTAAGAATTACTGCCTGTAACACCTAGAGGGAAATTAGATTTAAATTGTTTTGTGTGATTCATGCTTCTTTCATTAAAGTTCTTGATCTACTGTAAAATCTGTACAGGTATAGAAGCTGTGGGTGATCATTTAATACATCAGCAGAGTATCTCAGATAGCAATTTATAGAGGAAAGCCATCTTAGCTTGCATTCCCAGAGAGACTGCACTGCTTGGAGCCTGGGAAGCGCAGACAATTCAGTAGGTGGCCCCACGCCTGCCCAGGAAAGGAGCTTGATGGGCAAATCCCTGTCCTTCACTGTTACATCTTTTAGGACTGTCAGTTCCATTATGCTGAATTTTTCTGCTGTTAAAATGTCACTCTTAAAAATAGTATTTTGTGAAAATCATTTAATTCTGACCTTTGAAAGCACACGTCCTCTCTCTCCTGAGATTCTGGGGCTTTTTGTTTTTCCCTTTTGTGTAATTATGACCAGAATTACATTAAAAAACAAGCAAAAAAAAATGCCCCCACAAAACACAGAAAGAACAAGACAGACAACATCTTTCCCCCCACACCCTCTCGTACCTTTTTCCTTGGAGGAATAGAAAGACTCAGAAGAGACACATTTCTCTATGGAGATGGGAGGGTTTGAAGGTTTCCTTTCTGACTTTGAAATTCAAAGAAGTGTACACGCTTTCTTTGCTCTAACAGTAAAAACAAGCAGAAGCATGCATCGGTATGTATAAGACAGTATTTGTAAAAAGTAGTAAATTCATTGTTTGCACTATCTTAAACCAATTTGTGTGTAAAGGTCAAATTCTCTAAATAATTCTGTTAAGAGAAGTGTTTGGGTTTAGAAACACCAATCACCACTGACTGGGAAGAAAGCAGATTTGTCTTTATATTTTGTAGTCCAGTGGTCAGAGCTATTACGAGGTGAAATTCAGATTCATCATTTCTTGAGTTTTCGATTATTTTGAACCTACTTTGGCTATAACCACAATATGTGTCCCAGCATTGCTTCTGTGACAGCAGTTTTATTAATACGCTGCATGCTTGAATAGGAATCTCTAGCATAGTGGATGGGACATTACCGCCTGTGCGTAGGTCACTAATGGCAGGTGAGGACCAGCCACGGTTTTTGGGAATGGC
>JANZLP010000002.1:33413520-33426094 GCA_026930925.1 Chelictinia riocourii | reverse complement strand
AACCTTGCCACAGAAACCCAATACAACTGTAAGGGAACATTGCTTTCAATATTTTTTCAGTTCCAAAAAAAGAATCAATAGTTTACATGCATGTTGACAGTCTCTCATGGATGACTATTCTGGGACCATCTTTTTAGGAACACTTTTAGGGTTGATGTTTACTGCCACTGATCATGCTTGCAGTTTTGAGCAAGGTTTTCGCTTTGTATTCTTTGTGCTGTCAAGCAAGCTGACGTATCTCAGTCTCATTCTATTTCTGAATGTAGCTTCTTCTTTGTTCACACCCAGCTATTATCTTCTCACAGTCCTCAAAGTTCTTGCTCGTGTCCATTACCAGTCTTTATCCTGAAATAATGGCTTCCAGTACAACTTATATTCAGCTCCAAGCATTGTCGACTTAGGCTATATGAACAGGATGGCTGTCTACTATGCCTGGCTTTGTTATGGCTTCCTTTTATGCTCAGGTGAATTCTTGGTATTTTTAAGAAAGGTGGGAAATGATTTTTGCTTCCTGAGACCAAAGCTTTGTTTGCTTCTCAAATGTGATTATGCTCAGCAGGATAAAGCACCAGCCAGGTACAAATACACTGTGGGAATCTCCCATTAAGTCAGTGGATTTTGATCTTTATTTGTGCAAGTTCATGCCTAAAACTTTTTTTTATAATTAAAATAGATGCTTCACTAGACTTACCTTACATCTTGTACCAGTTCTGCAATTAGTTAAAAGCCATTTGCTTTACAGTGGCTATTAAGTTATCTTATGTTTTAAAATATGATTCTCTTTGATCATCTTGAGATGATCTCAACATCATTTTCCTGTTACAAGTTTGTTTTCAGCTCTTCTAAGTTGTAAAATCTGGTGGAGATGCATCTGATTGTTTTATGTTACTCAGTGTAGATGCTTTTTGATGGAGGAATACAAGAGGAGCCCTTTGATCTAAAAGAACACTTGGACACAATATTTTGAAAGATAAAATTAAAAACCCCAATCTAGCAACTTTGTAGAAGTCTAGAGATTTAGGAGATGGTCTTAGAAAATGATCTTAGGGACAATATAATTAAATTTTATTTTATCAAATTAGTAATTGATAAGACAGTTCCCTAGTCTCTAGGAAGCAGATTGTGAAAATGCGCAACGTTGGGAATATGCTTAAGAAAACTCACTTTGTTAATTTCTACTTGGAAAGAATCAAGCTTTTAAAAAATTTTCATCTGCTTTTTGAGGAGTTGCTATTATCACTTGTACTTTTCACATGTTTAACCTTTTAAAAGCATCCCACCTATTTTTTTTAATTATTATTATTTTTTGTTGGCTGCTTGGCATTTTGGCATGTGAGATATTTTAATCCTGGTGTTTGTCCAACAAAGAACTCATTTAAGTCTGCCTATGTTTTTGTGGGTTTTTTTTCCTCCTTCATGGGTGTTGCTTTAGAAATACAGAATATTTGGGGTTTAGGTCTTTGACAGAAAACTAGAGTTCCTGGATGAAATAATGTGTAAATATGACCCAATAATGACAATCAGTGATGTTTGGTATGTCGTGGACTCTGTTTATGAGGGCACTAAACCACAAAGACTGGACTATGTGATACTTGATCGAATGTGTTGCAGAGAACACACTAGGGCTGGCACTGTGGTTGTCAGGCCTGTTGTATGGATTTAATCAACAGACTTGTTGATGGAGAAAGCTAAGGGAGCCGAGTAGCCACTTTCCTGGCAGGTCTATATTCTCTGATAGATTTACACATGTGTAGGGGGGTACAAATGTCAGAGATGACATATACAACCATGTGTTGGACACTTTGGGCATTTAGATGTTGTTCTACAATTAGATAAGAGTACTTAGAGTGCTAGTTAACTGAAGGTAAGTAATGACTTAATGACAGATTCCCAAGTAGAAGGCACCAACCTGTCAAATGGTTCACTGAGCAAAATCATGTTGTGATAATGCTGGAAAACTATCTGTTCCTCTTGAAGCATAATCCAATGTATCTGTATCTGTCTGGACTCCAGACTTGATTAACCTTCTTGGCAGCAGTCAGATATGTTATGTCAGGTAAGGATATATCTCTTTGGCAAACCTTTGGATTATGCCTTCATTGAAAAAACATTCCTAATACAGTTGCAAATAGCAGTGTAAAAGCAAAGCTGTTCAATCTTTGGCTGCTTTTTTATCTTTGATAGAATACACTAGCCTGCAAGTTTCTACACTTTCACAGACCTTTTTTTAAGGTAAGAATCCTCCCTGCATCTCAGTGAAGTTATGCTCTCCTACCGAGAAAAGGTCTAGAATAGCGATCCATTTTAAATAGCTACTTTTCCAGAAGAGAAGCACAGTTTAAAGACCAATGTGCTTTAGTTCTGGAGCACTGATCTGCTGGGATTGAAAAAAATTGCCACCTTTCAGGCAACAGCTTTTCCAGAGGGTGAACAATGAATCTCAATGGTTTCAGAGAAAGATGTATTCTTAGTCTACATCTGAAGATAACACAAGCAGATAACTTATCAGTATGTGAATGAAGCCCAGCCTCTTTCTAGTTCTCCTAAAATAGATCAGGATTGTAAAAGTCAAGGGGGCAGTGTTCAACAGAAGGAAGAGAAGTACCTGGCTCCATTGGAAAGCTTAAGGATGACCTGGTTCTTCAAATCATAGACCTTGCCCAGCCAGCAGTCATAGGCTATGTAGTCACCATACATGAAAGGCTATGAAGAAAACAGGAAACAAAACTATATAAATATCAACTCTTGTACTTCGAACCATCAAGTAAGTACCCACATAATGCAGACTAGATAGCAATCTCAGAGGGACTTATGACAGCAACTGCAGATCTTGCTGTAAACTGGAATCAAGGTACATCAAAGAGTTCTCCTGACTGTCAGCTCATATCACAGCCTGGATTCTCCAGTTAAACAACTCAGACTTTCTCTGGGATTTTTTTTTCCCCTCAGATCTTAAGTTTAAGTCAAGTGTCCTGTTCTGTTCAAGAAGTGCTCTGCGAAGTAGAGGCATACTCACACTTGCCTTCAGTTACTATTAATTATTTTTTATCACTGAGACTCATCTTCCATGCCAGAGAAGCTTGTATCCCACTGCCTTTCCACAGGCTGTCTCTTGAGATGGGTTGTGACACTCCTGCTCTTCACTCCCAAATTATCTTTTTCTCAGAGGAAAAATAATTATGAAATCCTATCCCACCTGGTCTCTGGAAATCACCCACCTGCTCAAGAGGGAGAACCAGATACCTTTCAGACTGTTCCAGCTCAACAGAAATATGCTCTACTCATCTCAGCATTTTAATAGCCTCTTTAAATAGTAACAATATTGCAGCTCGAAAGCTCTTTGCCACTGCCATGGGGATGCCCCAATTGGGCTGTCACACTAGCCCATCTCAATGCAGAAGTTCTCACTCAATTTAATGTCAACCTAGCCCTTCAAGTCAATTTGGTCTCAGCAATGTGATCAGAAACACAGAACAGATGGGGAGATGAGGTGATGCTGCATCATCTTCTTCCAGGGAGGATGCCTGCAGAAAGTTTAAAATAAAACCAAACTGCAGATGCATCTTGCACAATATGGATGCTTCCCTTGCATGTGTTACTTGAAATACAGAAGCATCCCTCCAAACCACCAAGCCCTGGCTCCTACATGTATTTTGGCTGCATTCTCACCCAGATATGTTGCAGGTCTTTGCTGTTGACAGGGTAGAGGATGCAGTTGGTTCCTACCAGCTTCACAGCACACTCTATGTTGACATCAATTACAGTTCCACACTGGCTGTCCTGAAAACACAAAAGAGAAAAAAGTGTTTATCACCTAGGGAAGGTCCTACAAATGTGCTCTGTGTACAATTTGGAAGTGCAGAGACAAGTAAACTTTCAAGACTAAACCCCCTCTTACCCTTCAGGCCCTAGTTCTGAAGGGACATTTCACATGACCTTAAGGCAACTCAGAAGGTGAGATCACTATTAGAGACCTGTAGTGTTTTCTTCCCAGTTAAAACTGGCAGTGGCTGCTAAAGCAGCAGCCCAGAAACTCCTGCATGTGGTCAAATAAGTCAACTCTGTTAGGTGATTAGTATTTATCTGCTTTAAAATCTGCCTTACTCCTTGGTCTATTCAACTGAACAGATCTCTGCAACTCCATAGGACCATTCTGCAGGTACTGCCCTGAGTCAGCAAAGGTAGGGGTAGATCATGAACCCCAGAACAAAAGAGAAATTCTTTAAAGCTATCTGTGACTTCTCATGTAAAGTTTGATTTTGCAGGACATTATAAATGGTCTTCACTTGCTGCCATATTAAAATTTAGCCAGATTTCAAGGTTTCAAGCCAGATAATTTACAGTTGGTCCCATTATGAGATGGTTGTCATTATCTCCCTCACTTTTTAGCAAAGTTTTAATCATTTTTTGTCCTCAAGAAAACAATGCATGCTGTCAAGAGCCTTCTGGGGATAGTTTAGTAGGGAGCACACAATATGCACGTTGCTCATACATATGGTGGAAGGCTGCAAGGAAGGGCTGCTAACCCAAACACTGTCAAATACAGCAGCTGCCCTGGCCTCTTGACAGCTGGGACAATCGATACTCTTCTTTAATAAAGACCACAAGTCCATTATAAAAGTTGACTGAGGGCCAGCATGACAAATGCCCTGGTATCAGCAACTTCTGAAGCTGTCCTTACCTCAAACATCAAGGTCTCTTCTCCCAGAGGACTTGAGCATAACACTCAAAGGGCTTATATCCTTTGAGAAGTGGATTTCTTTGCTCAGTCCACTTATAAACATGCTTTTCTTTTGACCACATTAAATATTTATCCAAGGCTTTCACTCAGAGCCCTGGGCAGCCCTTTTGGGAGTTCAGGAGTTTGCTGCTGGTCAACTCATCCAGTCTCATCCTGGGGACTGGTAGTCAGAGCAAAGACATCCTACAGACACCCACAGCCCAGGATAATTCCTGGACAGACTGCTCAGCCCATTTGGCTGGCTTGCTTTCCACCTGCCTGCTGCAAGTCCTCTTCCTCACATCACACAAATCCTGTGCTCCACAGACCCATGGCTCCTGAGGAGGTGGTGATGTGGAGAGAGCATGTCCTGCCCCACACATCGCCCATGCCTAGCTGTGCCAGCACGGCCAGGAGGGCTGGAAGAGCCAGGCTGGCAGAGCCCAAAGTAGCAGGGGTTCATTCCCTCCAGCTGCTCCACAAATCACTCCCTTTTCTTTCTAGAAAGGCTGGGAAGCAAAGGGAGCCGTTCCCAGCTATAACTCCATCATGACAGACAGCAAAGCCTGGCATAGCTTGCAGCCTACACAGGCTGCCAAGAAAGAGCCCAGTAGAGCTGTGCCATAACTCTCACCTGAAAAGGTTTTGCCAAAACTATGTCAGATTCACAACAGCTGCTGCCAGCATGACTGGAGCTGCAGGATGAGCAAGGCCTGCTCAGAAGTGGCACCTGCTCAACAAACCCACAGCTTCTGCAGGCTAGAGCACAGCCACCTACCCTGCTTTTCTTCCAGATTAAGGTAAATTAAGTATGCCCAGTCCACCTTCTGCCCATGGTTTGCAGTTCAGGCCCTGTGTTTTAGATTGCTTAGTAGCCAGAGCCAAAAAAAAAAAAAAAAATAAAATCAAGAAATAAATTCCTTGCCCTACACAGAGCATTTCAGAATTATTTTTTCCTTTGTCAGTAGCCAACAGCAGCTCTGACACATCATACAATCCAACACCTGCTGTTTCTGTAGATTATCTTGTCTCTGGGCCTAAACCATTCTTTTATTGATGGTGAAAAAATAACAAGTAATAAATAATACCAGGACTGGGATGACACACAGCAATACCCTCTGCCCATTCTCTAAGTGAGTTTCCCTATGCAGAAGGTGCCTGCACCACCCTACAAACCTGCCTCCCATCTAACAAAGTTGGGTGCTATTAGTCATGGTCAAGAGCACCAGGTTTAGTTCAGCTCTTCTTCCAGTTGCAAAATGCTTGAGCAATTGCAGAGCACTGTCTGTGGTTAAGAAAGCAGAGCTCAATGTTGTAAGCAGCCCCAGAAGCTACAGGGCTGTTGAGTCACAGGTCTCCTCCCTCACTTGACACTGAACCTTTGTTTATCCTGAGTTTACTTCACTGTCACACAAAACATTAGCCCCTGTCACAGGCAGCAGATTTGCAGGCTGAAGGGTTTTGCTGAATCACTCCATGAGATTATAGCAGTGCTCAGCAACACAGTCCCAGAGCAAGAAGTTCCCAACTTGTCTCTTGGCTTCCCGGGAAGGTCTACACCCAGAGCATGGCTCACCACCAGCCTGCCTGAATACAACTGTCCTGTCCACTAGATGCTCCCATTAAAGGAGGGGCCAAATGAAGTGAGCAAACATTTCACAGTTCTGTTACAAAAATCAATTTCCATCAACCCCAACAGCAGAACTGGAAAAGGGAGGTGACTGATCTTCATTAGAAGAGTTGATGGGTTCAAGCCCCACTCACACCAGAATTAAGTGCACTTTCTTCCTGCTTCTTCAGGTATTCTGACAGCACACACCATGCTGGACTTATTGAATATTTAGGCATTAAATGGATAGAGAAGTGACTCCCTTCCCCATCAGAGAGAAGGCTTTAAGGCTGACCAGCAAACTCCCATCTGAGAGAACAGCAGCTCAGCAAGCACAGGCTTCAATCCCAATCTTCTGCCTCCCATCCTTCTACTTTTTCCCTCAACACTCTTTTCTAATAAGGGGATCTTTACACCACCCTTTAAATAAAGGAATACCTTTATTTAAAAGGGACAGCATAGCCCAGCACTCTTTGAAGCAACAAAATCCAGGTGTCCAGCAGGTTACAGACCTACTTCTATTTTCTCCAAATTAGCATATCACCTGGAAAAATGAACTCTGCCACTTTCACCATTTCTCATCCAGCTGGATTAGACTTACAGGCCCAACTGCATTCAGAGAAAGTTATCTCATTTTATGCATTACCCCCTGAAGCAGTCTTTCCCCACACTGAGTGCTCAATGAGAAGCACACGAATTTGAGTCAGCTCTCTTCTCTTGAGGAACAGAGGATTTCGAGTCTTTCCCACTCAAGGTTAAAAACAAGCCCTAAGAGAATGTGGTGAATACAGAATAACTTCCACACTGTGCATTTGCCAGGCCAACTGGTGCAGGGCAACCATCCCACTTCCTGAATTTGGCAGGCTGCCACTTGCAGGTTTTCCATTTTAAATGCTCTTGTAATTTTTTTAATAAATCTCATTAACAAGTGAAGGTTTTCTTTGGGATAGAAGGGGTTTATTGTTTCATTTACCACTGACATTTAAAGCTTAGTTGAGGATAAGGTGAAGTATAAGTCATCTTCAGATTTGCTATGCTTTTGAACAGAGAAGAAAATAAGTTATACCCTCACCATTCCATCAATTAAAAAAATCATCAGCCACTAGTACAAATGGTCAAGCAAAAGCCAGTGTTTAAACATGCAAACAGACAATAAGTGAGCATGCAAAATAACTGCTGGGTAATGTACCTACTGATATATGTGCAGCAAGCCAGAGAAGCCAATTTCTGCTCAGATAGAATCACAGAATGGTTTGGGTTGGAAGGGACCTTAAAGCTAGTTCCAACACCCCTGCCGTGGGCAGGGACACCTTACATAGATATGGAACGGAATTTCAGTATGGAAACTGCAAACAAAAGCAGCACATCCATGTTTCCCAAGAGGAGAACAACTTCCTGACCTGAAAGTTTAAAATGACTAAGAAGCACTGGAGAACTCACTGGAGTTGAGAGGCAGGACTCAAAGCATTCCTCTGAGCAAGAAGGATACACTACAGAGTCCAGCTGTGCCAGGTACAATGGCATGAACAGCTGATATTTCAATTTGCTAGCTGTTCATTGTTTTGGATTGAGACACTTTCATAAAGCTGCAGTTTTAGTAAGATACTTGACTCCAAATTTCCATTTCAAACAGCAAGTAAGTTTCTTAACGAAATATTTTGTTTCAGCATTTTTCAAATTACCCTTCAAGTTTTTCCTTCCTTTTTTTTCCTCTTTGGAACATTCTGTGAAAAGGGGGTGGGTTTACTTTTTAATTGACAAAAAAGGCTTTATTTGAAAAAACAAAACACCCAGGTCAGAGGATGGCCTTTGCCATCCCTGCACCAGGCTGCACACCATGTGGTACAACTGCAGCAGTTAGTGGCCAGCTGCCTGCTTCATCACAACCTTGGTAGCCACATTGCTGGAAGCAAGTCAAGAGAAGATACAGGCATGCACATGGTAGGCCATATGGCTCAGGGTTATAGGTTAGGTGTGAGCAACAACAAGAAATTGCCAACCTAGCCAAGCTCCTAAAGAGACCACATCGCATCTGATAATCAATACTGAACAACATTGCTGGTATTTCCTACAAAAAACCAAATCCACACATGTCTGATAAGCAGAAATGCTGTACAACTAGGACAGAATGATAGGACTTAGTATCCAGAAAGAGTAAAGGTCATGATTATAGGCTGCTGATTAAGAATCGGCTTACTTTGTCAACATAGCTGTGTCAGATGCTTCAGCAGCATTGGGATTTGTTGTATTTCTGGAGAAACTGGACAAGATGGTGCTCACTGTAGATTGAGACTGTTTCCTCCAAATTCTCTACCATAGCACACCAAAAGGCACACAGCAGTAATGCTATCTGCCTCCCTGTTAGGTCTAGGGCAGCAGGTCCACACGCCCCACATCTCAGAATTGATTGATTTAAAACTTAAAAGGATGTCAGGGTAGACATGCTTCTTGTCTCATTACCTGACATTATCAGGCTCGCTTGCTCAGGAGACCTTTGCAGATATGCAACAGTAGAGAGGCACCCTTATCACCATTTAATTTTCAAAGGATGCAGCTAGGTCTATCAAACACACTAAAAATAGAACATGCTCAAAGCATTACTGTTCAGTTCCATTCAGGCAATTCGGCAAGTCTTAGAAATCCATGCAGCAGCATCACAATCAAAAAGGGACAAAGAAAAAAGCACTTACGCTGGAGCTCATATGTCTGACCACATCTCGAGGGACCACAGAGCGATCTTCAAGCTTCAGCTAAGGGAATAGAGAGAGACACTGAATTTAGTGACCCCAGATGATACTTAGTCAGAAACAACAACAAATACAAACGCACAGTATCCCAATCCTCCGGACTGAGGTTTTCAGCAGAGGATGCTAAGGCACTTCCATATACAGAGTTAACCCCCTTGGCATGTTCGCAAAATCCAGTTGACAGATCTGAAACACAGCAACCAGGTGATCCAACCACTACTGTGCTCTAAGTCAGTAGACACATCAAAAAGGGTGCAGATATTCTGACTCCTTCACCACTAGGTCTCCCTCTCTTCTTCCTCCATCTGCATCATTTCCTACCCACATCCAGTCTATGCACTAGAGAAGACAGAAGACACAGGAAGAAGCACATTGCACTAGTTCTGTGTCTCATCCTGCATGCTTTTCACCCAAGATACCTCCCAAATATCTGTGGAAATCCTGTTTGGCCTGAAACATTTTAAGCAAGGTACTGTACAATAAGAAGTCTTAGCTGGCAGGGGAATCAGTGCCAAATTCACTGCAGCAAGCACTTGCCTTAAAAAAAACAAAAAGAAAAGAAATGGCTGTCACAGCACTTAATAACCCCCAGGTCCATGCAGGTAACACAAAACACTGATAAGAACATGGATAAGGTCAAAGCACTGCCCATACTCTAGCTCCTGCTAAAGCACTTGCTGGCAAAAAGCTACTGCTGGCAGCAAAAGATGTGGCTGGAGCATCATTACATATTCTACATTAGTTCACGCAGAGTTGTGGGCACCAGAAGTCATTACTGGTAAAGGGAGGCATCACTTGATGACTCTCCAGTGATTACTGGTCAGTTAGCCAAGCGATGTCCTTCCAAAAATGGTCCTTCATCAAGCTGTTTCAGTGATCTCAAGACTACTTGCAGGCTATTTCATTAAGTGTTATCAACAAGCTCAAAACTACAAAATGCAGTTGCCATTGAATACAGTAATACTAAAATGCTGCAGAATAATGCAGTAAACATGCTAACAGGGAGGCCACAAGACTGAACTCCAGTTTCAGACTTGCTCAGTCTCACAATAACTCAGCTAAGATTTCCTTCTGCTGAACAGGGAGAAGTCTCATCTGCATTTCAGTGGTCAAGAATGTATTTGTATTGGTACATCATTCTAAGCCCTGCACTAATTACACACCATGTGTTTTGGGAAGCACCATGTGAACGCAGTATCAAGGACAGAGCCTCTTTTACACCTCACTTTCAGAATCCACCTCTCCACTATTGCTGCATTTGTTACTTTTCCTTGTTGATCCCCAGCCCCAAATCCACTGTGCTTTGTCAGCATTTCATCCCAACCCACACCTTGGCTTACAGCCTGCTTTACTAAATTAGACAGAAATCTATAATCCAAGGACAGGATCTGGAATCAAACCAAAGTACCCAAGTATTTATTGCCTTCTTGACTGCATGTTTCAGTAAGAGAAGACGACAGCCAGCCAGCTAGGCTTTTAGACCCAACTTCTAGAGTCAGAACTCCACTGGAATGGGAAACCTGAAGCCTCCATCAACCCATTTCCAGATTGTGGGAGTGTTTTCATTGCCTCCCACATCTCACGGGGGTATACAGATAGACATCAATTTTTATACAGCTTTCTAAAATTATCTGTTAAAATAAGTACTGTATAGCCTCTTAACACCTAGAATCAGACAGCAACACACACACTTCCAGTAAGTACTCATGGGTGAGCAGCAGTTTGAGTATTTTAACTGGAGTTCTCTTGCTGCAGAGCTCCAAGTGTATAATGATACTTTCATTTCAACATGAATTAGGGCAATTTAATCTCTGACACTTGGTGTTTAAATTGATGCATTATATTTCAACATATCATTGAGCCACACCGCTCTGTTCTATATTAAACAGTATCTGAACCCAGACTGACAAAATGATCCAATGCTACCTGGCAGCAGCAATGTTTGTGTTAGTCAACTCTGGTAAATCATAAGAGTTGTAAATGAGTATATTTCCCATGTTGTGATCCTTCCTGAAGGATATCATCACACAAATTCTTCCCAAAGCAAGGCATAAAACTTCCTCTGCAGGGGGACTACATTTAACCTATTTCCAGATCTCTTGATTCTTAAAGGCAGCACAACTATTTTCAGCTTCATGTGCCAGACCCACCTGCCTCAGTTGCTAGGATAAGCAAGCCAAGTAGTAGGCAGAAAGCCAGCATCAACAATAAATACTTAACAGGTCTGTCATCACACAAAAGACTGTCAAAACCCAGAAGAAACCCAACCAGAGGAAGCCAGAATGGCTCTTGATGAACACATGACAGTTCAGTCATTCCTCCTCTCATCTGTTATACCCAGAGCAATGTGTTCATCAGCCAAAGGTCAGCCCCCTCACTCAGCAGTGAGGGAACTCAATATTGGCAAAGCACTTTTAAAATAGGTACTTACAGCTCAGTTGCTATATTTACCACTATGAAAGTCAGTATTAATGACTAGTTTTATGTTCTAGCTGTGCACCTTGGTAATAGGCCCAAGAACAAGAAATATCAGTTCCCCAGAGATGCTCCTAGCTAGTCCTGCACTCCTGTATGCCAAGGTGGGCTCAACACTCTGCAAACACCTCAAATGCAAGGCATGTTTTGTGTTGCCTTAAAAAATAAATTCACATTAATGTATGTTAAATAAGGCAAATCAAAGACACATTTTATCTAGCCAAAAAGGGATGACCAACACCCACCCACCAGGAGTCGGTGACATTGGTTAGTGCACTGGCTGAAAAAAAGTGGCAGAATACCCTGACACCCATTTATTTCCTCCACTATTCAGATGCTCTCTTGGTGTCAGCACTGAATCAATGCCTGAGCTCCACAGCAGATCTACCCAGTTAAAAGGCACCAGCTGCAATCTGGAACACCTGATACTTCATCATGTCTGATGATGCTCTCATACCAACACAGCAGGAGAGGTACAGAAATTTTGATTTCACATACAGAACAAGCACCAACAGAAGCATGTTCCCCTCCTCAGCTGAGTCACCTCACCTCAAATGAAATAAGGTAGCCATCACAGTTCTCACCTGAAACTGGGCAGACTAGGAGAGAAGGACAGACATTTCTGCCTAGCTGCTGAGCATTAACTCACTAAGCCTTGGTAGCTTATTGCTTCAAACCATTTGCCTAATTTCTTAGCACAAGCTTGTCATTTCAAGCAAAATCTTTGTGGGTTTTGTGTTTGTTTGTTTGGGTTTTTTTAAATTAACTGCTGAGGTTGGGAGATATGTCTGTGACAGGAAACTGGATCCTGGCTTTAGCAAACAATTCAGCAGCTAGGTGTAAGCACCCTTGAGCAGGGGTGTGGTAAGCTCACACTAACTCTCTGTGTTTAACCTCTCAACTCCATAAAGCTGATGGGAGACACAGGACCAATTTTCCTCTTCAACAGCTACCTTCTGTCAAGAGATCAAAACCTGAGCAATTTAAAGAGAACTGTCTAGTTCTTAGTCAAGATATTCTGCT
>JANZLP010000002.1:32767383-32783456 GCA_026930925.1 Chelictinia riocourii | reverse complement strand
TTCTTTACTCTTTCCTTTGCAAACAAACGGCAGGCTTTTTTTCCTTTGCGCAGGGATACGTGCAAAAGAGACCATCTATCCCACCCGGTGAGCGGAACTGCCACCGTGCTTGGGAATGGGGCTGGAAGGGCCAGCCTTGCTTCCGCGGCTGCGGCACGGTGTCTGACGCCAGTCTAAAACAGTCATTTACAGCCAGAAGGAAAGCATGGAAGGTGGGGGTGTGCAAAACCCAAGGAATTACGTTTTGAAAGCTTTTGGCCATCGATGCAACTGGTGCAAATTGATTTCAGTGGGGCTTAATTCACTAGCCTCAGGTGAAGATCTAGCTCCAGGGATTTTAGCATTCTTCCTTTTCTTTCCCGAGACAATGCAATAAGACTTTTAAAAAAAATAAGTAAAACATTAAAAAGCCTGGTTTTTCTTATAGCTGTGCTATGACATTTCACAAAGCAGATAATTATAGAGGAGATAAAAACACCTGGCATTTTTGAGCAGAGAGTGGAGATAATTTGCGTATAGGTCAAGAAATACCAAGGCTCATTGTTTAGTTTTTCACTGAAGTGCTTAAATAACATCCAGTTGAATCCAGAAACAAAGCTTAAAACACAAAGGACATTGCTGATTCCTACTGCAGGTTCAATTAAATCAACACGGCCTCTGGGGAATTTGGCCCAGTATAAATATCCCTACCGGATTTATTTTTTTTTTAAAATGATGCATTTGAGAAAAATGAAAGCAATTCTCTCAGCAGTGTTGTAGAGACAATCAGACCTTCTCAAAATGCCTCTGATTTTGCTTTCAAAAGAAATTGCTGTGTTGATTAGGGTTCTACTTTCTGTGTTGTCTGGGTCTTCCAAAGGGATCCGGAAAACAACAAAAAAGGTCCTAGGCTAAAGACATTGGAGGAAGTAGGCAAATGCTTAATTTCTAGCCCATGCAGGCAGTTTGCATTTCCTGACAGATTTGATACTGAAGGCTGTTGGGCACTGGGAGCCCTACGAGTAGTGCAGTGATAGGTGGTGCCACTGGAGATGGTGGTCAGGGATCCCACGTGATCCAAAGTCTTCCGTGCTGTTCCAGATCATGCTTTAATCATAAAGCAGCTGGGATGCTTGGTAGGGACCCAAATGTGACTGACGTTGGCAGATTGACAGGGTCATTTATCATCTTTGTGAATATGAAAGGTCTGTGACGTGGGCTGTAGCCTTTTAAACATGCCTTTTGTGTCTTGAAATATCATTTATACCTGATACGGTCTTATGAAAAGCACTGAGGGCTACCCCAATAGCTATGGCTATAACCACTAAAATCAGGTAAAAATATTAGAACAATATAATCCTTTCTTCATCCTGTCATATTCTATTACAGAATGAGAGGTCTTCCTGATGATGACTGTCCTGTTAAACAACTGGAAAAGACTGGCATTAGTCATTTTCAGAATGGGGCGATGGTAAGTGAGACCAAATAGATCTGTGAAGGACCTGCTTCTTTACCTGGCCGCCCTTTCCCTGGAAAAGGAACCAATGAAATGGTGACTGTATTCTTCCTCCTCTAAATAAACCAGACAGTCAGAAAATGGCTGACCAGGAAAATGCCAAATGAAATTAAATGTCTGTAGACCCCCTGGGAAGGAAATCGCTCTGGTCACAGGTACATACGGATAGCTCTAAATTAGCTGTCCTTCTGTAACGTTAGCCGAGTGCTGCACAGCACTCCCTCCAGCTTGGAAGGGGTGGAGGAGAGCAGGGAAGCGTGGAGCCGGGGATGGAGGGGATGGGATGATCCCCGGGGCCCAGGAGCAGCTTCTTCCCAGAAGGCACAGAGGGGACTGCAGCTCTTCCAGGCGGGGGGGAAGCGGGGGAGAAAGGGCTGAAGGTGTGTAAAGCCAGGCGCAGGGTGGAAAGACGCAAGTCAGGGATGATCTTTCCCTGCGGACAATGGGAGAAATGGAGGCGACCCAGGAAATTACTGGGCAGAGGGTTCACAACTGTGCCCCGGACAAGGCACAGTTAAGATACGATACTCACCGTTGGAGAGAGCTGTTAGAAATGCACAAAGGTTTTTACAAGATTTCCAGCAGGGGGAAAATTATGGATACTCATTCTGATCCATTGGATGATTCATCAAGAAATAAAACATCATTCATTTAGGTTATCCATGTATTCCACACTGATACATGTAATAAGAGGGCAGGGATGGCTTGTAGCAAGTGGGATACAGTTGCTTATTACAACTCACAGAAAAAAATGACAGCAAAGGATAAGATTAAAGAATCCAGGAAATACACTTTTTGCTGGAACGTTATAAAACATTAGGATGCTGTTAAACCAACTTAAATCAGAAGAAAGGGAAGCTGCAACAGGAAAATAGGACAGCATTGTGTGTCTGTAATCATGTTAGTTCTAACTGGCTAATTGAGTTATAAGTTAGAATTCACTTTGGAGAGCTTGAGGCACACATCAGTGCAAATCAGCATTATTTAGTCATCACTAGCTCTTTGCAGGCAGAGTAATCTGATAATAGCGAAGAACTAGTAATGATAGATTTATTGCATTTTTTCACCCTACGTGCCTAATGATGGCGCTGCCCAAGGCAAGCAAGAGTGTCTGTGCAGGGCAGGTTTGTGAAGAAGGATCAAGAGCACAATGCAAGATGTCTCAATATTAACAAAAATGGCACCAAGACTGACAAGATGAGAGGAAAGGGAACTGTTTGTTTAATAATTTTTTTTTTTCCTTCTCTCCCCCAAAGACGATGCTAAAGCAGTGCACAAGTTTGAGAGCACTGAGGAGACAGAAAGTAAAAGGGAAGGGGTAGGAATGTAAGAGGAAGATGACAAAACAGCTTAGAAAGATTCCTGAAAGTAGGGAGCAAAACGGTTCATTAAGTAAGATACCAGGATTTTGAAAAGCAGTTAGATAAACAAGGGGGGTGGGATTATGAGGGGGAAGAACAACAAAGACCAAGATATATCCCTATTAAACGTAGAAAATGGCCAAGTGCCTTGCCTCAGCTTGGATAAGCACACCTAGTCTAGACCGTATCACACCAAGTATGTTTGGCTTGGAAGCAGCGTGAACAGCTCAAACCCCTCTGCCTTTCAAGGGTTTGCAACTCCATAATTATTCCCTTTCGTGTACTAACAGCATAAATTCCTCTTAATGAGGTTCAGATTATGCCCTCAGCAAGGACAATTGACTAATCTGAGAGTGGTTACTTTGCTAGGGATTACAATAATTTTTTCGGTGACATAAAATAAGGAAGCCCTCTCTTGAGCAGCAGCGTACCTGTGCTGTGCCTTCCCTGCTCTGGAGTTAGCGGGACCACACTGGTACCTTTCACAAGTCACAGATTCCAAAAAAAGTGCAAAAATAGAGGTGTGCAATAATTTTTATAGTGTCCAAATAGTTACTGGAACTATTTATTCTAACACCAAAGGCTGCTGCTACAAAACTTGTAAAAAAGATCAGATAAAATAAAGACTTTTTTTTTTTTTTAATTTCACAAAATAAAATAGAAGCTGCAAAAACTGTGACTTTGCTGCTGGACAAACATAACAGAGTTTGAGGACAGAACTGATGCTGAAGAGAGGACTTCTGTATTCTTGTCTCTAGAAGAAAATAACCAAGAGACATTTTTCCATTTTCTCTAGACTAAAGGAAGTTCATTCCTGTAAATTAAATGCCTAGTAGCACAGTGCTACTTAATCTATAAGGACTTTAAACATTTCGAAAAAATAATGAAAGCAAAATATTTTATATTATTAAATCTAGATTTTGTTTGTTTGGGTTTTTTGTTTGGTTTTTTTTGTTTGTTTGTTTGGGTTTTTTTTGAACACATACATTTCCTCCAACTTTCTAGGAAACCAAGTCTTCATAGAAATTGCCAATATTTTCTTTTCTTTTCAAAGCTGTTAAGACCGAAAGGGAAAACCCATTTAAAAAAATTCTTAAGAATCAGTTCCTCTTTATTTATGCAACGATCAGAAATAAAAGTATTGCAGTCCACTGGAAGCATTTCTATCCTTCCTCTGTGATCTGAGCAAAGATTTTAAACAAAGCATGAGGTACAGGAACTGCAGGTATTTTGTGTTAGTAAATCCTAGTGCTGGTATACCGCAAAGTGGAAATTATTTTTAAATTAATACTTTGTTTTTGAAAAAAATCTTAATTACACATCTTTTATAAAAATATGGTTCCTTTGTTTAACAACATTTCTTTGGCAATCAGGAAGGAAAAATTAATCTGAGGATAACAGCTCGAATTTGTTTTAAACAAGCATACGATTTCTATCAAATTGCACTCACACACGCTACCTGAAAAAAGCACGGCTTTGATCAGTATTACCAATAAGCATGAGGGGCAAATTGGGTTTGTTGTTTTGGTTTTTTTAAAATAATATCCTTAATGGGTGGGAGGAGATTGCAGGTGTTGTTACATACTGTACCCAACACACTTTACTAACTTCAATTTAGTCCTTATTAAAAATAGAAAACATTTTGCTGTGTTTGAGAATGAATATGAATAATTAGTTGCAAAATCATTTCAATGTTTACATAGATTACAAATGTAAAGTATGAGTAGAGCAAAATGGGAAAAACTGTTGCATGCATTTCTTAGAAAAGCAAAACACTTTGCCTACACAACCAATTTACCCAAAACTTCAATCCTCCTCTGAAAATGTCACTTACAATAGTATTTCATTTTTATTCAGCCAAATTAAAAGTAACTCTATCTTCATAACTTCCATTACAGTAATTAGTTTGAATTGCTGCGCAGTAAAATTAAGCATCCTCAACTATAATATAACGTTCAGCTGATTTAGGAACCGAAGTATGGATAGGGTGCAAAATGGCAAAGCCTAGGATAAGCTTTTAATGAGAACCACATTATTAATAAAATTTTGCTCATCCAATTTTAAATCAGACCTAAGAGTGACCCCCTCTCTTATTACTAGTTTTATTTTTCAATTCATGTTAGTCAGCATAACACCAACCAGATTCATTGGCTCATCCTGTCCTGCCCAAAGGACAGATTACAGACGATGTTGTTTGCTTTGACATGCAGAATAGAGAAAAATCCCAAAGGCCAGTGACAGTCCTACTGCGGATTTTACTTGTCACACAAAGGTTAGTGATTCTGAGTAGGAAGTTGAGAAAAAAGGGCAAATTACTTTCTCCCCCCAAAAGAAATATTTTCAATTCAACATGAGAAGATCTTTAAAAGACTACACGGGAATTTTTCCAAATCTAAAATAAACAGGAATTGCCAGAAACATTTTAAGTGCTAGATCAAATGTAGCTTAATTTCATAAAAGAAAAAGAAAAGATGACACAAGATCTATTCTGAAGAGCAAAATATAATAAAGTACAAAATCTGGGAATTGTAGTGCTAATATTTCAGGTTACCTGCTACATCCAGCTCTATGCATACGCTGAGAGAGAGGACGAATTTGAAAACTGTCATCTATTTGAAGCCACTTATATAGCTAACTTACAACAAGCCTCATAGCTGTGAAGAAGCTGAAATCTTGAATAGAGTACTTAACATGGAAAGACAGAAAAGAGATGGAAGCATTGAATAAAGCAGCTTTATTTATTTTTAAACTAAACCATAGTTAGGTACACAAGTGGGAATGCCTGTTACCCTTTTTTAATTTTCTGCACTATGACATTAAAATGTAGTTCCTTTCCTCTGATGCTGAAAGCTTTTAAATGCATTAAGAAAACAAGCAAAAATAAACAACATTTTTCATTATTAGGAGCGATTCCACTAAATGCTACCTCTCCAAGACAAAAGCAGCAGTAGAAAACACCAAATAATTGCATTTTTCTTCTCAGTGCAACATATCTTTAGCAAGCAGCTCACTGCGAAGACGCCATTTTATCAAACCTGAAATGCAGCCAAAAGCTTAGGACGCTGAGCTGCTGCTCGCTCTCTGAGATGTTATGTAATAAATTGATTTAGCAGAAGCAGATGCTATTTTCTCAGGGTTAGGGTTACTTTCTCTTTTTTTTTTTTTTTTTTGGCTCTAAAAAGGGCTGATGAGTAATAAAATACCTGAAGAAAGGAGCCGCCCAACCATCCTAGGAGACGCTACATTGTGTGCAGAGCTGTTTCTGCTCCTGCATCTACGTTCTCCAGGGCTCTCGGCTTCAATATGTCGGCTGTGTACAGTGTGAGCCTCATCCTGTAGAGCTGCCAAGAAAATCTCTCTGTGCAAGCGTGCGCCCAGACAACCTGCAAGCTCAGTCGGGCCTCGGTTGCACTGGCTATGGAAATGCCCTTTCCACGCACAGCCCTCCTCCCCCTTCCCCTTGCTCTGCTCCTTAACTCTAGGTGAAGGTATCAACAGAGTGGGATTTTTAAGCTTTGATATCTAATTGCAGCTGACACTAAACCGATCTTCCTTCCTCTTTAAATTCTTTCAACTGTCACAAAACATTTTCACTTCAGGACCCAGCTACAATTAGCACCCTAGCTGCTTTTCTCCTGCTTTTGAAAGTCAGCCAAGAGAAGACGCGGGCGCTACCGACCGCCCGCACGGACAGCAGCTCCTGCCTCCTGCCCACCATCCTGTCCTGCCATCCTCCCCCCTGCCCCAACAGCAGCTCCCACCTGGCATCGTCCCCCACCCCAACAGCAGCTCCCACCACTTGGCAGGGGAGAGTCACAGCAAGTCCCAGGCGTATATTGGCACCCTGCCAAGCCTTTAATGACTTCCCTTCCTCTATCTCAGAAAGATCTAAGTGGCAAACATGAGAGCGTATTAATCAAAGGCGCTGTTGTTTATAGAGGCAGGGAACAACTGCCATAGACAACACAGCAGCGTGGACCAGCCGACCATCTTTTAATAACTGCAGGCTGGAGAGCACTGCTTCTCTTTAAGACATGAACAGACAGAGCGTGGACAGAGGCAGGGGGCAGCTGAACATTTGCAGGGCCTAAATATCATCACAAATTTTGACAACACACCTACAGAACTTTTATCAATGCCTATATACAAATCCCAAAGGATAATTTACACACAAACTTCCAGTGTGTCTAATATACTCCTTTACAATTATTTCCCCTTCTCACTTCTTTTTTTTGCTCTTCCTCCTCCTCCTATCTGCCCCAAATACATATTAATTACACAGTAAATGGAGCACGTTTTAGATTTGCTGTTTCAATTCTTGTCAGGCGTTCGTTTGAGCAGTTTCACCCTTTTGCACTGGATTGCACACAACTGATGTCTCTTTAAAGGTTTGGCTGCATTCTCAGAATTGCTGCCACTTCACTACCAAAGCACAATCGCTGCTGCTATTCTTGGCTCAAGAACTGTTCCACTTAAGTACTCCTGAAAATAGTTGGTTTCCTTCTGAAGACATTTGTTCTCTGTTTCTTTGCAATAGTCTCTGAATACCGGATGGGTTTAACCTCATTTTAAAAACAATAGATGAAAATCAAATCAGTTTGGTTTCATTTCCATTCAGAAAACTATTTCAAATGCAATTAGAAACTAAGCTTGAGAGTCAATTTTGCAATAACTTTAAAGTAAAAATATTGTTATGGATTATTATATTCCTTTAATACCAGCTATACATGATTGAAACTTTCATTAGTTAAAATATATCAACACTCAAGAGAACATAAGACACATTCCCATGTTCCTTGTATTTTTCTTATTAATAACATAAACTTCCTGTAATCAACTTCAGCTTACAGACGCAGGTGCTTACAAAGGGCACCAAATCAAAGGGTCTGTGTTTACCAGACAAGGGTACATCGAAAGGAAATGCAGAACCCCAAGGAAAAGTCAGAGCCCACACCAAAGTTTGGGGCAAAATAAAGCACAGCTTCCTCTCCAGCCTGTGCTGGCAGAGAGTGTCTGTTCCCTTCTGCATGCCCTGCCTTGTAGCAGCCTCAATAGGGCAAGTGTCTGATAAATTTGAAATCCTTATAGATACCTGAAGACTAAAAATGGGGATTTGAGAGGTTATGCAGACCACTCACCCAACCTAAGCAACTATTCTCAATGCGCACTAAGTGACTTTTACCTAACCCACTGAGGAAGGCCTCCAGCAACAGAGACTGCACATTCCCAAGTGCTGTGTCTCACTTCTTAAGATAGCTTTCATAAGGGCACATTTTTCCTAACATCTAACCTTAATCTTCCATGTTGAGATTTAAGCCCATTATTTCGGATCTGATCATCACAGGCATATAGAACATATCATTTTCTTCCTTGCAGCAGTCATTTAGGTATTTCTGCATTTCTAATTCCAGTCTTCCTTCAACTCAGCAGCTCCAATTCCTTCACTCTTTGCAAGGCTTGTTTTCAAGATCTCTCTCTACTCATTCCTCTTGCATTCTTCTGCGCTTCTTCCAGCTGGTCACTTCCTTCTGAAGGCACAGTACCCCAAACTGGACTCAATATTCAGAGGCCTTAATATTCAGAAGCCTTATCAGAAGTGCCTCATGGGAAGCCATACTGCTTGTATCTGTCAGTATGTCTGTCATCTTTTATGTCTGTCATCTTTTCAACAGTGTGACACCATTAATCTGGTTTACTACCCTGTGACCAACTCCAGATCCATTTTTTTTCAGTGTGATACTCACATAACTGTATTTGTGTATAGAGCTGCTCTGGCCAAAATAAAGAACTTATCCCTTTTCTTTCTTGCTTACTCAATTACACAGTTTTGTCACTATTCCATATTGTAATTTTGTCTTCCAGTTGCCTTGCACTCTTCTCCAGTTTGGTATCATTCAAAATTTAATGAAGGCTGTTGTTTATAGACAAAAGAGTGATGCAAATATCAGAGGACAAATTTGTACTCTCACTCAAAACGTTCTCATTTTGCCAGTAGACTGATAGCTGCTCCCTCTATACAGCTTCCTGAGCAGCTATGACACTTCTTAACATAGTTTCATCTTATACTTCCCACTTATTTACACCACCACACATCCATCACAATAGTCTTCTGAAGCACTGTCAAAGGCTGTACAAAGTTGACTTCGAGGACACGATTTTCCCTCTCATTTTGCAGTGCCTGTTGCACTGCTGACAGGGAACTACTCTCCTTTGGCACGACCTGCTCTCTACAAACCTACATTGGCTCTGTACTTCTCTCTTGCAAAGTTCTAAATGCACAGAAATAACTGCTTTGGTTATTTTTTCTAGTATCATTCTAGCAGATTATTTGACCTTTAGTTCCTCAGTTTCTCGTTTCTCACCCTTTAACATCAGTTGTTTTATTTTCTGTTTTCTACTCCTCACACTCTGAAAGAATGCCAGCATGCCAGATTGCTCCAACCCATCTTCAAGTGTAGTCTACTATGAATTTCATCACTTCCAGATAACTGGAAGCATTTTATTTTCTTAAGTACTCTAACTCACTCTAGTCTTAGTTCTAAGTCAATCATTAGCTTACAGATGAAGGGAAAAGGCATTTAAAGTATTCCTGATGCCATCTATCAATGGTTTTCCCTGTTGAACATCAGACTAGTTCCACTGGCCTTCCTTTTACTACTAATGGACTTATGAGAGTATTATCTTTTTGTTCTTTGGTTCTTTTTTTCCCTAACAGCTACAAAAGTTTGTTTTTTATTTATTTCTTGTAGTACCATCCCTGTTTCCTGAGCTGTACAAATTCAGCTTTCCGATATTTTCACATAACATTGTGCCCCTTCTGCTCTTCCCAAAGACCAAACTCTTATTTCTTGGTCACTTTTACCATAGTTAGTTGCTTTCTACCTTTTACTTCTCCACCATCAGAGACAGGTCCTGCTACTAGGTCTCTTCACATGCTTTGTCAGAAAACTGCCATCTGCGCATTTTAACAACTTACCAGACTCTTTGTCTCCTGACCTTTTTTCCCTGCTAGATACCTGGGCAGTTCATGTATCTGACTATCATTAGAGCAGAGCCATTGACAGTGAAGCTGGAGGTAGGATGCAGGTCTACTGATTCTAAAGCAAAAGCAGTGGCCTTAGAGTCATCATGCTTTTGCACAGCCCCAACCTTTGAAAGTGAGGACAACAAAACTATAAAGCCAACTCAGTCATTTATCCTTTTACAGATTTCTATTTTTCCTTCTCCCGGTGAAAAATTCTAATCACTGTCAAATAGATTTGAAGCAGCAGATTTATTTTTCACACTCTGCTGCCTGATGTCAGATAACATACACAATACAGAAAAATTAATTCCAAAGATTAGTTTACTGGTGAGTTTTTACCATCATTTTTCATTCATAATGCCCATATTTGTGCTACACAGAGCTTGCTACTCCTTTATCTATATTCAAAGCATTGTATGGGTTTTTTAAAAATTTACATGGGAGACAAAACCCTTTACTAGCTGACACCCACTTCCCACAGACTTTCCCATTACTGCATTTCAGAAAATGTTCATCACGCAGGAGCACATCCAGACAGTACCTACTGGCTAGATCCCATCTCCATCTTACCTGCTACATTTCTGTCCTTGTATGATGGTTTTTTAACTTCATTTTGTCTAAACATATACCTGTCTCGAGTGACCTTTGGTAACACTGTCTGATTTCCAGGGACATGTACCAGACAACAAGCACTACCAAATGCTAAACAAAGCCCTGAGGAATAAAATAAGAAATAAACATAATCACCACTCATGCAAGCTCTGCTGGTACCTGAACATCCCTTTACAATGCTAATTCGATAAGACCATTGGCAAAAGAGTAAGAAAACCAAATTCTGCTGATTTCTTTCTTTTTTTTTTTCTTTTTAAATAAATGGCATAACATCAAATTTGATCCCGCTAGTAGGAAAACTTTTACATAGCCACATTGCAGAAACATTGTGTAGTGATGAGCTGTACAGTGAACTGCTTTGTAAATTATGGCCAACACCTAGTCAAGTGATGCAAAAATTGAAAGCTGTTAGGAGTTTTCTTGCAGATAAACATGTGTTTGTTATATACAGTTACCTTCCACAGAAGCAGTATAAATAGCCAATTCTTGTGTTTACAAAGAAGCATCACCATGCTAGTTCCTTCATTCAAGATCAACAGCCATGATACAACAAAGCACATCTTCCAGGTATTACATAGTGCACTTTAAAAAAGTGTATTTGCTATATAAAGTGTGAAATGATATACATAGAAAATGTGCAAACAAGATGAATAAATATACTATCTAATCCCCGATTTCTACTTCATAGCATTTAGTGTTTTAACTATTACATATGAAAACCACTGGTTACAGAAGATCCAGAATAAATCAATTTCTAAAGTTTCTGGTTTTCATTCTGTAACTTTCCAACTAAAAGCAAAAACACACTAATGTTTTGCCAACAAAGATATTCTGCTAATGCAATTACAGACTATGGGCCCAAATAGATAAAGTTCAGCAAATCATTTCCATAAAGGCAGTTTTCACATGTGCTGTATTTGTCAAAAATCACCCTATTTGCCATGCCTCCAGGAAGTCAAGGTAAATCTTATTTCAAACTTTTGAAATGAGACTATATGCTTTGCAACTACTTTTGCACATACATGCCTTACCTGCAGTCATCACAAAACACAATTAGCTAAACCGGGCAATTGCTCAAACATGTGGCTATGGCATGAAGGTCACTACTACTCTTGCTAGATCTGGTGAAACAACTGTATCTCAAAGCTTATCTGTGTTTTCCAACTATACTGACTGGTTTTAGAAGAGGTATTATCTCTCCCTAAAACTTTTCTCCGAATTTGACTTCACAACTATATACAATGGCCCTATTAGAAGGAACTCTAAAGTAACCCACAGTTAAAGGATTGGGTGTTTGAAACGAGTACTGACAGACATGATTTTAACAATAAGTAGGGGTTTTTTTATCTTGCTTCCTAAAAAAATTATCAAAAACAAAGCTAATACAAACAGATTAATAAGAAGAGTTAACCTGCCACACAACAGTACTCAGCAACTTCCAACTGCCCACAAGACTTCAACATGCACATGCCACGCCACAAGCATGAATATGTAAACTGCCACTAAGGAAATCTTGAAACATGAAATAAAACTTCCAGCTTCATAGAAAACAAGAAAGTTCAGCACAGAATCTGGCATCAGGGCACAGTAGGAAAATAAATCTCTGTAACTGCTGTCAAATTCTCACTTCCCAGAAAACTGCAGATAGAACAAATTAAAAGCGTAACTCTTCAGTTTCCACAATGCATGGGTGTTTTCTCATTTTGACTACTGCACAAATTACTTGCTTTCATTTCTTTTTAGACTTCAGAAACATATGTTACTGATCCGTTCCACAAAATACTCTACTTGCCAATAAGTGCAGAAGTTTCATCATGACTCCTGCAGGACATGGTACGTTTCTTTTTAGTTGATGGATGTTGCTTTCACATTGCTGAATTGCAGAAAAGTGAAAGGCATCTTCAAGAAAAACTGATTACTTCTTTTGATCTTTGTTCTTATAATCATCAAACACACAGTGGTTGCCCGGAGACTCCTATACAAACTTCATAATTTGTAAAGAAACAAAGAAGGATCTTGTTATTTTTAATCTCCCATGGTAGCTTCCAGAAGTTACCTTAATTCTTTTAGATCATATGGCAAAAGGACCATTCCATTAATGCCTCACACCTTAATGAGGGAAGTTAACTATTCACCACTTTTACTGGAGGTAGTTGACAAAGTGGGTAGGGAAGAGATTAAAAGCTCCATCTTTAAGTAAAAATAACAAACTAGACTAGATAATAGAATACATCTCATAGATTACAAATACAGCTTTCCTTCAGTGGAATCCTGAAAAGGATTACAGAAGGGGCATGTCAAGAACAAGCTTTGTAGCTCAAGGTAAAAGTTCCAGACAAATAACTATTCTACAGAAAATGCTCAAAAGTACTACAGAAAATAGTTTCATAATAGTTAACAGTAAATAAAAGACTGTTTTCAAGGGATAAGATTTCTAAAATATTCTATGCAGTTTGAAATGTTTTAATTTTGTCTCTTAACTGTTTGTCTAGTTAATGTTTTAGAGATTATCTTAAAAGAAAAACAAAAAATCACTACTCTCATCCACTTCACTGATATTTCCAGATGATAAACCTGACAAAGAATATATTAGTGGTCATTAATTCCAACTTGCCTTACATTGGCAGAACACCTTTTTTAATTCATGTCATTGCAGTTAGAGTTCTGACAAGTGTTTTGGATAGGCCAAGGCAGTAGATAACAGAGACTGCTGATAAGAGAATAAAGAGATAAAATAATGTGATTATTACATTAAGCATCTTCTGGATACAAGATGCTACGTTACAACAATCCTAGCTCTTTGATTAGTACCAGGTCATCCATCGAAAGAAAGTTACTATTGTTCATCATATGTATAAAGAAGCCACATATTGAGACTTGCTTGGGCAGAATCCAGCACGGGTCTAACAAGCTCTGGTTAGGCAATCAGGTTACCAGAGAGTGAGAACGCCCTAAGCACCGATGCATTACAGACTGCCTCTAGATTTTGAAGACATCTAGTAATGTTCATTAAGTAATCACTCTTCTACAATGCAGGTGCTGCTCAGATAGACAAAACTCCTGTTTAGATATGGATCAGGTACCTACACTGGTTCTCTTCCGGCCAACTTCTATTGTTTTGTTCCTTCACTTCCTGAGGGAAGCTTTATTTGCAAAGACTCTTTAGTAAATGAATGTGCTGGTTTTGGCTGGGATAGAGTTAATTTTCTTCACAGTAGCCGGTATGGGGCTATGGTTTGGATTTGTGGTGAAAACAGTGTTGATAAGACAGGGATGTTTTCACTACTGCTGAACAGTGCTTACACAGAGCCAAGGCCTTTTCTGCCTCTCACGGCACCCCACCAGCAAGCAGGTCATTTAAGGACTTTGCATAAGGAGTTGTTTTCAATATGTTTCTCTATGAGACATGAGAACAAAGAATAACTGCACAGAAAAACAGTATTAGCTGAAATTCAGGTGAAAACCTATGCCAGGTTAACATTAAGAACTTCAGAAAACAAAAGAGAAAAAACAGCAGTGTGTTTAGCTAAACCATACTGGTGGGCAGAGCCAGGGCCAGCCCTGGCAGCTGTGATTTCCAGTACCACAGCCCAAAAGGTCCTTGGAAAATCAATCGTTTTCTACGCCATCAGGCCCCATAAAGAAAAAATGAACACTTTTTCTCAGCCTCTAACACAGTTTCCACAGGGTCTTCCAATGCAGTCATCAGACAAACAGACTAACTCAGACCAGTTGGTGAGCTGGGTTCATTTGAGCAATGTGGATTTTAGCACAGCCTAACGCATCTAGGGCAGCAAAACGAAGCAAAATGGTAATGCATGTCCTGCTGCTGTTAAGCAAAGCTGAATTATACTGTTCCACTTTTAAGGTATTGTTTGTGATATGTTTGTGAGTTATGCCAAAGGCACTTAGATCACAGCCTTGCTGAGGGATATGAACTGAACTATTAAAGGCAGGGTTTCTAGTCTGCAGTATACTACAAGTGGTAATAATTACTATAGAATGCACAACAATAAAAAGACACTATCTTTTAAGCCATAAACCAAGGAGAAAGAGTTATAGTTTAATTAATTTTGTTTTCTTTTAGGAAACCAAGTAAGAGCCCATCCCACACTCTAGGGCTCCTCAACAATAGTTCAGTTTTCATAATGAAGTAGAACAATGGACAGCTCATCATTCTCCAAAAATAAATGTACAAACAAACAAAGTAATCAAATAAAGCCCACTCACAGCAGGCAAAAATCTCAAATTTGGGCTTTCAGCTTAACTCTGTATCTCCTGTTTTCTGAGTGCTTGAGTTCTCAGCTTTTTACTGAACACATGCAAACTGCTGTGTTAGACAAAATTGAGGAGGGGTCAACATCCACCACAACCTGTTTTCTCTAAGAGTTCTCAGAGGGAATGATCAGGTTTGCAGAATCTGCATGCAGAAAATAAAACCCTATGGAGGGGAGGAGTCAAATCACCAGAACTTTCTGGAAAAATGAGGTAGTTTTCATGCATTATTAGTGATTTTTATGATTTTTCAAAAGAAAAACTTCAAGAAAATTAGCATTGTAAATTGCCAAAAGGAAGCTATTTTTTTATTAAGTACAGCTGTGAGAGAAAGATCCTAATTTTCTCTTCATGGACCATACTGAGAAAGCTGAGAAATTCCGGTCATGTTCACCTCAGAGGGGCAAAACTCCACTGCAGAGTAGCATTCCCAGGAGGACGGAGTAAAATGTACCTAAAACAATGTAAATGTGAAACAAAGGTGGTAATTATTTCAGGAAATAAAATATTTTTTAAAAAGGCTGGAAACATATGGGATGCTAACTATAATTGAAAGAGTTTCTAGAATACAATAGAAGCCCATGCTAATATAAAATAAAAATTTAGATCAAGAGAAAGCAGAGGTAAAGAGAAAGAGGAAAAAACAAAGAGCAAAATGACAAGTAGCACAGAGAACAATACTGAGATTTGGTCACTTGTCAAAAAACAGAGCAAAGAAAAGGTCAATGACCAGGGACTGGTGTTCCACATGTAAATTTGCCCAAGAAAAGGAGAGATATATGCCAAACCCTGGCAAGGAGTTGTTCGTGTGAAGGAGAAAACTCATGCTGTTTCCATTTTTTTTTTTTCATTCCCCAGAAACAGCATTACTATAGGATACAACTACAAAGTATGTGATCTTCCACACAACAACAGTTTTTGGTAAGACAGATATATAAGATAGGCAAGATGAATCACCCTTGCCTTGCTCTTTCCTCTCATTATAACACAGGTCTAAATAAGTGGGTTAGACTACAAATGCCTAGCTTAAAGATGGCTAAAACAGGGATAAATCCAAACTACTCAGAAAAGAACAAAAATATTGTTATCTTATGAACAAACCTAATGTATGTTAAGCAAATCTACTGAGGCACATGAACTAGAATCATGTCATGTAATGGCAGAATGAAGTTTCTTGGAGTGGAAAATGAGACTTAGGTCTACAAGATCTGAAAATATAGATCTTCCACAGAAATACTTAAACACAGCAACACAAAACCCTGAAGCATCCTACCTTTTCATTTAGAAAAAATTATGATTTCTTGGG
>JANZLP010000002.1:32192079-32206351 GCA_026930925.1 Chelictinia riocourii | reverse complement strand
GAAATCTTCCAGTCTTTTTGGAGAGTAGAGTGCCTGACATCTCCAACCTGAGTCAGTTAAGGTGCCTTTTGCAGGGGGTATGGATTGAGCCCGTGCTTTATCATCCTTAAACAAAGAAGTGGTTGTAGCAGTCAGCAAAAAGTACAAGGCTTGTCCTAAGTGATAGTGCAAACACACATGCTTCTCAGGCCACCAAAGTGCTGTCTATGTCAACTTGTAAATGATTATCTATTATCTTCAATTTGGTCTGCGTCTAGACAGAAAATGGTAACAAAAGTATGGGTTTTAAAAGACACACCATGGGCCTCTCCCTTCATTTAAAAAGCAACTGGATTTTCACTTTCACTTCTAGAGCACAGGACAGCAGTGTTACTGATCAAGATAAACAAGGTAAGTCCACAATGCTGCATGCGACTCTACAGCTGGAAAGCATGGGAAAAAAATCACACCCCTAGAAAACCTCCCCGGAACCTACTTATGGGTACCTGGGTAGTAAATCCATCTTTATTGCAACAGTGATGTGAATGGACTGGATTTGAGATCTCCTGGATCTGCTACTAACTTGCCATGCAAGGTGTCCCAGTCCAGGAGGGCCTGCAGCACCTAGCAGAGCTCAGCTTATTCCCTAGCAGGGATCAGTGTTGAAAGACTGCCAAAACATGCATGCTTCATGCTTCATATTCCATCTTGGAGCCGGGTGGCATTGGCTTAGTCAGACATGGGGGAAGCTTCTAGCAGCTTCTCACAGAAGCCACCCCTGTAGCCCCCCCCGCTACCAAAACCTTGCCATGCAAACCCTATCAAGGGTAAACAGCATCTCTCAGTAGATAAAAAAAGCAGGAAGCCTCCTCTCAAAACCAGGGAACAGTCAGGAAGCAGACCAAAATCCCACTCTGCAACCTGCTACTAAGAAGTACTGCAGGAAGAATCGTTCTTGCCTTTTTTCCCCAACACCCATATAAACAGACCTGGACAAAAAGAGGAAATGCTTTTAAGACCATTTTCAAAATGAATAATCAAATAATCACTTCTTTGTTCTTTCTAAGTCTGGAATGCAGAAAAGGGTTCTCATTTCTGCACTTCATCAGAAATGGTTCCTGTCAAAATATTTCTGAGAAAGTGAGACCCACAGTCAGAAAGCATCTGGTGCAAGGGTCAGTGCAAGGCAATAGCAGGGGCTGCTCTGCTGTACATCCTAGTGTTCCTGGCATGGCCAGGAGAGATAGCATAATCCCCTCCTTGCCCTTCCAAAACAGGGCTAAGCATCTTCTCTGCTCAATCCATGGTCAGAACACATATATATGGCAAAGGCTCCAAAATTTATCATGGGTGGGATTACACGTGCACATATTATGGGGTATGGTTAGAGCCCTCTTAAGACCCCTGGCAGCAGACTTCTCTAACGCTCACTGGCTGCTGCTGGGAGGGTTGAGTTGCTCAGCTCACCTTGACCTGACCCATCACACATTGCACCTTTCCCTGCCACCTGAAACTATGTGGAATTCCTAACTGAAAAATAACTTGCCGTTGTAGAAGAAAACCAGGTCTGTCAGGGCTGCCTTCAAGTCAATCAGTAATAAGAAACTGAAAGAAGCCCTGTGCATGATCTTTTCCCTGAGTGCATGGCAGCAGATATACTCTCATATGCAGATAAGGAAGAAAACACCTCTACCTAGGAGTGGTAAGAACTGTGACCTAGGAGTCTGAGCTGCTGGTATTGCCACACACAGCCTCAGTCCCACGCACAGTCACTGTAGGCAGGAACAAGGGACCAGGAGGGGTAAATCAAAGCAGGGCAACCACCTGGAGAGTGATGATAGCAGAGAAAGATCACTCCCACCTACTTCTCTTGTTCACCACAAGGCAAGGAGTTTATCCACAGTAAATACATGCTTCAGGGGATAAGATATCCAGGTACGTTTTAAGTTTATTCCCTTACATGATGCATTCTCCCTGCATTTGCTCCATTCACCCCTTAGTTCTCCCTGATCCACTTTGGTGTACTTGACAGTGTTTATCATCATCTGAACCTTTTATCTTTTTGCAGTCTTTTCACCCATTAGTTTGGATGGGCACAGAAGGTTCCTCTTCATCTCTGACCTCCTCTGACCATGCCATGCTCAGCTTCTTTGGGTACCATTGGGGCAAAAACACAATACAAAGATTCAAATACTACCTGGGAGACATGAATGACGTTGGAGTGATCAAGTTCTTCTTCCAGTGGAGAGAATTCTGCCCATCCCTCATCAGCTTTTACACCAGCATGAGTCTTCACACAAAACAACCAGCAAGTATGAGTGAGGTTTTTAGCTGATAAAGAAATCTCTGGCACTTCACTCAACTTGTTTTGTCAAGGAAGAATTTCTACCTCTAGGCATGATCAGAGCAGGCTCTATGGTGATGATTTTGCCCCAGTTGTTTTGGTTCATGGAGACAAAAGTGGAGTGGGATACTTCAAAAGACCAAGCTTTTCTCAGTCAAGTGCAAGGTGTGCCAACCTCTGCCTGTCTCTTACCCTCCCTGAAGATCACAAGATAACGCGTGCTCAGCAAACACGATGGACAGCCTTCATCTGAAGTAAAAAAACTTTCACGTCTAAAAGAATGCTTTGAAGGCAGGCAGCCTGGCAGTCCCGGTTTTGCCGAGTGCTCAGGCGAACCCGGAGCGAAGGAGGGAACCCCAAATCTCCTCTCACGGCACGGCTCTCATGGAGCATCCTCCCGCTGGGCGGGAGCAGTGGGGTTTGTGCTCGGGGGTGCCGAGGCTCAGTGGGACACTTTTATTCCCCACACCATTTTCTTACCACGGACAGGTTGAAATCTGCCGTTGCTATTTTTAGAAGGACGGTATCTATCAATTCGGGTAGCAGATTGCTGGCCGCAAAGATAGATGAAACACCAGCTGGTGCTTCTGAGGGAGACCAGGGCGGTGGAATAGTGGCCGCGTGCGGAGCCCACACACCTCAGCTCCAGCGGCCACTTTGAAGGCAGGAGCTCGGTGAACCCAAGAGCTCTGCGGCTGCCCCCGGGGGTGTTGGCTTTGCTGGGGACCCCCCCATTGCCCCCCAAACACCGACCTGCACCCGCCGCAGTCTGGCCAGCTCTCCTTCACCCTCCGTCCCCCCACCGGCACCTCCACGGCCCCCATCGTTCCGGCTACTCCATTAACTGCTGCAAGAGGAGTCAGAACCCTTGCCCCATCGTTGAGTAAGTCATCCATTTGAGGCATTGGGGGAGGCTGCGTGGTGCCAGGCTCTCCCGGAATTCCCAGGGATTGCTGCTGGGAGCCAGGTCACCAGCGACCTTCGGCACAGCGCGGGTCTCCTCTTCCTTCCAGCTTTAGCTTTCCTGGCCCGCTCCTGAGCAATCAGCCGGTCTTGCATCTACGATAGCCGTTAGGCTTTGTCATGCGACGAACTCATTTCTGGAGTCAGCCAGCAAACAGTTGGAATTGCCCTCCACCGGTCAGCTCCTGAAGGTTTGATGACAATTTTTGCTTGGGAAGATCTCGGCACCTCGCCCCAGCCGGCCTTGGGAAGTCGGCAAAGTCCAGAGGGTGAAAGGCTCCTGGGCAAATGGGGTGTGAAAGGTTTCCTGGGTTTGACGCAAAAGTTTGCTTTGATTCCGCTTGTTTTGAGTGCTCTTTACTCAAAAAGAATAATTTAAGCTTGAATGACAAAGTATTTACTGAAATTAAATTTTGAATGGTGTACATCTCTGCAAAAACGCTAGTTTTAGTCCTAAAAAGAGAAGCCCAAAGGCGGAGGTCTTAAACCAAACGGTATTGCTGTCAAAGCAGACAAGCTTTAGAGATGCAGTCTCTTCATCAGGTCAATATGTGCCCAAAAGCAAGTTCACTTTTAACAACTAGCCAGCGAGTTAATAAAGGGTAGGTTATCCCTTGCCTTGGCCATCAGAACCATGACATTTTTGGTTCAGAGAGAATTATTTTCTGGAGAAATCCTGGAGTTAAAAAAAAATATGAAGGATCACATTGCCTCCTTGTAGACAGGAGATGTGGTGGGGGGAGAAAAAAACCAGATGAATTGTGTTGTCTAAACAATTTGTTATGAATTATCCAGTCAACTGTAATGAAAACATATGGACAAAAATCTCAAGAAACTCCTCCAATGTTTTAAAATCTGAGTGATGCTGATATTGATTGGGTGTATTTTACGCAGCTGGGCTAAATGGTGCTGCAGTGGCAGGAAAGGGCACTTGAAAGAATTGGGAAGGCACAAATTTCAGTGTACCTTTTTTACATACCAGAAATTGCTTTGATCAAGCTTATGTTTGCCAGTATGCAAAGTTATTGACTTTTTTTTTTTCCACAGGACTTGTTTTGAAGGTGGTTAAGAATGTGAGGAATTATTCTTAAAACATAATTTCTAGTTATATTATGCCTATACTTAACTGTTGCTGCACAGTATTCCTGCAAAGATTTAATTGTTGTTGTTCAAATACTCTTTTTCTTTGTTTTATTTTTAAAACCCTGAAGGAAAGTCACTGAACAATGAGTTGACTAAGACAGAAAACAAATGTATTTACACTGAAATTACAGATCTTGATGTTGAGTGTTCTCTACTACCATAAAAAAATAGACTTATGTTTTATATGCTTGTAATAATAAGGAAAAGCTATACTCCAAAAGGAAAATGGAAGAGTGTCAGCATTCCAGCAAAACCAAAGAGCTGCTTTCATTGCATAGGGAGGCTTCAGAATGTTTCATTTTGTTCTGATTTTGAGAAAAAAATGGGAGCCATCAGAAATTCCTCCAACAGTGGAGGAACCCGAGTCCTGCCGACCGGCAGCATCCTCCTGGTAAGCTTTGCCCTGAGGAGTCAGAGATGGGCTGGGGACCTGCGCCCGCCCTCCAGCCCCCCCACCGAACTGGGGGGGGACCCCAGGGCCAAGCCTCCTCCTCCTCGGCCTTCGTCCCACAGCGGGACGGTCCCTCCGTGGTGGTGAGCCATATTGCCCGGCCCGTCGTGGAGGAGCGGAGACAGGAATGCGGCTGGCGGCCACGCCGGCCCTTCTCCCACCCCGCTCCCCCTCTCTCTTCCCATTAATACCACCACAAATTAAATGACAGCAATGCAAATGCGGAACGCGGCGTGGGGAACGCTGCTGACTGCATAATGGCCGTCATCGCTGCCTGCATCCCGTCACTCTCCTCCAGGTAATTAATTGCCCTGTAAAGTGCTTTGAGATACACTGTATGAAAAATGCTATATAAAAAAAGACTGATACAATAGAGCTGTTGGTATTTAAAGTGGTAAAAACCAAGATAGGGAGGCTGTTGGCAAATACATTTTTAGTCACTCTTTAAATTAGAAAGGTCCATCAATGAAAACTCGGGCAATTCATTACCCCCTCGCTGCTGCAGTTCGATGTTTGAGGTACATGCATATACAGGCCAGAATCATAATTTCCATATGAACTAGTTATTTATAACTACTGACAGGAGGAATTATGTGAAATAAACATAATTTATAGTTATTCCAGGAAAAGCCATCAAAATGAAAACTAATAAGGATTTCTTTCAGCTAAAAAGGTGTCAATTTGTTAGAAACCAATGGGTGATGTTAATGCATCTGACAGAATTATTAATATATTTTCAAACAATGTAATTGTTTATAAGCAGTCCACCTCGCTGGGCCAGGGACCATGGCAGTGGTGATGCAATGGAAAACACCAAGGGCTTGACTCATCCAGTGACTTTTTTTCTTCTTTAAATGGCAACTCTCATCTTTTACAGCAAACACTAAAAGCAACCCCAAAGCCGCGGTGGCATTTGCCCATTTCCGATCACCTTCTGGGGGAGAAAGTCAGCTGGATACAGCTGTCCATGAATCTGATAAAGCCACCAGCAAGGCCATGCAGAGTAACTTATTTAGAGTTAAAAAAAGTTTTGTGAAGAGCTCCAAGGAGAAAAGGCCTAGTTTAAACAGACTTCAAAACTCAAAAAACCCAAGAAGTAGTAATTCAAATATAACTCTTGTTTCCGAGAAGCTGAACGGGACATAAGCTTCATTTTTCAGAGCATTAAAATCTTATCGTCTCTACAGATAGGTTCTTAACTGTATCAGAAACATGCTCTTAATTTCCAATTCCTGTCAACTTTTTGGGTGGTCTTATAGATCTTATCCTATGCCAGAGTGCTTTCGTCTCTCCTACTGTTCTCTAAGGAGCAGACAGAGGGAGAATGCAGAAGGAAAACCTGGCACTTCCCTTGATTCTTTTGAGTAACAGTAATTCTAGTAATACTTGGTAAACTGAGGTATTAACTCAAAGTAAGTTTCCAGACTGATGCTTCCAGCTGGTAACAGCCTTTTAACCATTGCTTCCCTTATTACACACTAGTTAGCTAATTCTTTGTAAATAGGTTTAAAATTGCTTACAAGTGAATTGTGATTCCCAGTCCCTCAAGGTCTCTTGCTGTGTAGCATTGAGATCAGAAAGGTCATCATAGTCATCCCTCAGAGCCTCCTTATCCAGGCAGAAAGTGGCAAGACCTCGGGATGCATCTCTTCCGGCAAAAATCCCATACGGGCCCTCTTTAAAATAAAAACATAAGCAGCATTATTACAGAGGTAATGGATGCTGTATGATCTTCATGGATCAGAGTCCCCAGACTGAAATGGATCATGGTTCCTACCCTGACCTGCGAGTCAGAGGTGCCCGATACTTCTGAAACATTTTAAAGTTTTATTGTTGGTAATGAAGGAAAACAGAGAAAGAGGACAAGAAACAAAACCATGGGAAGAGATACGGAGTTTGTTGAAACACCAGGACAATGAACCACAGAAGGGTGTATGAAACATACGAACAGGGTAAGAATAATCATACAAATTGGGAAAGCACATCCTCAGAATGAGGAACAGAAGAAAGCTTTGTAATTTGTAAGTCTGAGGTGAAATGGAATTTTTCTAAGAGATGCTCCTGACTTAAAGAGCTGAAAGGATGACTTGACAGAAAATGTGGTGGAGATACTAGAAATTACCAACTTGGAAGAACTATCTGTTAAAACTTTGAAGGTGCAAGATGAACTCAAATGATCAAAACATGCAATTCACAGTAGATCAGAGATATCTTATCAAGACAGACTCTTGCTAAACTTCATTAATGATTAACCTGCTTGGATGACAAGGCGAAAATGGAGATATTACATGTTGCAACTAGACATTGAAAGCTCTTCTTAAAAGAGCTTAAAGAAGTTAGATGTGAACTCTGGTTACTGTAGAGAGCATGCCATCTTCCACACCTCCCAAAGTGAGCTTTTTCCTAAATTCATCAGAAGAATCTTACTTTTCCATTAAAATGAAAACCAAACTAGCCAGACACTGTGACGAACCACTCAGCAATTACCAAACTGGATACAATGGGCAGCTTTTACTGTTGTCAAAGAAGGCAGCATCCAAAGTATGGTCCTTAAGCCAAGTTGGTTTTAGTTTGCACAAATACAAACCTGCACACCTAACTCAGCTGTATGTATCATCTTAACTGCTGCAGAATGCAAAGTTACAGTCTAGCACCGTTCCATGACAGTCTCCAGTCTGTGTCTGGACCAAAAGTTAGAATCTCATCATGCTTCCAAAGACGTGGTGTCTCCTGCACTATTCTCCTTGTCTCCAAGTAGCACTGGCAGCTCACTACAGCAGCTACCAGCTGTCTGGGCAACTCAAGAGTGGTTATGCCAGACAGATCCTGGTACAAATTAACAAGCCTCAGTGAGGCTGTTTAACAGGAGCGCCTCTGTTAAAAATAAAAACCCATGACCTAGTGGAGGTGATTAAATTCTTACACCTGGGTGCACATACTCCCACCCACCTCATCACTAGCTGCTCTGTAAGCCTCTGCATAGCTTATTCAGTCTTTGAACGCTTGAACTGCCTGCACTCCTGATAGGAAGCTGGCTTAATCTAAATTGGTAGGTATTTAGCATATATATTATGCAATAGAGTGATGTCCTCTAGAAGTTGGGAAAGGGGAAAAATAAGATGGAAAGGCTCATGGGTCAAGATAAGGACAGGGATCCTCATAGTAAACATCCTTCCCCTACTTCCCCTTTTCTCAGGCTTGACTTCACTGCTTTACTCCTGACTCCTCTACCTCTGGGTCCTGAAGGTTGCAAGGGGATGCGGAATGGGGGTTGTGGTCAGCCCATAACAGCTCCTCTTTGCCACTCCTTCCTCCTCACACTTTTCTCCTGCTCCAGCATGGAGTGTCTCCCACAGGCTGCAGGGGAATCTCTGCTCCAGCACCAGGAGCACCTCCTCCCATCCTTCTCCTCTGACCTTGAGGCTCATGGGCCTGTTTCCCATAATTCTTTTCTTTCCTGCTGTGCAGCATTTCACCCTTTCTTAACTACACTTTCCCAGGGGTATCACCATCTTGTCTGCAGGGCTGAGCCGTCGGGAACCAGCTGTGTCCAGCTCAGGGCAGCCCCAGCCTCTCCTCATGGAAGCCGGCCTGCAGCCCCTCCTGCCAGCCCCTCACCACGGGCACCCAGTGTACGAACAAACAACTAGCAAGATCTGTTAAAATCTCTACAGCTCAAAAAAGAGAGAGAAGAGATAAAGAAAGCTGATGAAAAAAATTAAGGAAAGACTTTCCAAATCAAAAGGTTGTGATAAATACAGATTTTGATGAGAATGGGCACATATATAACGGGGAGTGGGGGTGGAGAGAGAAACTGCAAATGGTAAGACATAAGGGACATGAGAGTGCACAAAGAGCTGCAAGGTGCTACCTTGGTGTGCCATGAACTCTACTGCAGATGGAAAAATAAGAGAGATTAAGAGGAAAAGTAAAATAAAAAAAATGGGAGAAGACTTTCTAAGGAAACAGAAAGAGAATTCAGGAAAAGATGGGAGGCAATGCTGAGAACAGTCCAAAATTACTGAATGCTACAGAAATGGTTGAAGCTCTGTGTGTCCTAGGACATGAGGGGACTTGCTGAGAAAATCGAAGCTGAGGAATCAGGGCAACTGGGAAGGAACAGACACAAACAGGAACATAGAAGAAAGAAAGACAATGAAAATTCTGAGGAAAAAGATGGCAGAATGAACCACCCTCTTCTGCCCCAAAAACACCTGTAGCAAAGATTTCTCCTTTCAGAGAGAGAAAAATTGGACTCAGATAGATGTAATTGTAAGACACAGGATGAACCCAAAAACACAGGCTTTCCTTCAGTCACTGTTGGCCTGTATATGTCATATGATACATTCAGAAGGACCATTTTGGCCCTAAAATCTATGAATCTTCACAAGATGTGTAACTTGATGACAAAAATAAATGCCTATTTGCAACTGTTAACAGCCTTTTTAAACATTAAGTTGTTTCTTAACATTTGGTAAAACAATTGTCCTATTTTTAATAGAACAGATATTATATGTAATTCCATCTAGAAGCAAAACAAAATAGATACCTATAACCTTAACAAACAGAAATGGTCGTTTAGCTCTCTGCAATGTTACATCTGGAAATCTTTGAAGCAAAGCAAAAAACGAAATACCACACAAAACTGTCTCTCAAAGAGAATAAACGAGATCTTTCTAGTGCCTAGTTGCGGGAATAGGCTTTTTCTGTTCCTTTAAACAACTGATACACAATCTCATTTGCATATTTCAGAAGTTTACTGGGACTCTCATTTGCTCTGGGATTGTCTATTTCTCTGGTCTTATTTGATTCTAAAGAAAATGAGTTTCATAGGTTTTCTGCATTTCCAACTGAAATTTTTTATTTCAGTAGGTCTTCAGGCAAGGGTAGCCCAATGTGATGGGAAATTTGATATAAACTGAACTACTAGGAGCAGAGCACAATGACCATATGTGTGCAATATTGGCATGGGGCTAACAGAAACCCTGAGTAACTGTCTGAAAAAAATGGCTGCATGGCTATTGTTTTATTCTCTTCAATTTGTTTCTTTTCTTCCTATTTGCCACTTTCTTCTAATTTTTAAGTGAAATGTGTCAGTGAATTCTCGGGTCCTTTTGGCTTTCCTATTTTTTTGCTGGGGGAGGTGGTGCCTTTTCCATGTTGTCATGTTGCCTCTTTGGCCAAGTGAGAAGTACAGATGAAAACACCCCCAAAGCAGCTCCTTTCCACACAAAGGGGAATATATACACTAAAGGCAGGAAGAAATAAATATGCAAGGCTCTTGCAAAGAAATATCTACCTTCATCTGGTATTTACAATGAGTCTTACAACCTCTTTCTAGAAAATAATTATCCTGCATGAAGTTTGGAGGTTTGCTACTAGCATAGATTTGGTTTGAAGTAGCCTTGAAGAAATTAACTCATTGCCTCTAAAGAGTTCAATCCTTGTCAGTTCAGTTCTTTGGGGTGATCTCCAAAATCAAGCTCACCTGACATTTCTGGCCAGTTGCTTTGGTGGCCAAGTCAAACTAATACTTTAACACGAGTAGAAAACGTACTCTTCTGGAACAATTAACTTGTGAAGTTTAGCACAGACTATATGCTGTGAGATTTTTCACTGAAGAGTGGTCTTCCAAAGAAGAGCAGATGAATTGAGTCTTTTTTAATTTGAGCCACATGACTTCTGCTAGCATCTTACTTTCTGTATCAGGGTAAACAGCAGGGACAGAAACAAGTTTACCATTTGTGTATGCTGGCCATGGATAATAGAGAAAATAAAAACATATGACAGAGAAGAATTCAGCTGAAAAACATAGGTGGTGTGATTCTATTTTTAAAAAATGGATTAATATTAATATCTTATTATATCTGGATTAATCACAGTACAAAACATCTAGGAAAACATGCTTACTTCCTTGAGCAGCTGTTTCATGAAAGAGAAGGAACAGAATAAACTGAAGAAGTTTAGAAGGTATTATCACACAGATAATAACACTTCTTGAATTCCAGTTCACCTAAACCCAAGTCTTTCAATGTATCACATATTATGATTCAGAAAAGCTTAATTAAAATAAACTTTTTTTATTAGTCAGTATACAAATTCCTTATGAATTAATATTTTGCAATCCATGATAATTATAATTCTTTAAAATGTTTTTTTGTTTGGGAATCAGATAAAATTGAGACTTCAGGAATGACGGTGCAGACTCTTTTCTGTATGATACTGCCTTTCATACATTTCAAAACCAAGTAAACAGCATTTTTTCGGTAGTCTTAAGTCATTTTGAGACCAGGTACATTTCAAAGTAAAGAGACAACTGAGGAATTGTTAGTCAGAATAGGTGATCACAGGGGAAAAGAAGAAAGTAACAGTGACAGATATGTGCTGGTATGTTACCAGGAATAAATGTGACCAGACTTGAATAATTGCCAGGACTGTGGTTGCAACAAAGCAGCATGCACAGGGAATATGTAAGAGGAGGAGGTTCATTACTTACCTCTTAAAAACTTAAGTAAAAAAAAAATCAACAACTCTAATAAGTTTTGGATGACTATTAACTGCTTCCAGTTTACAAATCAAGCAGCAGCATAATTTTAATCCTAGTAGACATGTTACAGATAATCCAAGCAGCAAAATATACATGGTATTGCCTCAAGAGAAAGCTCACTTTGAGCACATATGCACAGTTGCATGCAAAGCAGCTTAATGTATAAGAATAATAGTACAGTAAGTATTATAATCACATCTGCAGGAAATGTAAATGTGATATTTGGAGGGAGGGACTATCCAAAGTGCAGAGAACAGCACATCTTTACAGTCCCTTTATGTTGCATATTTTTATGTAATAGCATGATCAGTGTTCAGCTAGTGGAATACTGTACATCAAGAATTATCAAAACTTTCATGTTACAGTTGCTCATATATCATATATATGTATATATATGCTCATATGTGTTGTTTGCAAGGATATTATGCTGGGACTAAGTGAAACTTCTACTTATGTTACTTTGTTCATACTTATGTTTCCATCTCACTGTTGAAACCAAGCAGACAGTAAGGGAATTATGGGTATGTTAGCACCCTGTTGTCATCAAAGAAACCCCTGAGAAGCCCGGCTTTCCCATCATCATGAATAAACTGCTTCCAAATGCTCTGTAGTAGGCTGCTGACCTGCAGCATCCTGGTGACTTGTATCATCATGCCATACACAAGTCCCTTTCGTGAAGTTTTGATAACAGTGGGATCCTGGTTCACAGAAACATTGCTAATCAGGATGGCACTACAGTGTCCTTAAAAATTATACCTATTTATGGGGCTTAACTGTATGCCAGAATCTTCTTCGGAAGATCCAAATTAAACATACCAGTCCCTCGAGTCTGAAACAAGGCAATATTAGTACTTAGAAATATTAGAAACAACAATATTATTGGTAATAATAATAATAATAGTACTTTAAAATATTAGAAATAAAATGTGAATCAGAGCATCTTTGGAATTTGTATGAATTCAAGCTCCTGTGTATATTCTGACCATTGTTTTGTAGTGGAATTTTTATTTGATTTAACTGCAAGGTTCAGAACATTGAAGTAACACACCTAGAATCACATAGGAAACTGTGAACATACAAGTAGTATCTTACTTAATCTGGGACGCATCTAGAATATCTAAATTTTTTTGCTGAGAGAGATGTGTGTTGACAGCACTGTATAGCAGCTCAATTTGAAAGGCTCTGATTTATCACACTTGTAAATGGAAACAACTAGCTGTAGGGCACTGAGCAGCAGGAAAAAAATCGAACAACTCCCATGAGAATGGAGAGCCATACCATGGTATTTGTTTCAGTAGATGTTAATTTCCATTCTGTAATATTTTAATTGTCATTCTGTAATATTTACTAGTATGTGTAGCTAGGCCTAGATTTTTCACGGCTTTGGAATTTCTGAAACCTTATACAATTTATTAATACATTCTAAAAATATATATATTTTCCAAGATTCTTTGCTGTATTTTTGCTGTTTCTGTGCTCAACAGAAAATTTATCCTGTAAATTTATGAAAAAAATGTCAGTTAAATGGATGCAGCCTGTGGTTCATGGAGGTCCTGGAACAATGATTCCCTGAAGTAGAAAGGACATTTTTAGGGAAACAACATGTCCATTGTAAGATTCCTTAGGCACAGGAGAAGCAAATCTTCAGCCCACAGTTTCCATTTTGGTCACTAACCCTCTTTTTTTGCTTCAAGGAAGGGTAGAATAAATACTTTATGGTAGCCCTGTAAGTATATCTGCTTTGCATCAGAAATGCACTCCTGAAGTGAAAATCCTGATACCAGTTATCAAAGCTTACTGTGCTTTGGTTTGTGTGGCTGTGGTATGGGAGTTCACAAACTGGATTTCATTTGGATGAAACTCAACTAGAAACTACATTCCAGCTATTACTGTGTTCAGTTAATTTGCTTTGGATTAACCCAGTACTAGTCTTTAGTAGAAGCATTTGAAGCACATTTAATGTGGTTATCATACTCCCAGCACAACTGTTTCATGCTACAGACATGCTCCTGGCCAGTATTTGTCCATGCAGATGTAGCCATATGATGTCTAGATTTCTACTTGTATTAAGTGCCTGAATTGTCTGTAATACAGTTAAGCACAGGATCTCATTCCTTGTATCTAGAAAGTCTTTGGTTTCTTCCACATTCAGTTATTATTTCATGTAAAATAATCCTAGAATGGAATGATACAATGCCAAAGGGCACAGGATATCAAGATGTATGTTTTAACTGAGTTTATTGATTTCATGTTGTCAGAGACTGAAGGAGTTAATGTCTCAAACGCTGTGGTGGGGCAAGTTCTGCTTAATGGCGGCTCTGCCCACCAGTGAGTCCTGCACAGCCAGGAGCCGCAGGAGGGGAGGCCGAGCCGTGCTGCTCTGACCGGCTGAGCGGGGCAGCTCCCCAGGTATGGCCAGAGGTCAAAGAACCTGCAGGGAGGGAGAAGTCACTCCCCAAACCACCCGCAAGCCCGCCCACACATTTCCCAAAGGTTCTGGAAGCACAAACCACGCCTGACACCTAATTAGCCTAATGAGTTCGGATGCCAGCCCGAAGGAGGACCAAGGAGATGATAAAAGGACACAAACTGAAGCACCACATAACACGTGCCCTCCGGAACCGGACCCTTAGCCTGGCTGGACCAACGGTGGACCCAGGACAGGTGAAATCCTTCTCTTCTTCCTCTCTTTCTCTCATTCTCTCTTTTCCGTAATCCCTACACCTCATCCCTTTAGACATAAACCACAGACCAAGTCTGGGACTAGGAGTGGATCCAGCCAGCCCTGGGCTCCTCTCTGACAGGGCGTCTAGAAAGCAAGGGGGTCTGCTCTGAACCTCCTGAC
>JANZLP010000002.1:32115273-32127558 GCA_026930925.1 Chelictinia riocourii | reverse complement strand
GTGATGTATCTTTGTGGTGCACTGCAGTTCTGCAGTTAATAATTTTATCATGTAGAATAGACATACCAATATGAGTTCACTATTCACATATTGTTAAGGGCAGAATGCGTCACGAAACTTGAAGCCAAGTAGAGAAAAAAGGTTAAAAGAAAGAGAACTTTTCTTAAGTAAGTAGACTATTTCTTCTCTTTTCTCAAATCTTTCTCAAGGAATTTAAATGTACTGGTTAAAACACTCATTAAACAAATTTTTATGTAGTATAGTATTGTAGAACCTTGGAACACTGCTGACCTTCAGCCATACTTTCACACGGGTTAGGCCATTTTAAAAGAGTAAAGACAAAACCAAACCAATCTGTCCTCATCCCTGTCTTTGCAAACTATGTCTCTCCCAACAGCAGCCAACCACTTATTTTTCTGGCTACATTTCTCCATAAAGTCACCTGATGCTCTTCCTTCCCCAGGGCTGTACCCTCTCAAGCATCAGACAGTGCACAGCATTCATTGCCCTCATGGTGTCACAAGATAGCATAGGGTAATGGACAGTAATGCTTCCAATCCCTGTGATGGTATGTTTTAGGTACAGTTCCTACAACATGGTTTTGAACCGTCTGGAAATTATTTGATCTAATGCTGCAAGTCTCTTCAAAGAGAAATGACAATGGGACAAGGATAAAGGAAAATACAGGGGATGATTTAAAACACTGAAAACAAAGTGCTTGAAATTAGGACTTTCAATCCAAATTATGCCTGTTAAATAAGAGTTTCCTGGTGTGGCTGGAATTTCTTGAGGTCCCAGGACTGCGGTTCCTATTGGCTTCAGTAAGATTTATAGGCAATTGAAACTCTTGAAAATCAGGTGACATTATTCATGATAATCAACATAGTAGTGCCTGAGGACCAAGAAAGCCTTGAGGAATTTGCAATCCAATATATGTTAGAGACAGTATAGAGGATAAGTATAACTTAACCAGCATGATTGAAACAAATGGCATATTTGTTCAAAAATCCATTTCCCTTTCATGTTGGAGAGAGAATAAGTGAAGGCTTGAATGATCAGTGAAAGATGATAGGAAAGAAGAGGGGAAAAAAAGCAGATATGAAGATTGAAAGGCTGAAAATGATGGAAAGATTGAAGTTGAAATAAACAGGCCATTGGCACAGAAGAAGTAAAGTCCAGCTAAAAGCATATACAATTCTCTGAAGGTGCAAGGGTCCAGAGATGTATGTGCGTTGCTTGCCTTCCTCATGGCAGCTAGTATATGTATATGTTTATAGATATATGATTAATTTGTGTCAGGTTAAAGAATATAATGCAAACTTAATTTAAAATAACACATATGTACAACTTGATTAATCAGTACCATGGTAAAAGAAATCAAAACTATTTGTGTGATCCCTTCAGTGAGAGATTTTATATTTTGTCTTGTAAGATTCTATGTAAATAATCTTATCTGTAAATTATATTTTCAGTTTGACCTAAATGATAATTTGTGTTGCTCTAGCAGATTTCTAATATGTTGGTTTCTGATGTCTTTCCTCTAGTGGAGAATGCAGATCTTCCTCGGGTGAGACCCCACTAAGAAATGGTTCACCATCTCCCAGCAGTCGCATTTCTCAGAGCAGAAAGAACAGCTCTTCAGTCCCGTGGCATGAACAAAGCCTCTGGCATTTAAAGTCCAGGAGGATGTCCCTAACCGATGAGCTGGAGAGCCACTTTTCTGCAACCCCCTACATGGTGACAGACACAAGCGAGGGCAGCCTGTTCAGAATCAGACCCAACGCCTCTGCCAATGTCACTGGGGATGGCACATCAGCCACTGGTTCCATGGAGGACATGATCGCCATCTGCACCATTGGGACAATCCTCTCCCTCATGTGTGTGACTGGGGTGACAGGCAATGTCTACACCTTGCTAGTGATGTACCATTACTTGCGATCATCTGCTTCCATGTATATTTACATCATCAACCTTGCTCTGGCAGACCTGCTCTACCTTCTCACCATCCCATTCATCGTTGGGACCTACTTCATTCAGAAATGGTACTTTGGGGACATTGGCTGTCGTATCCTGTTCAGTCTGGACTTCCTCACTATGCACGCCAGCATCTTCACCCTCACGGTCATGAGTACAGAGCGCTACTTTGCTGTGCTGAAGCCCCTGGACACAGTGAAGAGGTCCAAGAGTTACCGAAAGGCCATTGCTGTTGTTATCTGGCTGGTATCACTGTTGCTCACTCTCCCAATGCTCATCATGATCCAGCTGGTGCGACGGGAAAACAAAAGCATCTGCCTGCCTACTTGGAGCAAGCTGTCCTACAAAGTCTATCTCACCATCCTTTTTGGCACCAGTATTGTGGGTCCAGGGGTAATCATTGGCTACCTTTACATCCGATTAGCTAAGATTTACTGGATGTCACAAACAGCATCCTTCAAGCAGACCAAGCGGCTCCCGAACCAAAAGGTGCTCTATTTAATCTTCACAATAGTGCTGGTGTTCTGGGCTTGCTTCTTGCCTTTCTGGATATGGCAGCTTTTGTTCCAGTATTATGAATCCTTCCCTTTATCTCCCAAGGTGATGAAGAACATTAATTACCTGACAACCTGTCTGACCTACAGCAACAGCTGTATCAACCCCTTCCTCTATACCCTTCTCACCAAAAACTACAGGGAGTACCTGAAGAACAGACAGCGGTCCCTTAGCAGCAGCAGTGGGTACTTCCAAAGGAGGAATCGGTTTCAGAGGATTTCAGGGAGATCCCTGTCCACGAGCAGTCAGCACTGCACAGAGACATATGTTCTTGCTCACGCTCCTTTGGGAAATAGCAGTGCCTGAAGGTAAAATACATCTCCAAGAACAATCAATATTGACTTCAATGTTGCTTTGATTTAAAGGGTCTTTACATTGTAAAGGCAAAGCCTTAGCAGTTCCATAATGTGCACACATTCAGTCCAGAGGCTGTGCCGTATGTCTGTTCTCATTTGCTTCAGTGCCGCTGATTTGATGCTAGCAACATTCAGCTGACATCTATCTAAATAGCCTTTCACTTTTTATCTTTAGTGTATGTCTCCTCAAGTAGCCATCAATATGAAAGCCTATAATAAGCCGATAGTTTTTAATAGTATCAGCTGTCTCACAGTTTAAAGTTGTTATCCCATGAATGGCTGTAGTTTGCTCTTTCTTTTCTTGAGCAGTAATGCTAAATTTTTAGTTGTATGAGAACTGAAAACAATGAAATAAAGACAAAGCAGCTGATGTCTGTGGCATGTAATCCAATTTGAATTTGGGGTAGGACTGGACAACATGGATGAGGCATATCTAGAGGTGTTTGTCCTGGTTCTGGTCATATTCACATTTATTCCACACTCACATGTATGCACTGGGCTCGATTCTCTGTTCACACAGGTGTCTGTGACCTTCACACCAGGGTTTGTCTTAGCAAGACAGGCTTCCTGTGACAGTACCACAGTCAGGGAACACTCGGCATCCCCTAATGCACTGACCCCAAACACATAAGCACCCATGTGGAGGAGCATCATCTGTCCTGGACAAGTGTATCTGCCCTCCTCCAAGGAGGAATGTAGAACTTCTGACATTATTCTCAGGGCTTCCATAGACACACTGCAACATCACCAACTCCAGGAGGAAAGGACAGAGGGAGAGGAGGTGGGGTGAGGAGATGTGATTTCCAATGGGCAAAGCTATGCTATCTGAAGTCCCTAATATTCTCAATTATAAAAGAACTAGCTCCCTATTAGTGAGATCACTTGTTCCCTTCACAGGAGATGATTTTGCTTTACTGCTACAAAAAATGAATATAGACCTGCCTACACCAAACCCACTTTGGCTGTCCTGGCTTTCACTGATGATAAAGCATCATTAGTATAAATATGTCTTCCATGATGTCTGGCACTTCTCCAATTAGTCTAAAAGTACTTTCCCTAGGATGCTGCCAGCATCCGTACAAGAGTCCTCTGCTTGCATTAGCCTCATTAGCAAGGATACAACAATGCAATGCCAACACAACTCTAACCAAGTTACAGAATTAGAAGCAAATTAATGCTTAGGAGTAAATTCAGAACTGCAGTGAGATACACCATTTGGCAGTGAACTCCATTTGTTTATACAGAAACTGAATTTAGGTTTTAACCATGTATTCCCCTTCAAGTCATTTAAATGGTCATTGCTCATGGGGACAGTGAAAGCTCTGCACCCAGCCTCACTGGGTGATGCACTTGGAAAATAAATTGCCTCTCTCATGCATAGGCCTAAAGTTTGTTATGCATGGGGAAGACTGCAGATGTCTTGAAACAGGACTCTCCTGTGTGCAGTTTTAACGTTACTGTTGCAGAAACTGGAAGCCCCTCACTTTGTGTTCCCAACCACATCCACAGTGGTCCTGCAGCTCAGGGTGCCTTACCTGCACCCTGCTTCCAGGGCAACACACTGACCAGCAAGTCCTGCTTCAGGATTAGCTCCTTCCTGATTTCAGAGGGACAGAAATACCATTATATTTGGGTACTTCCTATACTGACAGAATTTGTTAGTTTTCAGACCCTCCTCAGGCTGGAGACACACTAGTCAAAGCATGTTAGAAAAGTAAAGTATCATTCACCCCACTGTAAGGAAAAGGGAGCCCATGAATGGGAGGTGAAGAAGCTTGCTACATTCATGAACCCATTTTCCACTTACATAGTCAGGTGTTAATCACAGGTCAGAAGGTAAAGTTTGGCTTCCTTTTCTTTTGGTAATTGCAATTTTAACTTCTCCTTGCTCAGAAATAGCCAGACAAGCTCAAGATAAGCTCAGCGCGAGCAGTTCCCATGGCTGCAAAGGAGAGCTACTGCAGGTTCAGCCTTTAGAAAGCACAGTCCATCTTTCCTAAAATCAGAGACTCAAAATGAGAGGGCAGTTTGCAAATCCAGGCTTTACACACCAGTGCAAACAGGTCAAAACAGTTACCAAAAGACATGGAAGCAGATCTATCTCCAGAGTTAATCAGTCTAATCCCTTTGCCCCCAACAGTATTGCTTTGATTAATTTCTCCAAGCCCACTACAACCAATGCATCTCACAGAAATATTTGCAGAAAGCCGGCCATGGCTCTGTAGATGCAACAAACACCCTGAAAGCAGCATGAGCAACATGCTGTGGAAGCAAGGCCATGCTAGAGGTCCTGCCATGCCCTGGAAGGTGAGCTGGGCTCAACGAAGGGCGCAGGAGTTCCCTGCCTCCCACCAGCCTCTGCCCTGGGCTGCACACTCGCATTTCTGGTTTGAAGCTTGTGCTGTGCTCTCACAGCAGGGGCTTGCAGAGTGTTTGTCAAATCAGCACAACAAAGCCAAGAGGAAAGAAGACACCGGCAAGTCCGGGAACAGGGAACCGTTGGAGGTGACACTTCTGTCAATACTAGGTCATCTTTGAACAATGAGATGCTTCATTCAAGCATTTCAATTTCCACTCCAGGCTGGCTGTTTTTTGCTCCTTCAAACACTCACATCCATCATCACTGAGCACAGGCAACAATAAGGGAATATTATACCAAGTCTACAGGTAAAAGCAAGGCTCTGAGCAGTTCACAGGCAGCATGTGCCCCAGCTCTGCACCCCCAACTAACTTTAGGGGCATCAGCCACACTCAGATACCAAACATTACACAGCTGTCCTCTTCCTGAAACCAAACAGCAGCTCAATAATGAGAGCCTGCTGAATATAAATGGGGGAGCCAGAGCAGTCAGCAAGGTCCAAAGAAGGAACTGCCTCCTCTAAGACAGATTAATCGCTTGGTTAATGACAGCTATACAATAATTATTGCATCCTATTTATTCCTCCTTGCAGAAACCTATCATTAGTCAAAGATCCAAGAGTTGATTTTTGCACAAACAAAATTTGAAATCAGTGTGAAAGGGATGTGTGTGTACATGAGATTATGTTCTTGCACACTGCAGACCATGTCCCTACACCTGCAGCCTATTTGCTAGCTCTTTATTCTCTGTGGGGTGAGACTAGGAGCTCTTTCATCAGCCTGAAGCCTTAATTCCCCCCGTCTCTGGGGTATTCAGTGCCCCATAAACTGGATTTCACCAGCTGAACACCAAGTAGCAGAAGTCAAAACTCCACTCTTTTGCTAATTTAAGTCAGGCAGCATTTAGCAATGCCTCACGATTCAAAGATGGTATAGCTGTAAATGCACCATGTCAGGGTGTCCTAAAAGGGCCAGGACAGAGATGCTGTGGTGCTTCTGCCACCTAGGAAGGCCAGGTACCCTCTCTGGTGGCTGAAACAGGCAGCAAACTACAGCTCAGGCCAGGCAATGTTTTCAGTTGGATAGTGTCTTTGCCAGTAAAGGCTGACGTTTGTGTTTACCCAAACTACTTGCAAATCCACCCAGAAATGTAAGAATCCTTCTGGAAATTCTTTTTCTTTTTACAAATACTGAACTGCCTCATTTCAGCCTTCAGGAGGCAAAACAATACAATTTCTCACTTCAAGATGAAGTTTTATTCATACGTTTGCTTACACGTAATTTTAAAAATCCTCTGTCCATTTTGTTCAAACCACAGGACTCTTACAAAAAGTCCGGCAGTTCAAGTAGCAAAGGAAAGAGCAGCTGCTTACCACGCTGTGCATCCCTCTGTCCGAAACCTACCTGGATGGGGTGGGCACCCACGGTGAAGAGTGATGCAGCACCCACCCTCTGTCCAATTCCCACTCACAGAGTCGCAGCAATCATAGGCACAAACCCTCCTCCTTGACCACTGATGGAGCCTGATTGAAGCTGATCGACAACCCGTGTCCAGTCTGAGCCCCCTCCTTGTTCCTGCAACTCGGCGATTGCAAGGGCACAAGATGATGCTGCTTTGGGCCACCCTTTTAACCTGTGTGGGTATCTCACCTTGCTCCCTGGGACATAACCAGGCCAGCAATTCTTCAGCCTACCTCTAACCAGACAGAAAAACCTTGGCACATGTTCCCAGAAGAGCAATATCTGGGCAATATCATTAACCAAGCAATTTATCTGGGCAATAAATCAACATGCAAAGTTTTGTTTCACTTAGAGCTGCAAGATGGGCAAGGACTAGGTGGGTTAGCTCTTTAGCTGTAGTTCACCAGTTCCCATGTGGCCAGGTTGTGAGGGGTGGGATTTCCAGATTGGCAGGTGATCTCCTTTCATTTCTCTGGTGTGCTTCCTAGGAACCTTCTCATTTCAGTGTTTGCTTGAGGGCATTAAAAGGAGAGGCCAAAGGTTGAGCAGATCTTGGAAAGCAAATCTGCACCTTGCAGAGCTGCCTAGAAAAAAACATTCCTCTTGCCAGTGCTATCCCACTTGCATCTGCCGTTACTGCCACACCAGGATGCCTCCACTGAAATTATCTGTCCCAGCCATGCCTAAGCCTCCCCCCATGCAGTGCCCAGAGGATCCGCTACAGCAGCACATATTCAGACTAGCTTTTTTTTCCCCTTCTTCTCAAAATGCATGATCAAATCCTGAGACCCTCACTTAGCCATTATTACTACTTCCCCAGATCAAACTCCAGATATCTAACTCTTAATCACTACACCTCAAAAAGTAAAAAAGAAAAAAACAGGAAGGAGGTTTCATCCATTATACAGTGGCAGAAAGTACCCACATGCTTTGGGAACTAATATAACAACACTCCTTCCGAGGTTTTCTTTTCCAATAAATCTCAATTGCTTTCAATGATTGAATGTGGTGCACAAATCTGAGCACACTAGGCAGCAAAAGTGCACTCCGGCTTTTCCTGTGTTTGTGTTTATTCAAAACGCTAAGGGAAACACACCCAGCCAGCTTCCTGCTGATTACTTGTTTAGTTTACAGTTTACTGCTCGAAGGAGATAGTAACATAATTCATTAAGTGCAAGCATTTTACAAACAGAATTGTTGCATTCAAAATGTCTATGTGAGTTGGTGAGTCACTAGCACTCTCCGATATCCTTGGAGGCAAGTTTCTGTTCTAGGTCCAGAACAGGGACTGGAGAGAGCTCAGTACCAAATACAAGCAGGCTACAGCAGCAAGGCACAGCATGCCACAAGCCCCAGCAGCTCCAGCAGCCACTGACCCAGCTGCCCTTGCAGGACAACCTCTGGGGGGGGCGTTCAGAGGTGTACCGGGGAGGACTCCAGGTGGTCCACTTTGGAGATGCTGAACCTGACTTCAAATAAGAGAAGCAACTCCACTGAAATCAAGGGATGACAAGAATTTTGTGGATTTCATGCTTGCCCTGTGTATTGCCAAAATATTCAGATAGTTTTGGAACATTTTGGCAACATTTAGCAAAACCTGGAGAGGAATAAGGCAGGAGTGGAGCAGCAGGTGCGTCCCACCTGGTGTTGGGTGAAATGTGCAGGTAGCCCACAGAAAAGAAAGTCTGACTATGAAGAGTATGGGCCAAACCACACAGGGAGCCCAGGCCTGACATGGACATGTATTTTGGTTCAGGCTGAGATCTCTGGAAGAAATACAAGTTCAATTTTGCACAAAGTCTGCCTATCCTATGTTTTCAACTGAGGGTATGAATCCCTCATGTCATGCAAACTGTGCTTACCAAGAAAAAAACTACAGGGCCAAGTCTCTAACGATAAAAATAGGTTGATTTCCACTGGAGCCAATGCAGTTGTACCAATTGATGCCAAACAAACAAACAAAACCAAAACCCACCCAAAACATATTTGACCCTTTCACTCCACTAAACATGAATTTCAGTTGTCCACGTTAGTAACAGCCAAGATATCAAATGATCTCATGAATGGTAAAGTAATCCATTTACTAGGACTTGCAGTATTCAAATGTGAGGTCTACCCCAAGTCACGCTAGAAACAGTGCAAAACAATGTAACGTAAGGTGGAATTTCCAAAGCTTTCTAGTCCTTGGAGTATCAGAAAATGGTACGTTTCCTCTCTTTAAGGGCAGCCTGTGCTGAAAGTTCCTATGCTGTTCCAGCCTTCTCTTTCATGCCTGGATTTCAGTACAGCAGTTTGGCCATCTGGCTTCATTAAAACATAATTGTGTCCCCAGCTTTTTTTTGATGGACCAAAAATAGTAAGAGTAGTTTTCCATTTAGCAATCCTTCATTAATCAGTGCTAGCTGGTGGGTTGATTACAATTCAATTTAGCTAATTAAAGAAGAAAACATCTTTGTAAGCTGCTGGGGCTTGATTTGCTTTCTGCTGTCTAAAAATTCTTCCTTGATTTGAAAGCTATGCCTGAAAAGATCTGCCTTTGGCCCAACCTGCAACAGAATATAGCCTGAAGCACACATCTAATGCTGCCACACTTCTGTACCGCAACAAGAGAGTGTCTTTAATTTATGCTATTCCTGATCATTGGATGGAGCTAAAACCTAAATAACCTTTAAGAGAAAACAACCAGGACCAAAGCACCATGCAGCAGGACCAGCTATGGGATTTTGGACACTCAGTGTTCATGTAGACTCCATTGTGGTTGCTCTTTATGGTTGCCCTTGCCCAGGGAGGTTGGACTGGGAGGTAAAGGGTATGCCCATGCCCAGCTTGGAGAGGGCTCCATCCCATCCATGCAGCTGCCACCCTAAGACTCTCTGTCCAGGTTAAAGGAAAAAGTTTGACTGTAATGCATGAAGTAGCTGTATTCAGCCACCAGAGACTTAAAAGCTATCTTTCTCCCATTCAATGGGAACACTAGACTATTATAATCCTTGACTGAAAAGAAAAGCCCATAGGCTTCAATACCTGGGTTTGGAGTGCTTGAGGATTATCTTAGATGTTTTAAGAATCACAAATACCTGCTTTAGACATTTTCCTTGGAGGAAAGACCTCCTCAAAGCCTTGGTGGTGAAAAGTGAAAGCCCAGCCTAAATCACCACACCTGAACAACAAAATATCCATACTTCAGTGTGACCTAATGATCTTGCTCCCTGTTTTCTTCATCAGGGAGATGGAGAGAGAAGATGCACGTAATAATCCTTGAGCAATATGTTGTCTGACTTTTGATATCATTTTGTCCATGAAAGATTGGTTCAAATTTGTTACACACTCAGCAGAAAATACAGAAGCAATTTGCCACCCTGTTCTGAATTTTAGCATATCTTTCAGTAATGATGCCTGAGACTAGGAGAAGGGTTTGGGCAGAAACGTGCTAGCCAACACAGTAAGGGGGGCACTTGGCATTTAGCAGATATTTGCACTCATCAAGGGGAAAGGTTATGTCAAAACCTTTTGACAGGCTTATTCTAAAATTTTTCATTCCCACTTGTATTATAAACTGCTTGCCAATAAATGCTAAGAGAAATTTGGCCTTTTTCTGCTGATATACAAAGAATCCAAAATATCTCATGTGAATGCATTAGCTGTGCTAAGGTAATTAGAAGAGGCAGGCAGACATTTTGCCTCACTTCGTGACATTAGGTCCCCAGGTGAAAAAGCAGTTAATTTCCAGCACACAAAGTTCAAATAAACACAGTAATTTATACCAAGTTTCTTTTTTCCATATGCCTGATCTACCAGATTTTCAAAACGCAGCAGGACAGGTTTTAGCTATTTGAGAGATGGCAGTCAGGAAAAGGCATTACAGCATGTGAGAAAAACTGATTGCAGTGGCACTTCTCACAAGGTCGGTCAGCCAGTCGCTCTTGGAAGAAGTCAGGGAAAGCCTGTAAGGGTGAGCTGTGGTAGCCGGTGCCTGATGTTACCTCTCCGTGGCAGCTGCGCATGGTCATAACTTCTCCTCATCAAATGGCATCACGGCTATGCCAGAAGCAGCGGAGTTAATATCTGATTTGTGTCAACCTCTTGCACCATTATGTGCATGTACACAAGCATTTGAACATGCCTTTGAACAACACCTTAGCCCTTCAGGGGGGTGGTATCACTTCCTTAGTGCCAAACTTCCTCACTCCTGATGGAGGAGCCACCAACTTATGTGACGATGAAAAGAAATGCATTGAGCTAACATAGTAATGGTCACAAATTCCTGTCCCTGCATCCCAGAAGAAGGACACCAGCAGAGGAGTAAAAATGCTGCTGGGGAAGTCAATGGGCTAGCATAAATTGCAACTACTTTGAAGAGTTTTTCTGCTTCTTTTCTGCTTCAGTTCTGGTGAAAACACAGCCTTAGATTTGCTAAAGGGAGAAAGGACAAAAGAGATACAATTAGATAAAGCCACCAACTCCATTTTCTTCTGAAGCTAGCTAATATAGAGCAGTATAAATATTCTGCTGTAGGTATCCTTCAATCTTTCCTGTTAAAGATGTTCAAATGTACTACAGAGTATATATAAGTAATGTCTCAGGCAAGAATAGGAAAAGGTACTCCTATACCTAAGGTACATAACCTCTAGGAACATTCTCTTTTGATAAATGAGTATTTGAGTACTACTTGCAAAGTTGGTTTTATAGTCTTTTCAGGAGTGATTGATAGAAACTTATATTAGATCAATGCCCTGGCTGTTAGGGTGCTCCCCTGAGAAGGGGAGAAGACTTTAGTTCCTTCATCTGGGTAGGCATTTGAGTCTCAATTTACCAAATTGTTAGTAAATGTTCCAGCCACTGCCTGGAGCAAGTGAGGCGACCCCATTAATTCTTGCTTTGTTTACTGAATCCAACCTACTCTTTCCTTTGTTTTTATTAAAAATACCTGAAAACAAAAAGGTTTTTAAGAAGTGGAATTCTTCCCTATGATAGAAAATAAGACTGTTTCTTTCATATTTTTTGTTTCAGTCACAGAATAATAAGTAAAAAAAAAAGAAAAGAAAAAGAAAAAGATTTGCCAAGCAAAATATGCTTAGCAGGAATTAAACGCCAGCTTGAGTCTTCATGCCTTGTACTGTCCCCTCTGTTTAGGTATCAGTTTTAACTTAATTTGCTGCCCTACAAGTACTGTATATGCCTTTCACTTCATACCCCTACCTAATCTTATTGAGAATCGTTACTGGCAACACCAAGAAGTAAGTGCCAGGAGCAGCTAGAGAAGCTTACACTCCCTTTCATCAAGTCTCAGAAGCAAAGCTGGAGCCTCTTCCAGGTTTATTCCATGGCCCTAAGCAAGACTCTCACTCCAGACCTTGAAAGCTGCTGAGCTCTTCCTGGCCCGTCCAGGCAGTGTCGCTGCTTGAAGACCTGGAGAATCGCAAGCTGGCGGCGTGTTTTCTTGAAGGAGGTGCTCAATACTCTTGCAGGAACCTGCCAGTGGTGTCTGGTGTCTCTACAAGCCAAGGATTTCACTTGGATAGTTTTCTAAATTCACACAGTGTGGATTCCTGTTTAGGCTTTACTTTAGTCTGACTATATC
>JANZLP010000002.1:32079108-32096423 GCA_026930925.1 Chelictinia riocourii | reverse complement strand
TGAGAAGGCAGAGCTCGTGGTGCTCGGACCTCGGCACAGGCCAGCTCCAAATTCCGAACGTCGGGCTCTACCTCCGTGGGCATTAACTGAAGCCATTACCTGTCTTGTCAGCCCTACATGTTCCTCCCTATTTTCCCAAGTAGAAAAAAATTGGAGGACATATTTTACCCACAGATTAAAATTTACTGCTAACGTTACCTAATATGCATATCCAAAACCTGGTTATGCACACTTATACAGCAAATGAATGTTCGTCTGTGAATAAATGTCCACTGGCTGGAACTGAAAAAAGTGCTGTGGCTAAAACTTTTATCGCAAAATAGATGTTTGTTAATATAAGTGTTATTACAAAATATTAGTGCATTTTAAATTATTTTCTGTTGCTTACTATTTTGTTAACTTGTTTTCCATATTTTAATATTTTCATTTTTCTTCCTAGGGCTGAGTAAAACATTAACATAATTTGAAAACTTCAGAATTCGAGGCTTTCACATTTTATTTTGAATTTTGTGAAATTTGTCCAAGTTTGGAAAATACGTACCAAATGTTGTAGACTGTTTTTTAATGAAAAAAAACAACTGTTCTATGAAGTTTGAAATTTCAGAAAGGAACATTTTTGTATGACATATATTAGAAATGTTGCATGTTTTAATATGCATACCGCCATTTTGCAAAACTTTGGCAATAAGAAGCATTTTGAAGCTTCCATCTTAGCTAGGTTCAGATTTTATGGCATTTGACAAAGCATGTTAAAAAGTCATTTTTACAAATACATTTCAAAGCCTGCTAAATATGAATAGAGGATTAGGAATAGAGTCATACAAGTGCAAGTGTATGACTTCATATTATGCTAAGTTAAAACTGATACTATAATTCTGTGCTTTATTTTGTAATGGCTTTTGCTTCAAACAGTATTTATAAGCTGTGTTGAAACTATTGATTTTAATTCACCTGTTGGAGATGGCCTTTTTAAGCATCTTTAATATTCCGTAGTTTCAGTGCTGTCTTCTTGAAAAATTAGGACATGCAGAGACCCTATATTAAGAATTACATATTTTTATATTTATATGTTTTGTACCAAAGAGTTTGTTTATTGTTGTGATGCCTCTTTTTTGAGGAGTAGTATAATTCTTGACTTATGATTGGTAAGTTTCTTGTTGCCAAGTTTTGAGACTTTCTAGAACAGTGGTGACTTACTATGAGTATTATTTATATATAGAAACGTATTAAACCGTTGGACATCATTAAGGACATGATCAGAAAATCACTTCTAATTGTGTTAAAAACTCTATAAAAAAGCTGCCCCATCATTTTTAGTAATGGCTTCTTTGATGGTTATTGACTACGCTACTGATTCATTGCGGCGCAAAGTAAAATGGGGTTACCTAAATCATCATCTGATCATGCCCTGTGATGATAACATCCTGGATTAAAACTGCACCATTAACTGAATTTAAACTGTGATCAAATATTATTAAACTGAGAGAAAGTCAATATAATAAGGAAGTTTGCAACATTTTGAATCTTTGAACTTTCAAATGGCATGGCTATTTTTGAGTTAAGATGGGTAAAAACCATCCAGAATATAAGAACGTGCACCCATTGTCAGTAAGACCAGAGCCTTGTTTTGTATAAAGAATTAAAAAATCCTGTGTGTGTACAGATCTATTAACTGCATAAAATAGAAGATATGTTCAAGGCTCAGTGAATTGCAGCTGTTCTAAACTGCAAAATTCTTACAATAGCAACCCTGATGGTCTTAATTATAGTGATGCTAGTGAACATTGCTGCAATTGAAAAAGTTCCTAATTAACATGGGATCTTATTTCAAGGCAGCATTGAAAGAATTGAAGATCTTCATGGAAAATAAATGTGCTGAAAATTTACGTTTTAATGACATTGCACTTTCTGACAAAAACTTGTCAATTTTGGGTTTTTCCCCAATAGAATTTTTTGAACTCATATCCAAAGCTCAAAGTAACAGAGCAGATGACCAACGTGGACTGCTAAGGAAAGAAGACCTTATTCTTCCTGACTTTCTTCGTTTACCACCTGCTGGACCAGAACCATCGTCATCTACTCCCGCAGGCCCTAAAGGCCTCAACAAGCGAGTTTCAAAAAATGATGGCAAGGATGGATGTACATCACCAAGTGGAAAACAGGAGTCCATACAAAACTTTAATGAAAATTCAGTTAAGAAAATGGGTTACTCAGAAAATAAACATAAATCAGCTTTGACAGCACTTCACAGTCAGAAGACTTTCAGTGTTCCTTTCAGTACTCCATTGTCTCCAATTCCGCATGCACAGGAAAACAATGCAGCAATATGGAAAAGGCAATCAAGAGAATTACAGGCTGAAGGAATACAGATGGTAGATGATGAGAATGTGGCAGACTTGACTCTAGTGGCTGAAGGAGATATTAGTAGCCCTAACAGCACTTTGCTACCACCGCCACCACCAACACCACCATCAAACATCAGTAAACTCACAGAAGCCAACTATCCACCCCCAACTCCTTTTGCAGGTAATCAGGAAAAATCTGGATATCAAAGATCCAATTCAGGTATTTCTAGATTTTAATAGTCTTTCCTTTTATGTAAAACTACCTTTCCTTGGCACTGTTAAGCAGTATTTGGCACCCATTAAAACAAAAAGAAAATTCTCTCTGCACCTTAATTTTTTTACAAAAGAAAAAATAAAAATATATAAAAAAAAATTCATTGCCTTAGTCTGTGCTAACTGTAATATTTCTGGTTGCCTTTAACAATGTACTTTTGTTTGGATTTAGCATGTAGCCAAAAATGGACACATGCAGACAAACCTTTTAAATACATCCATATGCTATAATTATCTCATTCTTTACCCTAGGAGTACAAAACAGGGTATCAGTATTTTGAGCTCCATAGCACTGTTGTGTTCCAGATTTTCTGATCCATTTGTCATCATGAGATACATGATTAGGGTTTGGAAGTTTAAGTGCTTTGGCAGGAACCCTAATTATGTGTTGAAAATTGCAGTACTGTTTATGATTAAAATTTGAAATGGATAAACCTTAATTTAAAAATATTTCTCTAATGAATTAGATATTTGTGACTAAAAAGAGAAATGTTACAGGTTTTTTTTAACCCATACTTTGCTACACAGGGAAATAGATTGCATCTATCACACTTTCTCCCAGAATATTCACATGTGAAATAGCTCTTTCTATTAGATAATTTTAAAGAAAATATGTAATTTTTTTAGGATGCAAGTTTCATGGTCTAGCAATATCACAGAGCAATATTAGCCCAAGGCTGAGAGTATGGAATTTCTTTATAAACATGGACTCTAATCATAATTGCTATTACCAGAAACAAGAGTTTGAAGATGATGGGTGTTGTGACATTGACGTTTTGCAGTCATTGTACTGTACATTTTAATGTAAAATATAAGAAGAGGTATCTATGTGCTACATTTATTTTTGATGTTTCACAAACATATGGTGCCATAATTTGTATGATCACATTTCTTTGTGATGTGGGAATATACATTTTAATTATTTATCTTTTTACACAGAGTATTTGATACTGTTCTTTATCTGTATGGTTGATTTGTAAATACTTATTTGGTTGTTGGATGCTTATAAATGGCAATGCAGATTATTTCATCCTCTTGGTATTTTAAAAAGAAATTCCTTTATTAGTAGTATTTGAGAAATGTTCTATAAGCGCTACCACTTAATTTCTGAAACTGAGTATTGAACAGACTTGTAACCAGTGCCTACGAATAACAAACCCACAAAATGTACTTCAGACATATTGATGTGTATATGCATAGATTTGTGTTGGTGTCTTTCTGATAATATGACAAGTGTACAACCTAGGTATCAATTTGCATATTTTTCAGTGAGAACTGTTAAAAAAAACCATTTGCACTTAAAAAAAACTTCATGAATTTACAATATTTTAATGCATGCCATACATTTCTGTGTAACCACTGAACTGTAGCTTTCCCTTTTCCCACTTTCTACTTTTTACTTTGTAGAAATCTTTGTGTAGTTTTCACATGTATTTTGTATCTTTGTTCTCTCAGGAGTAATAAATTCTAGACCTAGTTACACAAACTGGTTTTAAGCTTTGATTTTCTTCATTATTTAAAAACAGTTCTTTCAGTCCTGGATTAAGAATGCTGATTGAAATTATCTTCTAATAACAGATTAATAGATAATGAGCTAGCAATTACCATGAGACAAAGTTGACAAATGTTTATATTTGTTAATAATCTAGATATCAAAGGGCAAATGCTGTCTTGAGATGCTGATGGGTCACATGTGAAATCCGTAGCATTGACATGTGCACCAAAAGGCAGATAAGACAGGAGATTTCTTTTAAATGAGTCATAACAGGAACTCCTGAAAGGAGAGTCTCTTCTATCTTTGGGTTCTTGGGCTAAACTTTATATTCATTGCTTTCCTTCTTATTTTAAACTAAAGCAATTCTTCCCTAGTCTTTAAGAAATAAGCTGGTGTTCTCGGTTCATTTCATGTGGGGTAACCAATATAACAACCTCTTTGTTTGGTAGTCTTGGGTAAGAAACAAAGGGTTGGATGGGTGCAGGCGACTGCACTACCCTTTTCATTCTTAGAGATGGGTCCTACATAACAGTACTGTGAAGCCTAAGTAAAAAATAAAGAAATAAAAAAAAAAAATACTGTGATACTGCGGAGAGGCTTGTTGTACTGTTACCTAGGTCTCATTGTGTTCCGGGGGCTGAAAATGTAGTTTTTTCCAAAAGTCACTGTGTTCCCATGTAGTTGTGGGCCTCCATGAAAGAAAATGAAGCCGTTGAAAGTCTTGTAGCAGTTCCCCTTTAAAAATTATTCAAACTTTTACACAACAAATAACTAATATCCTATATATTGAATTTTTTTTCCATATTTTAATTTTCATTTATTCCAACTGGTCTACTCTCAGTGGTGATTGTGGTTTATTTTTCTGCCATAGTCACCTATGAGAGACCTTTAAGTAATCAAAGAAAATAATTTTGCAAAACTAAAATCTTAGTTTCTCTTAGCTTTGTGACAAACCATATTTTATTGTTGGGTTTTTGTTTTTTTTTTGAGGAATAACAAAAATCTAAAAGAAAGATGTAAAATACCTTCTTTTTTTGCTACAACCTTATTGCATATGCTAACTCTATTCAACACTCCTCTCTCAGTGCACTGCTATTTTATGGGAACTGTATTCTACAAAAGAACGGTGATTTTATGGAAAAAAGTGTGGGCTGAAGCACAACTTTTCTATTTTCATGATTTCATGGAGTTTGCATGGAAAGGCTATTCAGTGATGTACATAGTTGCACTGAGCAGCAAGAAGCACAAAAAATAAAGCAAGATTACAGCACAGGTCATAAAAGCTGAGCTCAGTTACATTTCCCATTGCAAACTAAGCAGCCTTATGGCTTCTCCTAGATTTTATCAGCCTGTTCAGGGGAACAGCAGTAATACCAGAGGTGGTTTTGATTAACTACCATGACGTGACTCAAATGCGCAAGTGTAGAAATGCATCAGAGTGTGGGATGTTAGCTCAATGGAACAGTCAAAGTCACTTTAAATGAAAGCTCAAGGCATCTTATCACACTTATTTATCTTCCTCTTCCTCTGACATGAGGATGAGAGATGGCGTAAGTCAAATTTTACCTCCCATTAGTTCTGGTTTCTGATTGGAAAAGGACTCTCAAACAAATTCATTAAACAGATGAGGTGGGTCAAGAGTTTTCCACATCTACTCATCACTCACCATGCCCCTATAACATGGACCACCCCATGGAGGAAAATCAGCACAACAGGACCCAGGGATGCAACTCCTCATCACTGCCCATGTGAGCAGGGTCCCTGTCCAGGACAGTCTGTAACTCTCCCATCTCTCACCTTGCTGGGTGATAGCTCCAGGCAGATGGCCAGTCTCACCCTGCAGGCAGGACTATGCTAAGCCAGAGTGGCCAGAACTTCTGTCCCAACCCCTGATACTCCAGGACAGCTAGATGTTAGAGCAGCCTTTTGGATAACTCCCTAAGGGTACAGTAGGTACTGTAGCAAGTCAGGAGGTTTCACCTGGGCCTTAAGTTTCACTTGTCCATGCAAGTAAAGGTCTGTGAAGGTTAGTCTGGGGTGAGGGATTCCCCTGTGATGATGATGACTTTAGGAGTTGTCCAATGACTGCTATCATTAGACCAAGACTGGCTTAGTGAGGGTGGATATAATGGCCTGTGACCCTTTGTACACTGTTCCCATTGTAAAAATAACTTCATGTAGGATCATACTTCCAGGAAGAAGTCCTGGTAACGTGCACAGCTCAGACAGTCCTGTCCCCGAGCTCAATGGGGATGAACATCCTACTCCTGCTTTTCACTATTCTGCTATCTCTGCTTCCCTCACCCAGTGGAAGCTTTCTCTCAGCCATTTACTCAAAGCAGGCTAACCAGGCTCCCTAGAAGGGCTAACCGGGCTTCCCAGGTCACCTCTGCCTGGTCTTCTGCATATCCCCTGACACAGCCACAGCAGCCGTCCCTCAGCCCTTGTGTCCCCAGCCAAGGCAAACTCTTCGTCACATACCATCTCAGGTTTTATGCCTACTCTTGCCTGATTTGGGACATAGTGGCACACAAGATCCTAGTGTATGCTCTGGGATGGATATGTTTGCTCTTACAGACATATCCAGGCAAATCACCTTGTTAACTGTGTTAATAATGTACTGAAAGGTGTCCTTGGCACTCTCCACAGAGCATTGGTAATTAACACATTGCATTTCACAAGCTTCACAGAAGGCATTTATAATTAACCTCTTTTTTTCTGTTGTATGATGCAAAATCAACTGTTATTCTAGTAAGAGCCCAGGAACCCATATTAAGCCATCTCAGTCAAAGCAGGGCAGAAGCAATTTAAAAGAGAATTACAAGCAGGAGATGTGAACTTCATGCTCCTTAATATGAGACACAGCACTGGAGAAAAAAATGCCTCAATTCCCAGGCACTATGCCAAGGGTAAGCAGCATGCAAAACCCCCTCCAGCCCACAGTGCAACTCAGCAAGGCCTTGAACTGGAGAGGACATAGCAAAACAACTAAAAAACCCAATTATGTAGGACTGATCATATTGTAATTGTTTCCAGGTATACAGTGAAAGCCTCAAGTTCTTCATCCTTTAATCTTAGTAAAATCTTTATTTGTTCTTCTGTGAGCCGCATCTTGCATTTTGGAATTCCTAACAAGTTGAGGCAGAAGAGCTAAGCACCATCTTGGAGAAGAGGTCAATGGGAAGCACAGGGGGTGCTGCTGCAGGAGGGCAGCACACAGGGAACACTGGGGTCTACTGCTGGGGCTGGAAAAAAAACTAGTGCCAGCCTGCAAAAGTTTTGTTTGTCTATGAAGCTTATGCTACCCACTGTGGGCTTTGAGGAGGAATATCTCTGACCTGCAGGACACGCACAAACCACTTTGCTTTGAGTGGATGTGGCAGTGAAGCTATTCCCACATGCAGTGCAGACTCCTGAGTGATCACAGGAGGTAAAAGGATATGCCAGAGTAGAGATCTGCAGTAGGCAAGAAAACACACAGTACCTTCAGATAAAGTACAAAATGAGAATGTATACCAGCAGTGGTCAGAGGCAGTATCAATACTGGCTGAAAGTCGTGTAGAGAAACCCCCAGAGCAAACAGATACAGTTAATCAGTAGAAGCACTAACATTTGAGATCAGAAAGTAACCAGCATATGTAGCAGACATCGCACTACCAGCTACAGGGGATTTTATCTCAACCCTTGTTGCAACTGTATGAGAAAAGAAAATTTTCAGTAATCCTGCTTCTTCTAATTTCTTCAAAATAACATGTTTATTTTCAAAGTAAACTGCATGCAGCAGCCAGGCCAACACCCTGCCACAAACAAGGGTAAAGCTTGATACTGCTCCAGAAAGCAAAGGGGACTGTGCCATTCTCAGGGCTTGCCACGCTTATTGCTGGTGCTTGATCCTCCCATGGTCTTAGGAGTCTGTCTAGAGCATGAGGAGGTCCAGCAGCCCCTCAAGTCACAAGTGTTGTCTTTTATGTCTTATAAAAGGTAGTTTTATTCAGAAGCAACTTCGGAATTAAACAAAGTATGACTCTGATATTAAAGTTATTAATTATATAGTGCATAGTGAAAGGTACACTGAAAGAAATGCAGAAAATAATCAGAAAAAGTGCGGCTCCTTTGGCTGTCAAGGGACGGGGTTTCTTCTGTGGGCCAGAGGTTTTCGTGGTCCATCTTTGACATGATGCTCATTCCCCAAAGCCTTCTTCCCACCCCAGAAACAGGCTGTGCTTTGCCTTATTCTAGTCTACCCAGGGCAGAAAACAAATCCAAACACCTGAAAACCCCAGTGGCGGCACAAAGAATAATAAAACCACCATAAATATTTTCTCAAATGAGGGCTGCGTCACACTGCTGACACTGAAGACGTCTCCACAACTGGAGCATATGAGCATTACCTCCCTGCAGAGGTCTCTGCACGTGCTTGCAGGGCAAACCTTTGCTGTCGTGTTTTCCACCCATCAAAGCAATCCACAGTGGTTGGTGGCATCAGCACAGAAAAGTGAAACAACTTTTCCAAATTTACTCAACAGGGCAGTGACAAAGCTGAAACACGATCCAAAGCCCCAAGTCCTGGTCCAACACTCCAAGTACCAAGCCACGTGTTTGACCCAGTGCCAGAGGGCCAGTGGGGACAGCTAGCCCAGGACGCACCCTCACTGGGAAGGGAAGCAGCATCAAGCAGTAAAATGGTTCAATAATATTTCATTATCACATCATTCCCTGCAGTTTCTAATATTAAATTAATCCCTGTCTGTCCAGACCAGCTAAGCTTATCCTCTAGATAAATTAGGTCAGCAATAGCCTGAATTAATAAATAAATAAGTAAATAGATAGATAGATAGATAATAAAATCTGATCGAGTGTTGAAAGTTTCTGCTGTGACTGATTACTCTATGAATTATTCACCCCAGCAGCAGCTCTGCACGGCTCAACAGAAACATTCCTATAGTCAGGAAAGCACTTCACCAGCAGAGCAGAGCAGAATAGGCCAAATTTCCTCAAAATACAGTGGCAGGGCCACACCCTGGCCTGACAGAAAGCGCCCTTCACAGGGCTGCATCCCTGCCAACCTGCCTGTCTTTGCCCTGTTCAGCAAGCACAAAAGCATTTGCCTTTGAAAATTTGGCCTGCAGTTTTAAAAACAGCTATGAAATTCCACTGTGGCTTCTCTTTTTTCACATCAAGAGCAGATTACTGGAACATTCATTGATAAAGTCACTCAAAGCCTCTGTGTAGCTACAAAAGAAAAATGAAGTAAAACCTCAGCTGTTCTGAAATCTTAAGAAGCTGCTGCAAAGATCCATGTCAAATCATTTACTGTCTGTAGTTGCATGCACTTTAGTTGGTCCTACAAGATTTTAAATGCCTCCTAATCTAGTGATGGCCCAGATTATCTTTTTACCTTATATAGATGAATTAAAAAATAATTTAGATGGCTAGGCAATTCTCTGCTCCCAAATGAATGTGCCTCTATCACAGAGAACCCTGAAAACATGCCCTAATATTTAAAAATTACCTCTTCTGAGTAACACAGACCTGGTGGTTTTAGAGCTGTGCAGCATTTGCTTTAAGTATTAAACTATCCTCCAGGGCTTAAAACCCACAAGTTTTAAGACAAAAGAAAAGATGCTCTCAAAGATATGTTGAACCATTATTAGATGGAAGAATTAAAGATACTGGATGGGAGATAAGCCCTTACAGAGACAGAAGCTGTTTTCTAGTTCTAGGAGATAATAAATTGTGCTGTTAGTCTGTCTCTGGGGTTTGCTGGTAGTAGATCACATGCATTTTCATGCAAGTTTAAATAACACACAGAAAAACAGCCACAAACTAGTCACATTGCAAAAACGCATCTTAAATAACACACCAAATAATGGCCACAAACTAGTCAAGGTGCCAAAATGCATCAAATGTTAAGCACCCTGTGGTCTTCAGGATGTCAGGGTGAGACAGACTGTATGACGATGCCTTCTCAAGGGGAATTTTTCAGGGGTTTGCATGCCATTCCTGAAACAGACATGCTGCTGCAAAAAGAAAACAGCATTTGGTTAATAGTGATCATGATTTGTGGAGCCACTTTACAAAACTCTCTCCAAGAAGGCTGTCTTAAAAAGCGTCTAAGTGATGTAAAACATTCAGAGCTGTTATGCCTCAAAGGCAAAGAGGGCAAATGCAAGGCTGCATGCAGCAGAAGTTGGCTTCAGCAGCATTGGCTTTGGCAGCTGCTGCCCAGACCTCTCCTTATGGGGGCAAGGGAGATCAGGAGGAAACACAGAAAAAAAAAGAAAGAGGGAGACAATTGTGAAAATTTGTGAAAAATTGCATCCTGGGATTAAAAATTCAGCATCCCTGAGCTGACAGCCAACTCCTAGGGCAAGAAAGGCAGAGAAGTGAGGTGGTGTTGGGGTCAGGACGCAGGGGCACATGGCACTGAGGAATGCAGCAGAGACCTCAGAGTGGGATTTAAACATCACAGAGCAGTGACCTTCAGCTGGTCCTCAAGGCACCCCTCACACCAAAGCAAAGCCTTTACCCTTGTGATGTAGAACTGCAGCACACTTGGAGTGGCCCACAACAGGAAAGCCAACATCCAAGTGCAACGCGTGGTACATGGGCAGTGCACATGTGTCACCACGTGTGCAAGCATGACCCCACCACTGCACAGTGTGCAATGCGCTTGGTTGTTCTGTAACAACAGATGGCTGGAAAGGAGCATGACTAAGTTCTCATGTGAAAGACAATTTAAAGGAAAACAGCAGGATCCAGCTTCAAATAACACCAGTGAGTCAACCCTGCTAGGATGCAACCTGGTGGCTCTGGGGAGCCTTAGTGCTGCTTCACCCCTTAAGCCATCAGCAATGATCACAGCTGAGAGAACAGGAATTGGGTTGGTATCATGGTGCTGACCTTTGCAAAAATTGTGATGCAAATGAAGAGCTGAGGGAACAGTTGTGCCTTCACCAGCTATTTCCATCCCTTACGCAGCTCCAGAGCAGGAACTCGGTACCCAGCCCACGAGCATATAAGAGAGTTATGCTGTCACTCGGAAGAACTCATGTTACTGTAATTCTTCTGTGTTGAGAAGAGATGGAAAATAAAGCTCCATTTTCCTGAAATGATCCTCACTCTCTGTACTTGCATGGTATCCAGGGCACATGGGCACCACACCAGCTCTAACGGGCTCAAGGATACAGACACTCTGACTTTGAGAACCTTTCCCTCCTTCTGGTAAATCAATCCCAGCTTGACCTGCTAGTAAAAGCCAGCAGGCACAAAAATACTGAGCAGCAAGGGGGTAGTGGTTGGAGCAGACAGCGAGCATCATCCGCAGTCTGCTTCCAATAGCCTAGATGTAGCAGCAGACAATGTATGCTGCCCCATCACTTTGCATTTTTACTTCTGTTATACCTTGAATTTCTCAACAAAGCAAGAATAACCCAAAGGAGGAAAGCAGCTGACCAGGGGATCCCTCTGCTGGCCTCTGCTGCTTAAACGTACCATGGTCTACATGTGTCTCCTGCTTAAATGAGCATCCCCTTCAGAAAAATCAGAGATTTCATTAAAAGCAGCAAACAGTTATAGCATACAACCAGCACTCCTGTTTTAATATGGATGCTAGGTAACAAATGTACTATTGTGTGCTTTATTCCTCAGCTCTGTTTTTACTCCTCATCTCTGAGTTTAACACTCCCTAGAATTAGTAAAGTCAGAAAAATATCACTCCACTTATGTCTGATTGAGAACTGGGAGTAGGGATAGCTGACTTGCCTCAGATGTTATCAGGCACCATGGGTCCAACCCGCTTAAAACCAATCCATAAAGCTAAACCGAGAGGAAGATTTGGGCACATGAGCCCAGAGACCAAAGGCACAAGTGCTCATCTGCTGCCCTGGCATAAAAGCCAGTGCGGCTCTGAGCTGGCAGCAGGATGCCACCGGGTCCCACTGCCGGCACCGGGGCAGAAGGAGCAGGACACGGCCGGTGCCCCGTGCCCTGCCAGGAGCCAGGCAGGGCTGACACCGCCTGCCCCACGAAGGATGCTCCCGCACGATTTTAGGGGAAGGTGAATTCCTCCTGCACTGCCAGAGCCCTGCGCATGGCACAGCCACGGCGAGACCCCCAGGGCCAGGCACTCGCAAGCCCCCCCGGCTTCGCAGCGCCTCGGGATGCAGAGCAGGGAAGATGATTTGCAGGGATGGTTCGTGGGAGAGCTGCTGGCTGAGAGCGAGCGCTTGCACGGATGATGAAGGCCAGCACTCTTGTGCTTTAGCTCTACAATTTATAGATATCCTTTTAGCATTATCTCTCCAAAGGAAAGCTTCACAGCAAATAAATGGGTCCCAGATGCAGTGAGGCCTGGCTTTCCAGAGCTGGCCTGGGTGGGACACTTATCTGCAACTTCCAGCCTTCCAGCAGCCTGTCCACATGCCTCTCCTTCCCTCCCCAGTCAGCTGGGTCCCCAACACTTGCTGAAGAAAGTGGAGAACTGCGTGCAAGCTGGGTGCTGGCATGACCCTGTGGTGCTGGTATTAAGTGATTCCTGAGTTGATTCCCACATCACCCCGTGCAGCAAGGCAGGGCTGTTACTACCCCATGTACAGAGGGAAACTGAGGCATGGGGATGTAGGACTGACCCGTCTTGATAAGGGGGACAAACTCACAGCAACCCTGCCCAGCCCGGGGCAGCTTCAGGGACATCCAGGGGTGGACAAGGGAGCCAGGCTCGGTCAGCTCCAGATGCAGGACCGGCCAGGTCCGCTGCGGCTGTTCTCCTGGGGACCAGCCGGCCAGGGACTGTCGCAGAGGCTCCATCCCTGCCAACTTCTAAATCCAGGTTGAATACACAGGATTTGTGCTTCGGTTTGTTGTGTTTCTCTTCCCTAACAGAGATACTCAGCAATTGCACTTGTCACAGATTAATTCAGGGAAGTCCCAGGGCTTGTGATCTGTCAATTAGAGGAGCGCAGCCGTTCTTCTGGCTTTAAAGTCTCCAGGCTGGTGGGGAATATTTGGCAGGCAGATGACTAATAATCGCAGAACAGAGCAAGGTAAAACCCACCCTGGAGAAATGTGATGGATCTTAATTGCTGAGACGCAGCCACCGGAGCTGCCGGCCACCCGCAGTACGTTTGGAGAAAACTGCGGTTCCTTCCCCGCATCCCTTTTCTCCCACCCTGTCTGTCCTGTCCCTTTGCAGGGATGTAACGAAGTCTGAAGATCAGCCAAAAATTCTAATAAAAGTAACACAAACAACTAAAAGTACACAAATTCCGTGGGGTTGTTTATGGGGATAGTATCTTTTCACCAGAGAGGTAAAAGCACAGTTGTTGGCGATTCCGGTTGTTTTTTCAAAAAAAGAACAAACCAGAAAAAAAAGCAATTAATTCAGCACCATCTGATCTGCCCCAGACTGAGGGTCATGGTACAAACACAAACCTCACGCTGACTTTTCTGGCTTCTGTTTCTCTTCAACTAAGACCCCCGGTGATAAAGGCTGGATTTGCCCGTGCCTTGTTGGGGAAAAATCTCACACGAAGGGGGGAAGTTGGGCTTTGTACGATGGAGAACACCAGGCACGTGTACAGCCCCAAAGCTCCTATGGGAGGAGGAAACCAGTCCCGAACCTGGCTGCTGCCCCATTCCAAGGGGGGAGCAGGGGGCTGAAGGCTCTGTCTCCCAAAAAACCCACTACTGCCTTGATGGAGAGCTCCTGCTGTGGCCCACCACGAGGATACCGAAGCCAAGATCTCATCCCATAGCTCCAGGGGAGTGGTCATTCTGACTTATATTCTGACTTTTTAATTGGTTTTCTTAATGTCCGCTTGGTCCGGGATAAGAAATTCAGCATCTCAGCAGCAATCTGTTTCATACTTATCAAAAAAAGTACTTGCAGCACTCGAGCAGGGCAAGATTTAATACCAGCCCAAGGGACCTGGTGAAGGGACACACCTGAAATTCCTGGATGGAGCCGCCGCTCCTGTACCGCATCGATTCTACATGCACATCCCACTCCTCCACGTACCTCCTCTCCCATCACATCCCCTGCCAGCAGATAGCGACCCACCTCTACCTGGAAGGATCCGTTCCCATTCCGGGATTCCCTATAAATGCTTCCGCAGATAGGGACGGCCCAGCTCACCCACCTCCCCGCTACCCTCCGCTCAGTCAGAACTTTCCAAGAGATGTTCAGAGCCCTTGTGCCATGCAAGTAGTTTAACTTACTGATAACATCCCTAAGAATAATTTCCTGATTAAAAAAAAGAGGTCCTAGAAATGATTTTATGAGGCATCTGTTAACTAGTTATAGCAGGGGTCTTGTCTTTTTCTCTTCATGTGCAGATTTTTTCAGGAAAATGTATTTCAAACCAAATCACAAGAGATAGAATTTCTGTGATTTCCCTGAAGAAAGAGCAGGTGCTAATCTAACAACGGATATCATACTGAGCCAGGAGAATTCATATCCATTCATGAATTTGCATAGGGTAACTGTGAGTATTAGTGAATAACAATGAGAAAATTTGTTTCTAAAAAGTACAATTAAAAGGGCTCAAATGTTGTCTCAGTAGGCAAGAGCTTCCCATATCCTGCAGCACAGCTAATTTGAAGCAACGTGAGTAGCATTGAAGCATATTTTGTAATTATGGACACTGCTTCCCATCCAGCCACCAGCCTGCAGCCACGCTCCCCTCACACCCAGCACCCACAGACACCCAACCCAGCCAAGGCACAGTTGGCAGCAGTTAAAAAAAACCCACATCAGCTCTCACAGCAACTGCTTTTAGACAGCCCAAGTCTATGGCACCTCATGCCATTGCAGCCAGAAGGGTGGTCCTGTGTCAGTGAAGAGAGACAGACATGCAGTCCTGCCCTAACTCTGGGGCTTTCCAACCATCGGCCTCGACACCCTGCTTGCATGCCAGAAGAGACAAGCAGGGGCCAGTAAAAAGACGGATGGACTGGCCCAGAACTCAAGGCTGCCCAGGACCCTGCCCATATTCAGCCCCAGGCAGTGCCATGGGGCACAGTGTTCAGGGAGCCAAAGGAAGACCTAAGCTTGAAGGTACCACTGACAGAAGGCCCAACCTTCCCTGCTTCCCAAGATCCCATCAGTCGCCAGCTGGCTGCTAGGGAACACCCAGGCCCTCCACATGCCATGCCCACCTGTAGATGGAGATGTTCTCAACCATCTCCTTTGTGTCTGCATCCTGCAGCGAAATGCCCCTCGGAGACACTGTCAGAATCACCTTCTGGAACTTGCGAGCTCCCACCCGTGCCTGGCAGTGGGGAGACACCAGAGACCTCTGCAAATTGGCAAGGGTCTTCACCCCCCCTCACTAGCAGGAGTCCTCCAGACTCTGTATGGAGTGCCACCCAGTTGGACCCTTGCTGGAAAGGCTCCTGCTGTACAGACGGGAATGCAGAGCCTGGAGATCAGGCATGCCTTGCATAGAACACCCCTGGAATCCGTCCACGCTACTGCCATGCACATGGGAAAGACACAGACCCCATCTCTCCCAGTACTTCACCCTCCTCTCCATGCTGTGACAGGCACAGCTCTGCTCCTAGGCATGTTCCTGGTGCGGGAGCAGGCAGCAGCAGCTGTCCTGCAGGAAGACAACTTCCCCCACAGCACGGAGGCAGAGGCTAGCCATCATGCTGCATGGCACCCTCCTCTTGGGAACAGCATGGTCCCTCACTGGGGTTCGGGGCTGGGACACGGACACTTCCCGGAGTCCAGGGGCTGGCTTCTGAACCGGCTCTTTTCCACCCCAGCACAGCAGGGCCCCAGGGGCCACCTCTCACCGTGGCCACGATCCTGCGGATGGCAGCAGCAGCCATGTCTTCTCCTTTGGGTTTCTCTACCAGCGTCATGCCTAGATACTTGAGTGTGAAGCACATCCCCTCAAGCAGCGGCTCCTGCATATCAGCCCAGCTCTCGGGAAGCTCTGCAAAGACAAAATGCTTCAGAAGCCACATGCCAGCAGCCCCATGGCTAGTCCCAGCGAAGCCACCCCACCTTGCTGCAGCTTCACTGCTCCCAGCAGCAGTGCTGCCACCTGTACTCAGCAGGGCACTCTTCCGGCTCTGTGACATTCTTGGAAGAGGAACAGAATGAGAGGACAATTAACCATCAAAGCTTTGGTCCTCCATCCCTGGAGGTACAGGCTCTTTCACAACAGATAGTAAGCTCCTGCCTATCTGCATAGGGCCTCAGATGCTGCAGTGTTCACTGCTATCTGTAAAAACCTTGCATTCCTGGGTCCCATCTATTTCACTACAAGCAAGATGTTCTCCCTCCTGCAGTCATCTCACCCACCTAAGCCACTGGCACACCTCAGGAAGGGCAGCATTTGCTGCCACACTCAGTCAGATCAAAATCCCAGAGTTGTTCCAGTTCAACCAAAGCCGAACCCTCTGGTAGCTGTCATTTGCAACAGCAGGCTGCCAGGGAAGGAGTAGCTCATCCAGCACTCACAATCCAAGCTGAGGTGACTGGGAAGCAACTGCACCACAACGATTCCGTGTTAAGGAAGAGCTCAGACTAGTATTTCAAGGATGCAAACTAGCTTCCAGGAAAACACGTTTTATGGATGAACTCCAGTGCGCAGAGGGAAGAGAGCTCCCACATGCATTACTTTGCAGGTCACAGAATTAAAGGGGCACTGGCTTCTGTTTCCTGTGTCCTCCCTTTTCAAACCCCATTGGTGCAGTCTCGAAAAAACAAAACAAAACAAAACAACCCCCAATGGGCAGAGTCTGTTCACTCAAGAAAGATTCCCTAGGAACAGCTGTCAGCGTCTCCAGCTTCCTTCAGAAACCAGTCCGTTTCGCCAGCATGTTCCGCCACATCGCAGATGTGCTGGTGGGAGAAGGAGCCCTGGCCCTGCAGTCAGTCCCGGCACCGCTACCGCTGGCAGGGAACACACAAAGCGAGCACCACAGAAGCATCCATTTGACCTCTGCTGCCACAAGACGAAGCCACTGGCTTCAGCAGAAAGTTGACTCTCACCAAAGGCAAAAGCTTTAGTTATCAGACCAGCATGCCACACATGAACGATTCTCTTGTCCCAAGCACTCTCAGGCGATAATTTTCGAGGAGAGCTGAAGCAGATGTTAGCACACATTTACATCTCATATGAATAATGCTTCCAATAAAAGCTAGCCAAATCACCCTGACAGACTGAGTATTTACACATGCAACAGAC
>JANZLP010000002.1:31921250-31933739 GCA_026930925.1 Chelictinia riocourii | reverse complement strand
CTTGTACTTTACACAAGAGCAAATGTCATCCCATAGGCATTAGCTGATGTGCCTTGAATGTTCAAAGCAGATGTTAACAGAGCTCTTTTTTTCTAACAATCTCTCCCCTTCTCCCCATATTTACCCAAACCTTCGTAGCAATACAAGGCAATAAATGGGAATTAATGAGCATGTGGTACTGCTGCACCTCGAAACGGCCATTCTACAGCCCTCCTCACACAATCAGCTTTGCAAAGCTACTTTCATCTTCATTGATTTGGTGATAGAACTGCCACTCAGTTTAAGGAAGTCTTCCAGACAGTGAAGGCATTAGCATAGTAAAGAAATTTGTTCAACTCACACTTGCAAGTCTAACGTGTTAAAATTGTTTTTATGAACTCTTCAGCAATGCAGCAATCTTTGCTCTATCAGTACACTTCCCATCCTCTCCAAGGTGGATTTACCAATTCTGAACTTCTAAGAGCTGACTCCAAGCCATTTTAGCCTAACCAAGCCATTTTAGCCTAACCAAGCCATTTTAGCCTAACCAAGCCCATCTGATTTCTACAAATTACTAATATGGGGAACGAAATAAGCAATGAAAACCAGCTTTTCTCTTCCTGTTCTTGTTCATTACGAACTCTCAGAAAGCAGCCACACCTGAGAAATGCAACGCTATGGATAGAAGGCACTAAATTATACTCAGTTATTTAAAATGCTAGAAGTCCCACTTGTATATCAAATGTACTTTTTACCCTGGTAATGATTTTCAATACCAGAAAGGTTAATAATTGAACCAGAAGTTCAAACTACGTGAGAAAAGCTCTCATTAAAACCAGGTGATAAGCCATAAAGGCACACTGCAGCAAATCAAGTTACTATAGCTCTTTATGAACTATTCAATGGAAAAAATGCAGGCATTTCCATTCAGCCTGATGCTTCATACAGTTAATGTGCTCTTTTTGAGCACCCTTTGCCCAAATATGTCAAACACAGCTAATATTTAATGGTAGATGCTCATAATGATTTTTATGTTACAGTTTTTTAAAGGCTATTATAAATACAACTAATTGTCAAAATTAGCCAGCCATATTTTGCAGCGTGCAACCCTTGGGTTTTTGAAGAACACATGTTCATACGCAACTAAACAGTTGTAGGAATGTGCAACAGGCCTGCAGTTACTAAGAAAGATATGTAGGACAGCATCCTCTGCTTTCCATTGCAGAAGAAAATACAAACACATATTCACTTTCGAATCAGCATGGGTCTAGCACAGTATCTTGCAGAAATTAAGAGTCACAACTGCTCTTTTCCTGTAAGCCCCTACCTATCTCTTTGTGCACATAATCACAAAAATAGCCTTGATAGCTACTTCCAATGTTCTATATATTGGTAGTTATCTATTTAGTTGACATGTAACTCAGAGACATACTATTTGGTCTTACAAGGGGCTGTAGGTGAGCTGAGGTAGCAAGTTTGAGCAGACACAAAGAATAAACTTCCTCAGATTTTAAAGACAATGCTGTCCTAAGGCAGAACTAAGATCTTTTGATGTATTTCATTAAATGTCTAACACGAGGGGAAGAAAAGGAAGAAAAAAATACAAGGGAAAAAAAAAAAAAAAAGAGTGACAAGTCTGCTATACCAGATAGCAGCTGCTATCAGCGATAGATTTAACAGCGAGAAGAGAGAGGGCTGCTAGAAGGGTTAAAGAGATAGAGAGCGGAGACTTGAAGGTTTGGCTTGTTCAGCTTAGACAAAGACAGACTGAAAAGGGATATGATTGCCACCTATAAATACATGGGGATAGGAGGAGGTGGAACTGGGAGGAGGGAAAGAAAATAACTATAAACTGATCATGAACAAGTTTTGGCTAATTTAAAAAAAAAATTAAGAAAATTTGCACTGAAGTCCTGGAATAGCTCTGATAGAAGAAATTCAAGGAAGATAAGCCAAAACTGATCTTATGGTGGAGCCTGACAATTCTGTGATGGACAACNNNGTTGTCCATCACAGAATTGTCAGGCTCCACCATAAGATCAGTTTTGGCTTATCTTCCTTGAATTTCTTCTATCAGAGTTGAATGTACAACAGCAATTCCATCATAAATCAAGACATTTGAAAGGCTCAGTTCCAAACAAGTTCCATCCAAGATGAAGCTCCACATCTTAAGCCAACACTCTCTTTATTTGATTTAGATGCTTATAAATTCAACAAGATTAAATGAGTCATTTGGGTGATTTCAGGGTTTCCATTCCTGTGTAACTAAACCAAGTAAATTTTAGGAAAAAAACCCAAAGCCTTATACAGACACAATAGATATGTGCTACTCCATTATGCAGTTAAAAACCTTCCAAACCAAGAATATTCGGATTGAGAGATATAATTGCAATAGACTCAGCAATACAGGGAAAAATGCAAGAGAGGTATTTGTGTGCTCCAAGAAGCCTACATCTTTGAACCAACAGTGTCAGACTTCAAAACAAAAACATGTGTCAGATTTGTTTTACAAATGCTTATTTTTAACTTTGTTTTGGAAATAGGCAGGGAAAAATAATCCTGAAGTCTTCTAGAAGGAACCTTCACCATTTAATTATTATGCAGAAGTACATAAAGTGATTTCTTCTATTGCAAGGGGAAAGCATAAATAATGATACAACACAAAAGCATCCAACAAACTGGCAAAATATTTAATATGCTGAATTTTATTGATCTTTCTTCAACTCCTTAGTATTCATACTTGTTCTGGAGTCCACATAAGAATAATACTGCTCGTATCTGGGAAGTATTTCCTACCTCTGATCAATAGCAATGCATTTTTTTTCCCTTGCTTTCAACTGCAGTCTGGAAGTGGTAGGCAAAACTTAAGTTTGTTGGAGAGACTAAAATACAAGGCAGGCTGACTGTCCTGAAGACAACCTATGAAGCTACACAACTTGTCTTATTTAGCCTTCTCCAAAATATTTTCTGACCTGCTGACCTTCTGACCTTCTATTTGAATTCAGTCTCCTGCATAGCCTGGTCAGCTATAAATATTTATTTTTTACCTCTTTCAAAACACATAACAATATAGATACAGATATACATAATGCACACCTAGAGTAGGCTAAAATTACATGCAAACTTATACTGCACACATACTGTAACATTTTCTGTAAGCCATGATCTGGTAACCACATATGTGAACGCTACATCCAGATAGATCTGTTCCATTTGCACTTCAGAGGAAAATACCAGACCTTTTGACACACAAACAGAAGTTAGAGAGGAGAGAGGAATTAGAGGTTTGTTTGTGCAGCAAGGAAAAGATTCAAATTAATTGTTTGATGCCAATTCAAGTGAATGACGTACCAGAAGTGAAGGTGGCCAGCATCCAGTAGCAATGATACATGATGATGCAATTTGGACTTTCATGATGGACATGAAGTGAACAGGATCAAGGATGTATCTCTATCAGACGCTATTTAAGGCATCATTAGCCTGGTTCAAACTCAGAATTTTCAACCAGGCAATGCAAACTGCTATCATTAAACCATAGAATTAACTGTATTAGCTGGCAATAGCTTAAGTCCTTTATCCTAGAGAAGGGATGAACCACTAAGCTGGGGCAGTTTCCACAAGAATAAGCCCAGCCCATAGTGGCTTGTCCATCTCTCTTCAACGCCCTCTGCGCTGGCAACAGCATTTGCTCCATGTGAAGACCGAAGAGTAAGAAATGGACATCCAAGTCATGAGCTCAAGAAGCACTTAAAATAAACAGCACAAGCTACAGTTTTCACTCTTAGTGTTACCTAGACATTACTTCTCTCAGAAAATACCCTGAAATTTGGCATAAGTATTTTACAGCAGGTATGGTGGGGGTTTTTTTGGGGGGTGGGGGTGTTCTACATGATTATGAACAATGTGTTTGGTAACTGCCCCAACTGGGATAATTATCTCTTCACTACTGTCACAAATCAGACTACCCAATTATTCAGTATAGAAACTATTAAGGTTTAGGTCATGCATAGCAAGTTTAAGAGACCACATTTTGTGTTTGGTTTTTTTGAAGCTGGGGGCAGTTAGAAAAAGCCATGGCCTGTCAGTTGCTGTATCTACTCCCTGAACAGACAGCCTGTGAGATAATAAACAAAATGTGGACAAAACAGATGGATAAAAACAGTAGAACATCTAGCCTGCTGTCTATCATGTACAGGCACTGTCAGGATGCCATAACAGAATAACAGCTTCTACAGAGGAAACAAATTCTCTTCATGGAAACAGATTTGCTTCTAAATGACAAAATAACTTGTATATTATAGTAGAGATTTATGTAGAAAGACTTAATTGTAAGGTTATCCAACCACCTTATTCATTTACCAATACAAAAGCACATGCAGAAAAGAGTAAAGAGAATATTGACAAACCTAATGCTTGTGCAGACACAAATCTTATTATAGTAATAAATCAGAGTCTGAAATTCTAAAATACACTTTTTTGGGCTGAAAGAAATGTGGAGAAAGTAGCCATCAGCTATTGAAATTTACTGTTTTCTCTTCCCTTGTGGCAAACAAATTCAGTTCTCTGAAAGTGTGGAAGAACTATGAGGAACCTATGAATTTATCGCACTTCACACAAACAAAATCACTAGTTTATTTGGTGTCCCTTGGAAATGAGCGCAACAAGTGATGGAATTCTTATGAACCCCAACAGCACAATTTGCTTCCTACAACCAGCTCCTACTAGCACTAGTCAAAATAATCTGCACCTCAATCTTCCCCACCACCTCTGGTTCTAGGTCCACTCCTTTTCAATGTTTACATCACAGCTTTTTAAACAAGAAGAATCCAAAAGCTGATCTTGTCTTTGTTATGTCAGCGATGGCAAATTCCACCCTGCATTACTTTCTTCTTTGGAACAGTGACTGTATCGGGTATCATCACTGACACCACATTATCTAAATTTAAGCTGCTTCTGCCTACATGACAAGAAAGGGCACAGGAGCTTACACTACTGTTGTGAGCAACAACAGACATACTTCCCTCAGACTGACTTTTCCCAGGAAATATTTTCAAGGCAAGGAATATTCCTCTGTTTGCTTTTTCATCTTACATGCTTCACGTCATAGACTTCAAGGTAAACCACCCAAATACAGACTCTAGCCTTGAGATGTAACTTGGATTTTGATGGGACAAGTTTTATTTGGTTCCATCTTGAGTGATCCATGACTAAAGTGACTCTAACTTTTAAATCCTGAAGACATAAAATGTGGGTATTCTGGGTTTTTCGGATTAGTTTTTTTTGTTTGGTTTTAGGGGGTTTGGTTTTTGGTTGGGGGGGGGTGCCATTTGATTCTTCCATTGGTAGTTTGTATTCTGCTATGCTGCAGAGTGCCTTTGAACTCTGCTAAATTCAGAAATAAACTCAATACCAATCCCAAATCATCTAAGTCCATTGAGAAATGCAAAGTATTAAGCTATGAGCCCACAGATAGAAGGCTAGGCAGTTAAAAGAAAGTCACAATACTTCCATTCCAAAACCAACAAAACACTGAATTATTAAAAGAGGGTACCATATCCCCATTGAAGAACATGCAGTAAAAAAGCCTCAATTCATGTTTAACTGAAATATAGATTTTAAATATTTATCAAAAGGCTCAGAACTAACAATAGTGACTGACTGACCACCTTGAAATAGCTCCTGCTAGACCTGGCTGAAAGAGTGATGCCCTAACTGGGAACACAGGTTTGATGAAACTGAAACACTTTGTAGGTACAGGTCAATTTAACCAATGTTTCTGACAAAAGAGATTCCTGAGTAGTCATTCACACAGTTTACTAATTCTAGCAGAACTAAAAGAAGAGAAAATAAAATATAAAGTAATGTACCAGCCTATGTTTCTAAAACTCACTTACCCTTCCATTAGGTTCATCCCCTGAAGGATTTTTAAAAGCATGTTTTCAAACACGTTTGACTGACTGTTTAATGCAGAATGACTTTAAAGTGATCTCATAATAACAAAAAACATTTGCATCCTATCTCAGACTCCTACTTACCTTGTCAACATGTGGGTGCCAGTATTCATCATGTGTTGTCTTGGCTTCAGTGTTGTTTATTCTCGAGAAGAACGTTGGCTTAGTCAGGTACATGGAAGCAGAGCTGATACCAAACACCTGAGCAATCCTTTGTTGAATTCTCTGTCTCACATCACTGCAAAGAACACAACACAACACAGCATACTAAGTGATACACCTCTCTCCTGCTTCTCCTGTATTCTCCTTCGTTACTGTTACTGCTTCTTCAGAGCTAAGCTGCTTCCTTAGCTAAGAAATCATATGGAACATATCCCCATACTTTCCCTCTTATTTTGCCTTAATTAAAGGAGATCTACTACACCAAAAAAAGATACCTCCCCCCCAGTGTTTTGGGCTGGGGTTTGTTGGGTTTGGTTTTTCTTTTAATTCTCAGAATATCAAGAAAAAGAAACTATTTGTCCCATGGCCTAGGTTTTAAAAATTTCTTTGTGTAAACAGTCTGTTTTCCTGAAAAATTCCATGCGTATCTCACTGTTTATCAACTACTGAAAAGATTACAGTCTTTCACATATATATATTTTTAATCCAAAGTAGATGACTAGAAAGTTGTATCTTCAATAAAGGGTTGCCTCTGGAGCACCTTCAACTACTGTTACAGTAATTTTAAACTAACCGATGAAGCCTCTGGCACCATATAACTCAGGGTTCTCAGTCAACATATGTATTGGTATCATAGCCAGATTTTCCTTAAAAATGAATGCAAGATATCTTTGCTAACTATTTCTACCTTTGCTATTCCTGTGTTTCTTTGGAGACAGGAAGAAAAGAACAGGATTTTTATTTTTATGATTATAAAAACAGAAGACTAAAAATCACACATGCGCTACTATACAGAACTGTTTATATAGCAGCATCCATCTTTCAGGACAGGTATTGTTGCATACAGGGCTAGAACAGGACCATCTAGAACTGCCAGCCTTAGTTCAGTCAATGGCACTTTCAGAGAAGAGATTTGTGATTAATGAAGGATACCACTGGCACATCTCACCAGTAGACACATACAGCTAGTATTTAACTTTGAGGAAATTGAAAAACCAGCAAAGATGCAACAACACAATGAGATGAAATTAAAACAATGGGGTTTTAAGGTGTAATCCTCTATGCTTCTTAAAAGCTTTATGTTGTTTTCTCCCAACTTTAACACATTCTTAGCTATTGTATTAGTCTTCCTTCCTAAGTGCTTCAAAAGCAGCACACAAACAAAGAATTCTGAGTAAACACACTTCTGAAGTTCTGCATGGAATTAAATTAGTAGTTTTGCATCTTTTCTGCATCAGACATTCCTCCACTGGGTAGTACTAAACTTCAGCATAATTTTCAAGAAAGTTTTTCCCAAATATTTCTCTAGGGAACTTAAACAGTAACTAAAAAGAAGTGACAGAACTAAAACCAGACCTACAGTGTTAGGCCGTGAAAGTCACCTCTTAAAGACTACTTCCACAAGTACTAAAAAAATCCTAAATATTCATTCTGTTCACATCTTGTCCCTCACCAAAAATAAAAATAAAACAAACACATACGGATTTGATTTTTAACCTGTCTGACTTTACATTTTTAGGGGTCTAAGCTTTAGGAGTCAATTCAAGTTATTTTACATGCGAAATATCAAAACCATTAAATGAAGTTAGAGCTCAGATTTTCAGGTATTTTCATGGCTGCATGAACTGAGGTTTCAGGTTGAGAGCTACATAGTGGTAGAGTTGGTAAAACTGACATCAGGAAAGGATCAACAGGTCCTTCCTCTCATGCCTGTGGGAGCCTGACCTTTGTCTCTTTTCTTTCCAAAAAATAAGACGACAGCAGAGGCTGCCTTATGTTTCCCAAAAAGCATTAAATGTAATTACTCATTTCACTTCATGAATTGAAGGCAGCTGGCACTTTGAGCAACCCAACACAAGAATTAAAAGCCTAACCCACAAATACTAAAGCAGCATATTCCCTGGCTCTGACACCGGCTGGCCACTTCCATCAGCTAGCTGGAATATATCTACACTAAAGTTTTCAGCCATAGTCTTGACATAACTTTACATCTCTAGTAGTTGTATTGTATTCTGTAGCCGCAGCCTGGCTGTGAGTTAAGAGAAGCTGCAACACGCTCAGAGGCTCCATTTTTCTGGTCAGAGATGTCCCACGTCGCGATTATTCTCCAGGGTCAGCAGGAAGAAGGTGAGGACCCGTGAATTTTTCCCCTTGGCTGATGGCTGTGTCACGGGGCCGGAGCCCCGTGGCAGGAGCACCAGAGCCTTCTGCCCAGTGGGATGGACTGGTCCCTCCCTCACCCAGAGCTCCTGCTTCTCTTTCAGTCTTTCTGGAACCTTCCCCGCTCCGCTCTACCGCAGAGGACCTGGTCACAGCTGATGGAACACCAGACCAGATCAGCATTGATTCAAGCATGTCAAGCACCTACAAGCTACCAAACTACACCTCTTGGGTGTAACCGAGTAGTAGGAGCCACCACTTGGACCTGTGAAGCATCAGCCCTACCTTGGACCTCAAGCAGGAGAGAGCTTCTTGGTGGTGCATCTAATGTTGTTTTGCGTTACGGCTAAAGTACGTGTGACGCCGATCGTGTTGGAGGTCGGAAGCAACTTTGGAAATACGCCTTTGCGAGGGGAGAGGCATGCTAATTACCTGTGAGGACAACGGCTCGTTTCGCTGGGACTGACAGGCTGGAGTACCTTGTGCCAATAAAAGCCTGATCTCAAGTGTCAGATGCGCTGAGTAAATATATATCTGGGGTTCTTACATCAAAAGCTGTCTGTAGGGTAAAGGAAAACAAGCTCAAACCAGACCATCTCTTGGTTAGTTTTATATTTGTCATATGTAAAAGATTTGTCAGTCAGGAAGATCTGGCTGTTTACATCACCGGGGCTTTTTATGTAGAATTCAAAGCATATTACTAATAAAGTATAAAAATTCAGGTTAAAAAATGTGAAACTTGTAAGAGAAAACTGCAATACTGTCTGGAACAGGTTAAACACCAAAAAGGTCAGGGAAAATTTAGAGTATCCGAGTTTCATAATCTATGGATCTGCCTACACGTATCTGTTTGCTCCAAGTGCTCTTTGTGATCTGTCAGAATTATTTAAAAACTTTAAAAAATGTATGGAAACTAATTTAGTCACGTATCACAGACTAGCTCAGGAAAGAGAAGAGCCACACAAATCACGGAGGGATTAAGTTGGGGGGGGGAATTCAGCAAAGTGAGGGTTGGTGACGTCTGTTTCTGTGCAAGTGCCATCCTCACCCTCCAAGTGTAGGGGCGAGGTGTCTCTCAGTTCATTTAACCATCGTGGCGCCCATTCGGTTCCCACAAAACGCTGAAAACTCAAAATATTCAGGTTGCAGAAAGTGGCTGAAAGCTAAACTCCCGGCTGAGTTTCCCTGCTAATTTCTATCGGTTTGTTATTTCTTAATTAAAATTATTTTCTCCCATTAAAATTCTTCTCTCCCATTTTTTTAACTCTTGGAGCTGTCAGAAAAGCAGAAGAGCAGTGAGTTTACAGGCTCCTACACTGCTCCCACCCAGGCAGGGTTTTTCTCCAGCCACTTGGTCCATTTGGTACAGCCTTGGAGGGACGGAGGTGCTGACGCTCCCCGCTCGGCTGCTCCCCCCATTTCTGCCGCAGGCTTGTGCTCGTAGAGCAACAATCCCACGCTTCTATGCAAAAACCTTGCCCTGGAAAAACCTCCCAGGAGGAATTTCCACTCAAACCAGGCAACAGACTCAGCCCTCTCTGCTACCGCTGCCTTTCTCTGGCACCTCATCCCAACCCATAGCCAGTCTACTCCAAAGGCAGCATCCCTTCCCCACGGATGTATTTCTCTGAAGTGCATCGCAATCCTGGAAAAAACCCTCCCCTGCCCCTCAAATCCTATATTCTTCCTAAAATCTGTAGGTTGCTTTTAAAAATAGAGCGTGGCCTGGCTGTGTGTCTGACTGGGCAGAGGGCCTACTGCCTGTCAGCCTTGATGTCTCTCTTACTACTTGTTTCAGCTGGTTGTTTTCTTGGTATTTAAAGGCTCTGTTGTGTTCCACACTTTCAATTAAGGAGGAAAAATGCTCTCTGTGTTGTAAGAGTGAAACTGGCAGTTGTACGCTTTGGTTTGTAGCATAAACAGTTGCACAAGGATTCATTGGCAACCTTCCCTTCACTAAGGAGGCTATCAGCTAAATGTCACAGATGTGTCTGGGTCCTGCCAAGAGCTGGAAATGTACTGGGAAACTTCTGAAAATGCCCTCAATTGGAAAAAAAACAAAAAAAAACAAAGAAAAGCTTGCAGGGATGTAGCGGACACATGCTAGCTGCAGCAGAGGACGGAGACTCTCCGAGCCTATGGTCAGTGTCTCTTCTTGCGCATCCCTCCTTTCCTCTGGAGTCCTCTTCCCCATGCCGTGGGCTGTGCCTCTTCCCCCCTCCAAGTGAGTCTTCCTCCTCCGCAGCGCACGTTTTCCGTGTGGCCTATAAATCTGAGCTTTTCCTTCTCACGAACGGGACCAGAAATAACATAAACCACTAAAAATGCCCTAACCCCTCGACACCTTCGTTATAACCCAAGCAAGAGCGTGATCCTACTGCTGGAATGCTTGCCCTCCCTTCCCTCATCACCCACCATCACTTCATGCTTTAACTACAGCCTAATCCTGCAAACACTTCCTACCCAGCAGAGCACTTACCAGTGCCGAAATAGCCCGCTGGATTACTCCAGGTAGTACGTCCTCGGAAAGCTAAAGAAGTGTTTGTAGCGCTGAGCCATTTGGTTTGCAAGCTCTTGGGGGATATTATCTTTTGCCTATAAAGAATCATGCACACGCGCGGTGCTGTATAAATAATTAATAATAACAGAACTCACATCAAACTAGCGCGTGTGGGAATTCATACCCCCGGCTTTCCTGGCCGCTCGAAGAAAAATCACTGAATTCTGGAGTTTGGAGAAAGCCTCCCGATAGCATATCTGGGTTTGTGGAGTTCACCTCGCTTCGGGAAAGTGTTTCACCAGAGGAAACACTGAAGGACCTTCACCTGGCAAGAAATGCACAGGAAGCATATTTTAAGTTAATCCAATATCTGATGAATATCTCCCAAAGGTAAATTAAAGCTCTTATCACCCTGTCTAACCTTTAATTGCATAACACAGGAGGTCTGGGTTTTATCAAACTGTTGACTTTTTTTGCGAAGAATTCTTTGGCTTTCAGCAATGTTGCACAAATTGTTCCTTGGTGAAGGCCTTGAGCAATAAAATAAAACTGCTAATTTTATTTCCAGTGCGCTCACCCTTTTTGTTCTTAAATTTTGTTGTACCCTTTTCTCTCCGAAATACGACAGAATGAATCCGAATGGATCCAAGTTATCAAACAAAAATAAAAGATTAAACCAGGGAAAGCAAGTCTGCAAGCAAAAACAGAGCTGAGAGGCCGCAGAAGCTTGGAGCTCTGCGTGGATTTATAATACAACTTCTGGATTAAAAAGAAAAGCAAAAGACTCCCTTTTTTTAAAAAATATGATTAAGAACGTAGTTCCCTCTGGACTTCAGATGCAATAGATGGTTTCTGATTCCAAGAATCCATGAGAATGGGCCTTTCTATGGAGAGACTGTGTATGTCATGGTCGTACACAGCTTGGGCTTGCATCACCTACGGCTCAGAGGGGAGTTCGTCGCGCCGGTGCAGCAGTCACGAAGGAAAATAGTTTCCTTCTCCGTAAGAAGACTTCTTTTTCCTTATGGAGAGGGTGGCATATCTGCATCACATTCAGCTGCTGTATTTTCCACATCCTTTTGCAGACCAGACTGAATTGTAAGATGCAGAGGGTGAGATTAGTATGATTTTTTTGTTGCACTGACAGTGCCTTGGATTAGAAGGTAGAATATACTTTTCCACCTTCAAAGAATGTTTTAGCCACCAAAACAGGGAATTCGCTGGGCTACTTTTCATCTCCGTGGAAACCATTCCATTTTGTACAGAATAATTTAATATTCAGTGGTTCAGAGAGTACAAAAGTGAACATGAATACCTGCCTCTTGTTAGCTAATATTGATATTTCACTGTTTTCGCAAAGAACTCGGAACACCAGGCTTCTTCCATCCTACTCCGCAAGTACCATAAGCACCAGGTAATAGCAATACTTTTCCTTTCTCCCTGATTTAGTGAATGCTGCAAAGATCTGTCCAAAGTGAAGAAGACCAGCTGGAGACCTTCTTTCAGCAGAGCCCACAGCCTGGTGGCTCAGCGCGTTCCCCAAAGCAAGGTGCAGAGGAGAAGTTAATCTCCAGTCTTAGCTAAAAAGCGGATTTTTGTCGGCAGGAGTTCTTCCTTCACCAGCACTTTGTATCTTGCCCAAACTGGTAAGAATCTCTGAACGTCTACAGGATAGGGTATCCTCTCCTTAGGTGAAAGGGAGCATCCAGCTTCAGAGTCCCAAAGCGTCCGGAGTAG